>CM041777.1:190836954-191232432 GCA_023374045.1 Limonium bicolor | reverse complement strand
ATTTAGGTGGTCAATCTTGACCACATGTGATGGTTGACCAAATTAAAATGATGAAAATAATTATTTTGGATATTTAAAGAAATATTAAGTCAAAATAACATTTATAAAAAGAAATTGTGGTGTTTATGTAATTACCAAAAAATAAGTGTTGGAAAATAAATATTAAGACCTGAGGGGTCTGTTTGGAAATTAAAAGAATTTTTGGGTTAGTTTTAATGAATTAATTAATTAAGGGTTATAATATATGGTTTAAGTGCTAAGGTGTAACAATTTTAAAATATATGGATATATGATGTAATTTCCGAAAGGTTAAGGGTTGGAATGAAGTTTAAATGACCCTAAGGGTCTGTACGTAATTTTGGGTAAATTATGAGTTGGTTTTGTAATTGGTTTAATTAAGGAGTATAACATATAGTTTAAGTATTAAAATGTAACATTTTATAAAACTTATGGACCACTTTGTAAATAACCGAAAATCTAGGTGGAAATGGGAATTAGAACAACCCTTGGGGTTGTTCGGAAATTTGGAGAAAGATATTGGGTGGTTTTGGAATTAAATAAATTAATGTGTGTAATATAAAGTTTTGAAATTAAATTGTAAGTTTATAAAATATATGTGGGCCAAAGTATAAATAATGAAAGTTAAGGGTTAAGATACATTAAAACCGAACAGTAGGGGATCTGTTGAGAATTAAGAAAACTATTAGGTTAGTTTTGGTATTTAAAATAATTAAAGTGCATATTATAAGGTTTTAAGTATTAGAATTAAAGTTTACAAAATAAAGGGGGTTATAGTGTAATTAAGAGAAATATGAGGGTGAACAAATAAATTTGAATAAATAGTGGTGATGTTCGTAAATATATATATATATATTATAATGTTGGAATATCTTAGGTTATAAGTTAATAAGGTTAATAATGTAACAAATATAATATATGGGATAGTTTTGTAAATAATCAAAACATGTGGGGAAGAGAAGAGAATTTCTGAAAACAGTAGGTACTGTTCGGAATTATGTACATGTATATATAGGTATAATAATGTTGAAAACCTTAGGATATAAATTAATAAGGTTAGAAATATAGTAAATAAGATATATGGATTGATTTTATAAAAAAATCAAAATGAATGGGCAGGTAATGAGATTACCAAAAAGTTCATGGGCTGCTTGGGAATTTTTAAAACATGGGTAGAATATAATATAAGGGGATATATTATAAGGAAGTTATTAAGGAATAAATATGTATTATAAACATTTACATAAAATGATGGGTTTAAGTTGGAAATTTTGAAAGTATAATGTATAAGTATAAACCTTATGATATGAGGAATATGATAATGTATATAGTACTTTGCATGGTATTAAGATAAGTTCTTGATGAAGGATTTTATAAATAGAAGTCACAACTAAATAAGGTGAACTTCAAATAAATGAGGGATAAATTTATTATGGGAAAAACCTTATAATTCATATCATATGAATTCATAATGTGGAGTAAAAGATATAATATGGATAATAAGTCAAATAAGGAATTATATAAATACAAAGGGGAGCGTGACTATAGTAACGACTATAGTATATGCACGCACAAGTATATAGTATTTATACAAGCACGTATGAAAGGTTACGTAAACGATAACATATATTAGCAACTATAATGCATGCGTACGTAAGTATATATAACCGTCCATGCATGCTCGTATTATAATTATAAGGTATCCCGTATAACAAAAAAGGTTTAGAATATATGCATGCGCGCACGTGAACGTTATTCTCGCATGCATGCACCCCGACAAATACGTGAACAATTCGAGAACGTAACTTCCACGTAATAAGTATTATTATCGTAGCAACTATTACATACTCGTGAACTATAACAAGTAATTAAATCTAAAACCCTAGGATTAATGAACATTGAGTTGAACAAGAAATCAACTAAGGGGTTAGTACGGGGTGGAAGTTAGAGTTTGGTCTATGATGATTAAGTGAGTTCGGGATTATAGACGCTGATATTAGAATAATTGATATTCCAGAGTTACAAGTTGGTAGATACAAGCTTCACGAGCGCTAGGGGATACGTGAGGGCTGCCATGCTAGCGTTTCGACGGTGTATGGTATGTTCATTGTGTGGTCTGAACCCATGAGGGAAGCCTCGGGTTCAGGTTTTGCTTGGCTATATGATAAGACGATATATGTGATGTGCATGTTGTGTGGATTAATTCCTTGATTTGTTAAGCGGTTATTATTGTGCTCGACGTCTTCGGACAGTATTACTATGATTCTCATTCGATTGGAATACTAATAATCGAGAAACTTTATAATTCCTAATTAACCTAAGTAAACACTTAGGAACGAGACTCGGGATCCCCAGTCTCTGGAGCTTGGTACTCGAACATGGATATAACCTAGATTATTTCTAGGGAAGTATACAAGACTTCAAAGGCAATTATAATGGTAATTAATTCTCCATGACCTAAGACTTTACTTAGGGTAGTTGATTAAGATTTAATCACATATGGAGAGTGTTAGTATTGGTATGGAAATCCAATTAGTCTTCGACTAGTTGGTTGCGCATTAGTGATCACTGGAGTATAACGTCCGGATCGAACTGACTCCCTCTAAATCCCAATGGGCCTAGATAGACTGTTGGTCAAAAGGTGCCGTGTTGGCACACGGCTTTGGCCTTTCATGGACGCCTTTATTAGGCAAGTGGAAGTCCCGGGATCGATTGATCCTTGGCAAAGAGCACCTTGTGTGTACGGATGGACTAATGTCTAGTGAGGTTAACTACGGGTTGTCCTAACATGACACCCACTGATGCTGAGAGTAAGACTTAATGGTGACTAAAATAACTTAAAGGAAAACTACGAATACCCTGGTGGAAGTAACTATGCATTCGTATGGTTGTTTATAGTATATTGTGTGTTATATGATTGTGTATCTGTAACGCCCCTATTTAACATATTTATAGCGAAAATAAAATACTAAAGGCGTAACAGACCATCGGGTTCCAAACACCCGGCACCAAACCTCACCAATTACAACTTAAAAGATTACAAAAGCCACGGTCTGAACCTCGAGAAAACTTAACATAAACATAACAGTAAATAAATACATTAACTCTCCACACAACCTAATCCCATCCCAATCACTCGTTCTCTTCGTGGCCACCTGTATAATACTTCGTACCTGCAAGATAAAACCAAGCAGCCCACCCCGAGAGGGGTGGGTCAGTTCCCTGGAATGGAACTGGTACGATCCTCTAAAACAAACTTATAATACAACTCTTAAATAAATAATAGCTTGAATACAACCACTTAAACCCACACAGAGGCACAAGGCACTTCAAAAATCACCAAGTCAAGATAACAAGTTGCAAAAGTAATACATAACAGAAAGTTAAAGTTAGTCACTCAGAAGAATCACACCATAAGTTAGTGTACATCCATTGTTTGTGTTAGATTCAGTTTTAGTTAGGAATAGGAAGACCAAAGTAGTCACAAGGACTAGGAATGAAAGAAGAGATCCAATAACCCATAACTCAAGAGTGGAATCAAATCAACTGGGAGAGATGACCCCCACCGCCAAGTACGTTCTTTTAGGATAGGGGATATACAGCCCTCACTGTTTACTACGTCCCTTTTTGGGACAGGGATATACAACCCCTCACTGTTACCATTGAAGACGCGCACACGTCACAACAAGAGACTCAGCTCATGGATGAAACAATATCCAGAGTCAAAAGAAGAATTACCAAGATTGACCTTTTCCATATTCCCACTAGAACACTAACTGCACCAGAGCAATACCAAAACACTTAGTCCTACAGAGTGTAGAAGCGTAAACCCTAGGCAGTTAATGTCTAATGAGACAACCAAATAGAAGGAACCAATAACCAAGGAAGTTATATGAAATACCCCAAACCTAAGTATGCTAATAAACATCAATTTATGATGTAGTAAGGCTAAAACATGCCTTAGAAAGATTGGTAGACAATTTAAACCAAGGAAAACATAAGAAAATGCCTTAAGGGCAATTAGGGCAAAAATGTGCCCTAAGCTTGGAGAGACTTGGGTGAGTACCCAAATATCATGATAAGACCTTAGTAATATTCTAATGGTCATTTTAAACCAATTACCAAAGAAAATCAAGCTTGAAAACAAGTTAAAACACAAAATGTGCTTTAAGAAGTCTTAAAGCACATTTTTGAGAAATTGTCTTGGAATTGAGTTTTGAGTGGCTAAATGCCCATCATTACTCTTTAATCAACATGTGTACTAATTAGTATCACATTAGGAAGCCTAAATCAATGGGAAATCAAAAATTTCAGAAATATGTGCACTAATTTGTGAATAGTGCCAAATAGTGACTAGTTTATTCTTTAATCACTTAAGTCTAATTAGTTGGTCAAACAAGACCATGACTTGCCTTAATTAATAGGGGGCCGGTTTTCTAAGGGAGGATGAGTCACCATGAGTAGTCAAATAATGTTACAAAGAAGAGGAAAAAGTAAGAAGTTACTATTTGCTTTTAAAAGCAAAATATCTCTTATAAGCTACCTTTCTTCTTCTCTCTCTTCATTTCTCTTCTTCCCACCGGTTTCACCATCTTCTTCCTCCCTTCATTCACGTAGGAGCAGCACCCATGGCACCACCACCTTGCTTTGTCAACAACTTACTCATTTTAGCTCCAAATCAAAAACTAAACACATATTATTCTTAGTTAGCTCAAGCTCTAGCTTTCTATCTTTTCAAATCCTTCAAAGCTCCATTTCGGTGCCAATAGAAAACTCCATTGATGGAGGAAATTCAAGCTTGGAGAGTTCATTGGCTTCTCCATTCTTTAAGGTAAGGAATATGTAAGAAAAATCATGTTTCCATCACTTCCTCACCATGACCGGAAACTACCTTCTCATGGAGCCTTGTTTTATCCATTGTTCTAGCTTGATTCTATTCTCCAAGGGCTAGAGGAGGTCCTACTTGATTCATATCCAAGCTTGTTTTGAGAATCCAAGGTAAAACATTCAATTTAATACCTTAAAACACATTTTCAACCTAGGGTTTACTCCTTAAGGTTAGTGAATTATTTAGCACTCATGAGAATCATTGTGTATTGATTAGAACATTGGCAAGGGAAGTTAAGATGGTGGCCGAGATTCCCAAGGGAAAAGGTCTAAGGAGGAAGTTAAGATAAGCTTGAGAAAACAAGGTAAAATGCTTACCTAATGGTGGTTTAAGTTTTAAGGGATGAGTTTAGGTGGGTACCAATGTGGCTTAGAGCTTACATTGTGTATTGGGTTATATTACCTAAGAAAAAAAAAGAACTTAAACAAGCTTGTGAACTTGTGACTAAGGAGCCAATGGGAATGAGTTGATAATATAAGTTTAAGATGAGTTTTAAGAGCATTATAACTACTATGAGATTGATGGGTGTATTTGCAGGTTGAAGGCTTTTATATGTGGGAAATTCAGTGTTTAAGTTTAAGTTATTTAAGGGCCTAAGAGCCATGTCATTTAAGAGCCTTAGTGCTATGCAATTTAAGATTATTGCAATATATTGAGTTTGTTGTGAATGAGTTGATTGGGTGAGGAAATATCATGAGAAAGAACTTGATGTGTATGAGATGGTTGAATGAGGAAAACAATGCTTATGGGCATGATAATATACTAGAGGAGCTATGGCGAAATTTGAGTAAGATGAGTGTTTAGGTGATGGTGGTGAATTAATATGACCTAGGATTTACTAGGAGTCATACAAAGGAATTTGAGTGGAAATGAGTTAACTAAGGAGTTCTTGAGGTTTAGAATGACCTAAAAGGGTCTATGAGGAAATTAGAGTTTAGATGGGTGTATTGAACACACCAAAGTCATGGTATGAGGAATGGTAAGACTTATGCAAATTTGGAGGAGAAGGTGTACAATGCTTTAAGATAATTTAGGTATGAACTAGGGAGTATAACAATGAGAGTGTCGGGAAGTTTGTGTAAGAGGTGGTGATGTTAGTGATGGACTAGTAAGGTTTAGTAAATGGTGATGTGTGGACTTGGGTGATGGAAGTGAAAGTTGTAGGGGAAGGTTGTAAGTCGTCAAGGAAAATGACTAGAACGTATAAGAGGGTATGATCATGAGAATGGTGAGTAAGTTGCATAAAAGAAGTGGAAATGTCTAAGGAGGGTGTTGCATGGTCAAGGTAAATGAAGAACAATGTCAAGGTGATAAGGTAATGGAAAGAAATGTACGGGTAAGCTCAAGAGCTTAGAAGAGATGAGTAACCAAAGGAAAGGAGAGGAATTAGTGCATGGAAATGCAAGATAACCTTGGAAGGTTTAGCAAAGGAAAGATGGATGAATCAAAGATGGAAAAATGATGTTTATGAAGTGGTCAAACTGTTAAGGAGGGGGCACTAGGGTTGGTTGAAGTTTTGGTGAGGTTGCAAGTTGGGAATATAAGGAACTATATGATAAGTGTTAGGAGTTTTTGCAAGAATTTAGTAAATGTTTAAGAAGATCTTTGGAGGTTATTTTAATGAGTTTGGAGGATGATTAAAGGCGGGTTTAAGGGTCTAAATGATGTTAGAACACATTAGGAGGCTTTAGGAGAAGTTTGGTGAAGATTTAACAATTTTTGGACTTGTTCTGGTGGCGTCCGACCCAGGGGTCCGACCCAAGTTTGGGTCGGACGGCCTCTGTTAGACGCCAGTGAAGGGTTCTGGAACGGTCCGACCCAGAGGACTTGGGTCGGACATGGGTCGGACGGAGGAGTTTTAAAAGACGGAAGGGTTTCTGGAATGGTCCGACCCAGATGGTTGGGTCGGACATGGGTCGGACAAGTGGAGTTTTCAAACCCGAGGGTCTCTGGAAGGGTCCGACCCAGAGGGTGGGTCGGACGGTGGGTCGGATGACCCTTAAGACTTAAAAAAAAAAAGAAACCCTAAGAGAGTTTAGTGGTATTAAGGGTACCCCGTTGAGGAGGCAAAGATTACTAGAGGTATAAAGACCTAGGGGATTAGGTTAAGTATAAGCTTAAAAGTTTAAGGTTAAGTTTGTAAGATTAAGTTTGATTAAGTTATAAGACTTAAGAGGTGTTAGGTGGGGATCATTAAGGGTTAAGTAAGTTAAGTAAGATAAGTAAGTTGAATTGAGTTAAGTGATTAACAACCTAAAACTGAATGAATGTTTTAGGACTTGGAAATTGGACTCCGGAAGAGATTAAGCAACCAAACGACCAACGGTGAACGGTACAGTTCTTCTTGTGACCTGCTTGCTAACGAGGTGTCCCTCGGCTTGTGTGCTATTTGTTTTTGTGTGCTCACTAAACAAGATAAAGCATGCAACCGGAATATTATGTTTATTGTATTGTTGTGTGATGTTTGAAAACTAACACAACATACCGTGAGAACTTACTAACCAACGCTTAGTAAGGAATTGAGTGAGACTAAGGAACACTCCCTAATATGAGTTTGATATAAACCGAAAGAGGTTAACCAACAAACATGGTCTTGAGACTACTACTAACTGGAACTTGAGTGAGGAAACCCGGGACTGACTCCGGTCATGCATGCTAAGGAAAGGGGGTCGGTATCTATTGCAGATTCGACTTCCGCTTAAGAACTTGTCTTCGGACTTGTAGCCTAGGGCCGGTTGCCGGCTCAGCTACGCTGGACCTCCGTCCAGGGTAGGTGGCATTAAGATTGTGCGGTGGGATCACCTAAATCCCAGGTTTGAAATTAAGCTACAACCATTCCCTTCCAGGAACGGTTTGTATACTGAGAATAAGTGAAGGTTAAGATTAAGGTAAGGTTAAGATTAAGGTAAGGTTAAGATAAGTTGCAACCATTCCTCTGTAAAGGATGGTTTGTATTATTAAGACTAAGATAAGCTACATCCACTCCTTTTTAAAGGTTGGTTGTTTCTAAGATTAAGATAAGACTAAGATTGAGGTGAGATAAGGATGGACTAAGATTAAGAGGAAATATAACTTAGGGAGTTAAATAATTAACTCTCTAATTAAGGGAACGCATTTAAGTCGTTCGTTATGTTTGAACTTGATTGTTCATATTTGGTTTGTTGTTTACTGCACTTTCTATTATGTTGTGCATCTAATCAACCTCCATGCTATCGACAATTAGTCGTCGTAGCCACGTTAGCTTGGGGGCCATGAGAGGATCGTACCAGCATTCGTGCTGACCCCCTTTGGGGGCTGTTTTTACTACACAGGTGAACATCAGGAGGCGGTCTTCGCGAGAGTAAGAAGGGGTACAAGTGTTGCAGGTTAAGTGTGGCCTACGAGTTGTGCATGTACACTCGTATGGCAATTGAGTTAGTAAGATGTATAGGGTGTGAGGGGATTGTAAGAAGGTAATGTATTTGGTTAAGGTTGTTATGTACTAATGTTCGGTATATTCTGTAGTCAGACCGTGGCGAGGTCCTGGAGTGTAAAGAATTCCGCTATGACATGTATATATATGTGTTAAGTTGCGAGATCACATTTGGATTGAGTTGGGGTGTTACATTATACATTCAAGGCTCAGTTAGTCACACAAGCTGAGTTAGTCACACAACCATTCCCTTTTAGAAATCCATTTTAGCTCAATTAGCGTTTGTCAAAAACATCCCTTAAGTCTTGTTAGCAAAGCATAAGAGTACGAGAAACCGTACCTGATTAACGCTGTAGCAGTTCTAGTAGATTCGTGCAAACAATCAACAACACTCTGAGGAACATTAAAGATAGTCTATTATCAATAACCTATACCCTAAGTTAAACTTAAATAAATTCCTCACTCTTATTTCTAAATCTCGATTATCTTGTAAGCCCTTGCTTAAATGTTATGTATAACCTTTGACCTAGCAGAATGTTGTATAACTCAAGGTTGTAAGACTAGGGAATGTATGTTATTAACACTTGTTAATTGTTACACTCTTATCCACTTTACTCATACTTAACCCTAATTCTCAATTCAAGACTCTTGAGACCCTTATGCCATAAATGCATTTTATGTTATTCAATAAACCTTAGAATTTCAAAAACAATTCTTAAGCTCAATACTTTTATTCTTAATTTAGAATAAACATCGTATTATGACCTATGATAGGTTTATCTTAGAATACTATACTATTACTTCACAATGTAATGATTATGTATTTTACCAATATCTACTAGATAATCCATTATGATTAAGTTTTCCCCTCAACTTAATTAAGATCTACATCCTGTATATTAGAATCATGGTGTTGTAGATGCATTTTATTATAACCTAATTGAGTTACTAAACTCATTTATCTTATGTTTAGTTTAGAATGACTTTTATTACAACCATCTAATAATCTTATCATAAGATGTTAAATTGCTTCTCATCTTGAATAACTATATTATAGTTAACTTAGATTTATCGAACTCTTACATTTAGTATTCCCAAGGTATATTATTTACTTTATCATTAACTATATAATAAGGCGTTTTAAGATAACCTTTTTGTATCCTTGCTTACATTTAATTTCCTAAATGTTTTATTTTAACATACATTCCCTCCATAGACTATGTATAATCCTTTTATACTAAACTTCAATAAAGTTAAGTCGTAAATACGTCTTAAGTTGTTTACAAAACCTAAGGTTTCAAAGGAATAACTTAATAAATTAATTTTCTTTATTGTATTTAGGATAAGCATCATATCTTAACACAAGGTAAAATTTATCTAAGAATTAAATTCTCATTCACAAGTGAAATTGTCAATCACTTAATAAGATAATATATTCTGAAAAATCCTCATACCTTATACTCAAATGACATATTAATATTTTCAGTGTCGTAAAGTAGATCAATATAATCTCTTATGTAACTTAGTTTTATCTAATAAAAGGTTCAAAGGTTTTAAGTATCAAATTCCTATTTATAAACGTTTTTATAAATTCTAACTACTAAATACCTCACTTAATTGTAAACTCACATCCTAAGTATTGGTAATTAATGTTATAAATGTATTTCATATGGCTTATCTAATGCCAAGAAACTTAAGGATTATTATTTAGATAAATTTCCAAATCATAGTTTTATATAGTTTTATATCATAATCCTTTTAATGATTTTATCTTAAAACATTAAGTTATATTTCAGTACCATAAATGTTAAGAAATGACTAAATCTAGACTTACTAATCCACCTCACATTTAGATGTAAAAGTATTTTATTATTGTTTATATATTAATAACATTTAGATGTAAAAGTATTACATTTATTTATCATTAATTATAGAATAAGATCTATTTGTGTAACATTTTATGTAATCTAATCACAATTTTTCCTAACTTTTAACTTATTAATTACTTAACCCAATTTTAGATTTACATTCTGGTCATTGACAAATAATACTATACTTGTATTTAAATAGGATTTATATAATTCTTAGAAATTTAAAGGTAACTCAAAACTCAATTTCATAACCATAAATTAATACCACCCCTATAATATTCTTTTATTAGTATTATGTAGAGGTTTAGTTTATCTCATTAATTCCTTCATATTATTTTTCTATAAGGTATTTTATTTCTTTTATTTATGTTTAGTGTATATATATATATATATACTAGGATTTATTCAAGACATTCTTTAAGTAGTTTTATTGCATTTAATTATTTATATTAACTTTTACACATATCTATATCCAATATATGGTTTATAAAATAAAGTATTTTCCTTAGTTAAAATTAAGTATATTAACTTCAATTCTATATAATTAATATAAATGAAGATTAATTTAATCCCTTGATTTAACCTAACTTACTATTTTATTTATCTCATATAAGTATATATATATATATAATAAACATTGTTACTTCACTTAAAGTTAATACCCAAAATAAACATACTGTTATTAGATGTTAATTTAGTCTTCTCATATTTTCCCAGCCTAAAAAGTTTATTAATAAACTATACTTTAATTTTTGTTACATTAAAAACCTATATTATAAGATAACTTATGAAAAACCTTAGAAATACAATTTTTAAACCTATTTCCCCTTGTCCAAAAATTCCCAAATTAAGTATATAGTAACTATAACATTTTAGACGTATTATAAAATTTTTATTTCACAAAAATCTTTTTAAATTATCCAAATAATTCCATAATACTCATAACTTGCAAAACTTATAACTTACGTTTAAAACTCAAAACCCATATTAATTTACATCAAAATAAACTAGATTTAATAAGGAATCTATGGTTCAAATTTCAAGTCAAATACATTCGGGAAGGCCATTAAATAAATTCAACAAGTTAGGTATTATTCTGGAATTATAATAACTTATTATACTTTAATTACCCACGATACAATCTGGGCCGTCCGTTTCTTTAAATCACGATCGGACGGCTGCTGAAACTCAAGTTCTTCAGCAACCTTAACCTGACACCCGAGTACTAAATTGTCGATTTCTCTCAACTCACAGAACCAAATCGACTGATTTTTGTTCCATTGAACTCGAAGTTTCCTTGCGGTTCTATTGATACCAATTTCGCTAGCTAACATACAATATACAGCAAATATGACTCTGGGTTACGAAAGTAAGGGTTTATGTTGTACCCGATTCGATTTTAACAAAATTCTCTCAATACAAGGCTTAATTGATCAAATTAGCAGTTGGGCTAGGTAGATAATGCAAAATCGAGTGACAAAATAGGAGGAATTGAACGGAGACTTACCGGAGAAGCTCCAACGAAGGAAATTGTAATCACGTTTCTGGTAAAACATTCGAACTTGGCTGTTTCGAGGAGCCAACTTTGGAGATCTATAAAATAAGTTCTAGTATGAATTAGGCCATGTTCTTGGGCTTAATCTAAAGAGGAAACATAGCTCTACACATTGATAGCAAGAACTCACTCTAATTTTCAATACACAGAAAGAAATCTAAGCTGAAGGTTACGAGTTTATACCTTACGTTTTCTAGAAAAATCTATGATTTTATGTGATGACAAATCCGAAACTTTAGACATCTCTTTCTTCCAAACGGTTGGGAATTGCTTTGGTCATCAACATGAACGTTGTAGAGGGATTATAGATCTTCAAAACAAGCTAAAGAACACGAAATTTGACTGAGAAACGAAGAAGTTATGGGGAGACGAAGTTTACCTGATTTCAGAAAAATCTGGAATTCTGGGTTACGAATTCGCAAGGAGGCAACTTTAGATCGATTTTCCCGTCGATGTAAAATGAGTTAGGTTATGTATGAGTTATGGTTGGAAAGAGGAGATTAAGGAGAAGAGAATAAAGAAGACGGCACTGGAAAATTCGAAAGGATGAGTGAGATACGGCCGTCACAAGTTAGGGCAAAATACTGGTGAAAATGAGAATACTTAGCCGATTTTTGTGCTAAGTACCGGCGACCCGTGTGGTCTTGACACGTGGCACTTTTCAAAATTTTGGCTCTAAACTTCATTCTATCATAACTTTGGCTAGGATGATCCGTTTTCGACTTTCTTTTTATCGATCTTCATGGTTTTCCATAACCTATTTATTGGTATAGGTTTGATGGGATGGTTTGACCATTCTCAAAAAGTTAACCCTAGCAAGGCTTAAGAAGCTTTAGGGTTTCTAGAATTTTATATTGACTTTTATGCTTCAAATCAATGCTCCAAATATTTCTAAAATCTTTATAATATAATTGGAGTGTCTAGGAATTTTTCCAAGATTTATTGACTTATAAATCTTGTTATTTAATTCATAATACCATATAATAAAGTAAATTAAATTGTATTATTATTTAGAATTTAATATAAGAAGTCCCCTAAATAATTTTTAAATAATACCATATACTAATTTAGTGTTTAATAATATTATTTAGGGTTTTTATAAAAGAAATCCCCTAAATTAATTTAATTAATTTTGGGGTATTTCAGTATCATATGTGGTGTATGGATTATTACATTGATGGATTGTTATATGTTTATTTATGTTATTTACTGCTGTTTATATAAACTGTAAAATGAACCAGCATGTAATCAACCTCATGTTTAGACGGCTAATTGACCTAAGTGACCTAAAGGGTCGAGGATTACACTTTAGCAAATTCAGCGTTTTGCTGAGCCTATACGACACCCCATTACAGGTACCCGATCGTGTTACGAGCCGAAGTGCGGGATCGTGGGTAGATGACCTCTGGAACGGGATCGATTACGCTCTCCCCCGTACTTGTTTCAACACCAAGATGTATAGTGGTTTAGCCAATAATTCGGCCTACGTCCACTTCTAGACAGAGCTCTTATTCATTTCCATGGTTACAACTCTAGAGAGATTTTTGGGGAGAGTCCTCCCTTTTTCTATTTGCCACCTACATGAGCCCCCATCTTCTATTTATAGACTTTCTATGGCCAAGTTTACTTTTTAGCCCCTATACATGTGGTACCATTGTGCTAATATAATTGTTAGTCTCTCTGTGGATAATCCTTCCGGACTGGGACACCGCTTCCGCACTAGACCAATTCTTTTGGGTCATCTCTTCAGGTAACAATCCTACCGGTAGCGGGTCTCCCGGTAGCAGGTTTCCCGATAACAGGCCTTCCGGTAGCGGGTCTTTTCAGTTGCAGGCCTTCCGGTAATAAGCCTTCCGATAGAGGGTCATTCGGTAGCAGGCCTTCCGGTAATAGTCATTTTAGTCATGGTATATTCTATACCATTACATCAGTCCCACAAGTTCTACTTTTTAACACTAAAAAGTGGAACTTATAAAAAGAAGATAAAATTTACACTTCGTACTTTTTTCGTCCCACAAGTTCTTTTTCTTTTGCCTAAAAAAAGGAAATGAACTTACAAACTTTGGACTACATAAGAGTTTTTCCAACAAGAAAAATACCATGTCTTCCGGTTACAAAGAAGTCCCACAAGTTTCGGGAGCACCGAAGTCCCACTTGTACTCCAGACAAAAGGTCTCTATTCCTCGACCGTGCCATAGTAAGAAATCCAAAGATCTGGAATTCCGAATGAAATACCCCGTAATTAAAAATAGTGATTAATTAGGCTAATAAGTAATTTAGAAGCTTAATTATGTCAAAATAATCATGAGGGAACAAATCCCGAAGAAAACGGATTAAAAACACAAACAACCTTAAAGCGCGTTTTTCGAGGAAACCAGGAAAACGTGACTTTAAGCGGGTCAAATAGACTCGTAACAATTTTAGTCAACTAAATAGTCATTAATAGACATTAGTGAAGGTCTAGAGCCAATAAAAACAATAAAACGAGAAAATAGTAAAAACTGTCAAAAACGTGAAGTTGTGGGGTAAAAGTGTAAATAAAATAAATTAGTGTGTCCACTATTGAAAATAAAAATGTGAGTGTGTGTGTGTGTGTGCTGTATGGGCCAATTTATTTGCCCTCTCTCACACTCTCTTACTCTCTTCTTATGTACAAAAGACAAACAAAATTAAAAAGGCAAAAGTAACTACTTACTTATTCTCTCTCCCATCCCTCACAAACCCACGTACTGCACTCTCTCTTCTTCCTCTCTAGTTCCAACCATGGCTATTTGAGAACCCACATACAGAGCCCTCTTCTTCTTCATTTTTGAAACCTCAAATCACCACCAAATGCTACAAAGATTATACCGTTGAATTCGTATCGCTTCGGAGAACATTTTACACCCTTCAAAAATCTAAAACCTCCAACTTTATTTTTGAGGGTATAATCGTTTTAGAGCTTGAGGAGCACCATTTGAAGATCTATCTTCTTCTTCATGTTCTAAGATAAGAAAAAGACCAAAGCTCTCTTCTTTTCCATTTTTCCTTGCAAAAACCAAACTCACGTGAACACCATTATTTTCCCTCACCCAGCCGGCTTTGTGTTCCTCCTTGAGAGCTGAAGCATTGTCACTCAAAACTCCATTAGAGACTCAAGGTAAGACTTCTTAAGGGTTTAAGTGGTTTCTCATAATCTAGGGTTTAATACGTGAGTTAGAAATTTACTAGTTTTGTGTATGTGTGTGTGTGTGTGTGTCTTGTATGTGGCTATAGTTTGGCCTAAATAAACCAAGAAAACAAAGAAGGAAAGAGGAGCAAGAAAGGAGAAAGGAAAAGAAACAAGGAAACCAAGGTAATGAGAAGCCTCTGTACAATTGTTAATGTTTGTGTATGTGTAGGTATATTACTGTAACAATGTTTAAACCACTGTAACCATAGGAAAGGGATGGAGTATGTTAATGCTAATTGTATTTGTAGTTTGAAACCTTTGAAAAACAAATAAACAAGTGCTAAGTGTAAATTGTTAAGTGTGCAGTAAGTATTTAGAATGTGATGTGAGTAATTTGTATATTGAGCAGGTCATGAACTAGGTTGAGTGTGCAAATTATGTGGTGAGAACACTTATAAATGTAGTGAACCTCTGTCTAAATTTGGTTAGAAATATAGAGACTTGTGAGCTGTTAGAAAAGAAAGAACAGAGGTTGTGCAGAGAAGAAAAATGAGATTGTTCACTTTAGTTTGTAACAGGAAGAAAAGATGTAGTTGAGTGGAGTAGTAAATGGTAAAACGTGAGTTGTCAAACTAAGTTAGGCTAGTTTAAGAGTCATTTAGTTAGTGGGAAGAAGAATGGGAAAGTCTGTAGTATTAGTTGGAGAAGGAAAAATGTAACAGGAAGAGAGAAACTTACAGTGAGTGTGATAATGTAACAAATTTTTATAGAGTTGGATTAGGTTAGTTTAAAATGCTTAATCAAGGTAAAAACATGCTAGATTATATGTGGGAATATTAGGGAAGAGGTTAGTAGAAGTTTAGAGTTGAAACAAGTTTAAAAACTTATATAAATTGTAAAACTGCAACTGGTTCCGGTTTGTAAACCGGTACAGAAACCTAGACCAGCATAAAAACTCGACAGAAAGTTATGCAAAAGGAGTGGTCCGGGTTTACAAACTAGGACACTAACCTGGACCACCCCAAAATCATACCCGTAACTTCCTAAAACAAGTGGTCCGGGTTTGCAAAGGAGTACACAAACCCGGACCATACGAAAAACACACCCGTAACATGACCAAACATGTGGTCCGAGTTTGTAAAGCAGGACACAAACCCGGACCATACAATAAACTCACCCGAGGACTTTTCCAATGTGTTGGTCCGGGTATGTAAACCCGAACCACAACCCGGACCAACCTAAAATTTGTACAGAACGTGTTTTAAAGCTAAAATAAGGATGGGTAATGATGGGTAATGATATTATAAGATAATTAAGACATAATTAATGATGTTTAAAGGTAATTAAGGCCATAAACAAGCTTAGAAAATAATCTTAAGTAAATAACCTAAGTACATGTATTTGAACAACAATGAATTAGTAAGTATAAACCAGGAAATGTTAGTAAAGTAATTAGTAAGGTTAAGTAAGGGTAATTAACCACCCAATTGCATGTATATGATAGGACTTGGATTGTGAACACCGGAGGAACGTCGGATACAAGTACAACGGTGAACGGTATGAACTCCTCATGCCCCGTATGCTACCTTGGTTACTCTTATTTGTGTGTTGTGTGCTAGTTGATCACTAATTAAGATAAACGCACGAATCGGACATATTACGCTTGCTTGTGAATATCATGAGATTGTTCCTTGTTTGTATATTTTCTTTTAAATCATAGTTTGTATAATTCATGAAATGTATGGATGAATATGAGTGTGAGTATGTATGATATATTGTATTGTGGCCGAATGTGATTGTGATTGGACTTCTAACTGATTCCTAACAAGCTAACCAATCTAACTTAAATTGGTAATTAAATTGGAATGAGTAGAAGTCCGATATAGTTTCGGCCACGCGTGAGGATGCGGAGTCACAAGAGGTTGGCTCCAATTCCTGACTCTTTAACTGGTCCACGGCCCAAACCCCTTAAATGGGTAGCATCCTGGATTGGTGAGTCAAGTAAATCCCGGTGGTGGGACGATGTAGTCCCCGGGCTGGAGGTCATACCGACTTAACATGAGTAAAAGTAAGTAAGTAAGAATGAGTAAATAAGTGGAAAAGTTAAGTAAAGTAAGAGCAAGTAATGTGTAATGAGTAAAAGAGTAAAAAGCATTCCGATTAACCCGGATGCATAATTTGGCTAACCCTTGTGAAGGTAAGTATTGTGTATGCTATTGTACGGTTGTTTTGGGTTGTGTACTGTATTGAGCATGATTGTATGATGTATGTAAAGCATGTATGTATGAAATTAATGAACCGTACAGTCAACCTTAAATAGTCTGCGTACCCTAGTTAGCACGCGGTATATGCGGAGTTTATGCGCAGCTTTTGCTGAGCCCCTTGGGGCGATGTTTTTACTCTAATGCAGGTCCTCGTGAAGGGTGAAGATGATGAAGAGATTAAGTTTGTTCTTCTTTTGTCTGTAATTGGTGAATTGTGAATGGTGTACTATGTTGTACACTGCTGTAGGTTTTGTTAGCCGGTGTACCATAGGGTACACCCCTTTTGGATAATGAAAGAATGGTGGATTGGTATAGATGAGTAGCTTGTAGAAACTCATAGTTTTTGGAGAATGGAAAGGAATGTAATTAAATACTTTAAATACTCGGTAATCCAGCAATGTAAGTATATTATCTTTTGTATTCGGCATGGAATGTAGTAGCTCGGTATACTTAGGCATCAGACCGTCACTGTAAGTAGTAATAGCCTAGCTAGCCGTATGGGTGGTTAGCGGCGTTGTATCACCCGCCGTAGTAGTAGTATTTCCGCTGCGATGTAGTAGGATTATCAGAACGATTAGACGGTAAGCATAGGATTAACGGTAGGGGTGTTACAAAAAGTGGTATCAGAGCGAAGTGTCGCTTTGATGTCCTAGAATTACCGAGCATAGGGATTACCGATTTAGGATTTCAACCGTTTTAAAACGGATACTTAGGAACCTAACTAGGAATTACTGTTGTTAACAACGGATACCCTTGACGTTCTTAGGAATGATACCTTTGCTTAAATTTGTGACCAAGGGTCTCATGTCATGGTGTTACAACCGTCTAATGTCATATGTACGAAGCCTAATGTAAATGCTAAATGTTCAGATGTCAGGACGAGGCCGAGGCCGAGCTAGAGGTGAAGCCTCAGATGGACCTGGCGCGCAGATGCTACCGCAAGTAATCACTGCTATGCAACAAACACAACAAAACCAACAGAACCAAATGGGACCAATCCAGCCCCCTCCACCCAGAGAAGTAACTGGGTAAAAGCTATCGCAGATCTCCGATCTCCGTGCTTTAGAGGCGAGAGCGACCCTGCTAAACTTGAAGCTTACATCTCCGAAATGGAGACTACATTTGAGACTCTCGAATGTCCTACTGGAGTTCGAGTGAGATTAGCCGCCTACTACCTTAAGGATGCAGCCATGGATTGGTGGAAACTAATCAAGAACGATCATGCTGATGACCCCACCTTCGATTGAGAATCCTTCACAGCCCTCCTCCGATCCAAATACTACCCTGAACACGTCAAAACCAGAAAGAGACTTGAGTTGGATGCTTTGAAAATGACAGAGAAGATGTCTGTCGATGAGTACTACCGCACCTTCACCTCTCTTCTCCGTCTTCTTCCCGACCTTGGGTATACCGGCCAGGTGTTGGTCGATCGCTTCTATGGTGGTCTGAGCCATCGCCTTCGGTACGGCATGGGCTACACCAGATTTACCTCCCTTCAGGTAAATATCGGTTTAACCCTTAGTACCATTGTAAATCCTTGAATCTTTACCTCTATCTTTTTTAACAAAGAAACCCGGCTAATACCTGAAACTTCAGGAGTGTTATCACGCGGCATCTCGCGTTGAGATCACTTGTCAATTACGGGATGAAGAAACCGCGCTTAAGCGCAAGGCCAACAACAAGAACACAAGTGCCGAGGAGCAGAACCAGGGTAAGAGCTAGAAAAAGAAGAAAGGGAAATTCTTCCAGCAAACCCAAAAGAACTTCCGAGTGAGAGCAGTGCTCAGGAAAAGGGCAAACCAGTTGAGCTTCTTCAACTTGGTTCTTCTGCACCGGTGGCTGCGAAGCCACTGAGATCACACCCACCAAAGGGTAAACTTCTAATTAAATTCGTATCTGTATAAGTATCACATCTAGTATATCCGCACAAATGTGCTAACACTCTAAACCTTAGGTTCTGGCTCCGGTTTCACTAAGAACTACTCAGACAGCCGCACATATGTGTGTAGAAAGTGCAACCAAGACCCAAGACCATCCCGACCTAGATTGCCAAGGGAGAGAAATCCGGTGCGATAACTGTCAGAAGCCCGGACACCGAGCCAACTTTTGCCCAGAAAATGCCAAACCAAGAGGGAACTTCCAAAGCTACAAGCAGAGGGAAGGCAAGGAGGTTGCATCTGGCGATGCACCGGCCCAGCAGGCGCCACAGGGACAGGGGTCCCGAGGTCCTCAGAAGGGCACACCCCAGAGGCATCCTGCCTTGCACATTATCGACAGAGATGGGACCGGTTCTAAACCCGGCCTAGGTAATTAACTGAACCTTTAATCCTTGAGGAGCATGACTAAGTATTGAAGTAATTGTTTGAGTGAATGCATGAGTAAATGAATAGAAGTGTGAATTGAGCATGAAATGAAGTAGTTGAAAATAGTACTCACCTAGATGAAATTCATAACCATAGGAAGCTTTAGTATCTGCTATCCGATACCTTCGAAACCGAATCAAGAAGAGATCGACATCACCACACACCACTACACCTACGAACAGTGTCAGTCATCCGACCAGGTATGATCTTATTAAAGGAATACCTGACACCCGAAGCCCAAATTTCAATCATCCGACGATGCAACAAACTAGGAGCAGGTCAAGGAGGATTTTACACACCCGAGTTCCCCGATGGAGCGAAGATGAAGCTGAAGATGATGTGCTTGGGAAAGGACTGGAATCCTTATACCAAGACATACCAAGAGACACGAATACAAGACGGAGCGACGCCACCGACAATACCCCCGGAATTTCTAACACTTGTCACACAAGCAGTAGAACTTGCACGACAATGCGAATATGATCCGATCCCCACACTTGAAGCGGACCTTTGTATCGTCAACTTCTATGAGAAAGAAGGACGTCTTGGGTTACACCAAGACAAGGACGAGACAACGGTATCTCTCGAACAAGGAGTGCCCGTAGTGTCTTGGTCCATTGGTGATGATGCCGTATTTATGTATAGCGAGTAGAAGCGTGTGGACCTCGCACAGAAATTGGTATTGAGATCAGGAGATGTCCTAATCATGGGGGGGGGGGGAATCTAGGATGCTGTATCACGGGATCAACAAGATCAAGTTGAATATGGCACCGCCGGCAATAATCAATGTCACACAAATGAAACCTGGATGCCTGAACCTTACCTTTAGGAAGTATTAAATTCATAGTATCATGTAATGTATTAGTAACGTGTATTAGAGACACGGTATGTATGATGGTTGGTTTATCAATAAAGAGCAGTGTTAATTTCAATTCCACTTGTGTCCACCATCAATACTTATGAAATTGTGACTTCAATAGGTTGTCGACTCGGTACCGAAGGTAACCTGAGTATCCTCACCGAAGCACAAGCCAGTAAAAGCAGCACCATCTTAACGGGAACATTCCCAGTGAATGGCAGTGAAGCCAATGTGTTATTCGACTCCGGCGCCTCTCACACCTTCGTATCACCATCTTTTGTGAAGAGGTTGAAGCTAGATGCGGATGAGCTACCTAATTTTCTGGTTACTCTCCCATCGAAGGAGCGGATACGGTGTACCAAGTATTATCAATCAGCCACCATCGACATCAAAGGCGAATCGTTTCCCATCTCCTTCATCGAGTTTAATGGGTTGGGATTCGATGTAATAGTCGGAATGAATTGGTTGGAGCGGCACAAGGGTAGAATCCTCTGCGTCGAGCATCGATTGCTGCTCAAGAGTCCTTCTGGGGTTACAGTATCTTACCGCCAGAGACCGAGAGAGCCTTCGACCACAGTCATCTCCGCTATGGCCATGTACCGAGAGCTCAGAAAGGGCCATGAAGTATATTTGTGTTATGTACAAGACCTGGAGAGAGATCCAGAGTTCAACCCTGAAGTACCCATTGTATCTGAATTTCCTGATGTATTCCCTAAGGAGCTACCCGGTATGCCACCTCGACGAGCAGTAGAGTTTGAAATCGACCTTTTGCCAGGTACTGGTCCCATTGCTAGGGCACCGTACCGTATGGCACCTGTTGAAATGACAGAACTGAAAGAGCAGTTACGTGACCTTCTCGACAAAGGGTTTATACGCCCGAGCGTATCACCCTAGGGAGCACCGGTCCTCTTTGTGAAGAAGAAGGACGGTAGCCTCCGACTTTGTATTGACTACCGCGAGCTGAATGCGGTTACAGTCAAGAATAAATACCCATTGCCACGCATCGACGACCTATTCGACCAGCTGAAAGGAGCCTCAGTCTTCTCCAAGATCGACCTCCGTTCTGGGTATCATCAGATTGCTATCAGAGCGTAAGACATCGAGAAAACAGCATTCCGCACCAGATATGGCCACTACGAATTCACCGTCATGCCATTCGGTTTGTCAAATGCACCACCAAAATTCATGGATCTTATGAATCGACTTTTCAGTGAGCAGTTGGACACTTCAGTAGTAGTATTCATTGATGACATCCTTGTGTACTCCAAATCAGCAGAAGAACATGAAATCCATTTGAGGAAAGTACTTGAGACACTGCGCGAGAACCAGCTGTATGCGAAGTTCTCCAAATGCGAGTTCTGGCTAGATCAGGTATCATTCCTTGGTCATGTCATCTCGAGCGCAGGTATCTCAGTTGACCCTTCTAAGATAGAAGCTGTGTGATCATGGCCTAGACCCAAGACTGTTACCGACATTAGGAGCTTTCTTGGTCTAGCCGGTTACTACAGGAGATTCGTAAAGGACTTCTCGAAAGTCGCTAAGCCCATGACTACATTGATGAAGAAAGATGCACCGTTTGTGTGGACAGACGAGTGCGAAGTAGCATTTCAGAGCCTAAAAGACTCATTGACCTCAGCGCCCATCCTCACACTTCCAGAGGGCACAGAGGGATTTGAGGTATATTGCGACGCATCAGGAAAGGGAATGGGATGCGTACTCATGCAGCATGGCAAGGTTGTAGCTTATGCCTCCCGCCAGCTGAAAAAGCATGAGGAGAATTACCTGACTCACGACTTAGAGTTAGGAGCCATTGTCTTCGCTTTGAAGATATGGCGACACTATCTCTATGGGGTAAGCATCACACTCTACTCCGACCATAAGAGCTTACAGTATGTATATACACAGAAAGAATTGAATTTGAGACAGAGAAGGTGGATGGAGTTTCTCTCAGACTACGACATCAACCTGCAGTATAAGGAAGGGAAGGAAAACGTGGTAGCCGACGCCCTGAGCCGTCGAGCACACTCGCTCCATTCACTACTCGCTTCTTCTAGCTTGGTTGACGAGGTGCGAGACGCTCAGTTCAGTGACCCTTAGCTAACCGAAATCAGACAGAAGATCACAGATGGTACATTTGAAAAGAAGTAATATGATTTTAAGTTGCATGAGGATGGTTTGATTCGGCTGAATGGCAGGCTATGCATCCCCCGAAGCAATGCTGAGCTAAGGGATCGCATCCTGCGAGAGTCACACAGTTCCACATTGTCAGTCCATCCAGGAGCCTCCAAGATGTACAAAGACATGAAGAGGTACTTTTGGTGGTCTTGAATGAAATCAGATGTGACAGAGTATGTACTGAGATGCTTGACATGCCAGAAAGTAAAATTCGAACATCGTAGACCGAGCGGAATGGTACAATCGATGCCAATTCCGGAGTGGAAATTTCACGATATCTCCATGGATTTTGTTGTAGGACTCCCACCTACTAAGGGAGGACTCAACATGATCTGGGTTGTAGTCGATCGCCTTACCAAGGTTGCCAGGTTCATACTGATGAAGGACACCTGGAAGGTAGTGAAGCTCGCAGAGCTATTCGACAAGGAGATTATCAGACATCACGGAGTCCCGAAAACCATAGTATCTGACCGCGACACCAGATTTCTTTCGAGATACTGGAGAGCTACACGGGAAGCGCTAGGTACAGAATTGAAACTGAGTACCGCCTTCCATCCTCAGATTGACGGTTAGACAGAAAGGACCATCCAGACACTGGAGGACATGCTTAGAGCATGTGCCTTAGACTTTCAGGGGAGTTGGTTAGATAAGCTTCATCTTATCGAGTTTTCATACAATAATAGCTATCACGCTTCGATTAAGATGTCGCCTTTCCAAGCCCTATACGGTAGACCTTGCCGTACACCTTTGTGTTAGGATGAGTCAAGTGAAGCGGTCATTATAGGACCAGAGTAGCTAGAACAAGTCCAAGCGGACGTACAACAAATCCGAGCCAATATGAAGGCAGCTGATGATAGACAGAAATCCTATGCGGATGTGAGACGACACGACCTTGAGTTCGCCGTGGACGACCAAGTGTTCTTGCGAGTTTCACCTATGAAGGGCGTATTCCGTTTTGGTCAGAAGGGCAAGCTAAGCCCAAAATTTGTAGGGCCGTACACTATCACCGAAAGAGTTGGATCCGTAGCCTATAGGTTAGCATTACCTGAGGACTTGGGGCGTGTCCATGATGTTTTTCATGTGTCACAACTCAAGAAGTACATTTCTGATCCTTCTCATGTCTTAGAACCCGAGAGACTATCTATTGAGCGGACAATGAGATATGTCAAAACCTCGGTGAGAATCCTTGATAGGAAGACCAAAGACACTCGCCATAAGTCTATACGAATGGTGAAGGTCCTATGGTCAAACCATGATGTCGAAGAAGCGACATGGGAGTTGGAAGATGCCATGAAGGCGAAGTACCCACAGTTATTCATAGACTAGATAGTCTAGTGTTTAGTAGATACGGGTACGGGGTGTACCCCTTTTAAGGGGGGTAGAGCCTTTTTTCTTTTGCATTGCTTCGGGTGAGCATTGCATAGTGTGTATGTATTGTAGTATATTTCGATGGCACATGTAGTGCGGAGTGTAGTTGGTATGTATGTGTAATGTGTAATGTATGAATGTGTATGTGCAATGTGTAATGTGTTTGAAATACCCCAAACCTTGGTATGTTGTTTAAACATTAAACTATGGTATAATAAGGCTAAAAAGTGCCTTATAAACATTAGTGAACAATTTAAACCACAGGAAACACAAATAAATACCTTAAAGCCAATATGGGCGAAAATGTGCTCTAAGCTTGAGATAAGTTTGGTTAAGACCTAATAAGCTTACAAAGACTTTATTTATATGTTAATGAACATATTAAACCAATTACCAAAGAAAACCAAGCTTGAAAATAAGTTAAAATACAAAATGTGCTTTAAGGAGTCTTAAAGCACATTTTTGAAAAAAATTGTCTTGTAAATGAGTTTTGAATGGCTAAATGTCCATCATTACTCTTTAATTAACATGTGTACTACTTAGTATCACATTAGGAGGTCTAAATCAATGGGAAATAAAAAATTTCACAATTATGTGCCTTGTTTTGTGAATAGTAACTAAATTAAGCAAGTTTATAACATAAGTCAATATAAGTGAGTTAATTGGTCAACAAAGACTAAAAAACCCCTTATTACTTAATGGGGGCCGGTTTTTATAAGGTTGAGTCACCACTCTTATTAGCTAATAAGTAAATAAAGAATGATAAAGCAAGTTACTATTTACTTTAACATAAATATCTCTTAAAACCTTACCTTTTACTTACCTTCTTCACTTTCTTCATTTCCTTCATGTTCCCACCGTCTCCAACCTCTCTTCTTCCTTCTCATTCATGGTTTGCTACAGCCCACACAAGAACTCCATCTTTGACTACCTATATTTCTTAGCTCCATTTACCAAATCAAATTCTAAGACCACCATTCTTCTAGTCTCATCAAGCTCTTCAACCTTGTCTTCTCAAATCTTCAAGACCACCATTTCAGTGCCATGGAGATCCACCATTGAAGGAGCTTGAGCTTATATTTTTATGCCTTGTTGATCACCTTTGCTTCAAGGTAAGGAAAAACCAAAGAAAACAACATTTCCTTTATGTTTTAGTATTGACCGAAAATCACCTCTTCATGGTGTTTTCTCTTGCTTTGTTCTAGCTTCATTTCAATCTTTCAAGGACTAGGTGGAGTCCTCTCTTGCTACTTATTCAAACTCTCTTCCAATTCCAAGGTAAAACAACTATCTTAATGTTTTAAGACAATATATAACCTAGGGTTTACAAATGAGTTTAAGCATGAAGCTTGAATACTCATTACATTGCTTTTATATTGATTAGAATTTGACAAGCAATCAAAAGTCCTTGCCGATTTTAATCAAGGAAGGAGCAAGGAGAAATAAGTGAAAAACTTGTGAAGGAAAAGAGGTAAATGACTAACCTAATGTAGTTTGATGCCTTAGGAAAAATGAGCTTATGTTGCTTAATAAAACTACCTAAAGAGCCAATGGTGAATTGATAAGTCAGGAATTTACCTATTTCTAAAGGGTCTTTTGAGCCCAAATTTGTTAGCATTTACTGCTAAATTCCTGTTTTATGAGTAATTTTATGTTTTTGTTGCAATTGTCTTCTTTTATGTTTTTTTGTGTGCTTTTTCAGGTATTGATTCTCAAAAGAAACATTTTCATGTCATTGTTGGAGATCATAGTTTTTCAAACAAGCTAAAAGGAGTCAAGAAAATTCTTCGTCGGACCAACTTTAAGCATGGTCCGGGACTTGTTCCATAACCTAAGTCCCGGACCACAAAACAGAGCGCCTCTTGAATCAAATACAGGCACGGTCCGGGACTTTGTACAAGACCTAAGTCCCGGACCACACACAGAAGGCAAGTCTCGAATCAAATTAATGGGGTGGTCCGGGACTTTATACAAATCTCAAGTCCCGGACCACATGCTGGAATCGAAACTCTGTAGCGCGTCTGTAATTCAAAAGCTGGTATAATATTTGATTAAGCGCCGCCCCATTACATACTCCTTTCCAGACTACATCCATCACGATCACGATTATTGTTCTACTTTCCAGATCTAATTTCTTTTCCAACCACACACCACGTTACTTTGGTCTTCTTTCCAGCTTCATCCACCAACAAAACACCATCGCACTCACCATCTACTCATCTGTATACACACTATAAATAGAGTGCGAGCCCAACACTTCAAAACACACAGTCTTCGAGACATCAATCTCTCCCTCCATAAATCCTCCACATTTCCATTCTTCCCAGTACGTAGTATTACTACTACTACTACTAATCATTTCATCCCATTACATCCATACCACCACCTACAGTACGTAGTGTTTACACTACTACTAAAACACCCATTCCTTCCTCCACCTGATCACACAATATTCATCCACACACACCTCCATTTATCATCCCATTTCCACCAGAAGATAGAAGACCAAGCAGGAGAAGAGAAGGAAGAATTGCTCAACCACCTTCATAAACATGGCTTCTTCTATCCCTCTCTTAGTTTTACTTATCATTATGCTTGAGTAATTCTATTAGCACTTTGGGATGGGGATATGAACTTAAATCCCCCATCTATGTTGCAAAACCTACACTTTATTTATTGCGGTTGTTTTCTCTCTTTTATTTCATTAATGTTATAACCTGATCATTTATAGCATTTGTGGTGATTTCCAACAACATATGATTTTGAGTTGGGAGTTGTGACCGAAAAGAGAGAGGAACCTTAGATTATGGCTAGCTTGATTAGTTGGTGAAATTTAAGGCTATTAATATGGACTTGTTGTCAATGCTATCTACTGATTTGAACTCTACTTGATTAGAGAGTTGGAAGCAAGCTAGGTAAGAGTTGGTTTATTCATGATTTGAAGGACCTTTACATTAGTCCAGATAGACAACCTGAGTGAAGTGGGTTTACTAATATAGTTGGGATAAATTTAGGGGATTACAACCATCCTAAAAGTGCTTTCCATTCCAATTCATTACATCACATTTTATCTACTGCTTTTACTTTGCAATTCCTCTTTGAACCAAACCAATACACTTGCCTTCGGCTAAACCCCATTTATTTACTGTTTTATAACCGACTACCGAAACTAGGGAGATCGATATACCAATTTCCTAGTGGAACGACATCTTTACTACTACTACGACTAGGGTTCACTTGCCCTTTTTCTGTGCTTTCAATAACACCCTCTTAAAACTACCAACATGAATGAGTTAGTAAAAGCTCTCAAAGAGGTTATTAAGGACATATTGTTATGTTGAGTGTATTTGCAGGTCAAAGGCAAATACGATGTGGAAATTCAGTGTTTAAGATTTATGTTATTTAAGGGCCTAAGAGCCATGTTACTTAAGGGCCTAAGTGCCAAGCAATTTAAATTAAGCACTATATTGTGATGTAGTGTTAAAGGGTTGAAGTTTTGTGTGTGAGAATGTTTTTGATGAATTTAGGTATTCTTGGATGTTGAATGGTGAAAACAATGTGTTTTGGTATAACAATGTGCTAGGGGAACCCATGTCAAAATTTGGGTAATGTATAAGAAGTTTGAGTGTTTAAAATGAGTCTTGTGAACTAGGAAGTGCTAGGAATGAATAAGTGCTTTACTAAGGGAAGAAAGCATGTATTAAGGTGTTCTAGAGGGCTAAAAGGATTTAGGCATCATCTTGGAGGATTTAGTAATCAAATGAGTGTTTTGGAATACACCAAAATCATTTTAGGATTTGGTTAAGACTCATGCAAACTTTGGTAAACAATGAGGACAT
The DNA here is from genome assembly GCA_023374045.1 of Limonium bicolor. Lineage (NCBI taxonomy): Eukaryota > Viridiplantae > Streptophyta > Magnoliopsida > Caryophyllales > Plumbaginaceae > Limonium > Limonium bicolor. The sequence continues at coordinate 191,204,669 of CM041777.1, read as the reverse complement.
AGTGTGCTTCAAGGAGAAGTTCAAGGAGTTTTGGTTAGTAAGAAAAGATGCTTGGGAGATGATGTTGTAGTGGTGAGAAAGCATTTGGGAATAGTGGTAGTTATAGGTATAAAACACCACATAGAAACTTAGTGAAAAACATTACATGTGTTAACCTTTTTATAAGAATTTGTGTAATGCTTGAGGAGGATTTTAATGGGTGATTTAAGGAGTTTAATGGAGGTCTTAAGGTGTGTTTGAGGTGCCCAAATGAGGTTAGAACATACTAGGATACATGAGGTGAAGTTTGGAGTCAATTGGGAATGTAGAAACAAAGGTCTGGAGCCGACCGACCTTAGGGACCGGACTTGTAAGGTCGGTCGAGCCCAGTTTACCCTGCCAGAAACGGTCTCTAGAATGGACCGACCTTGGGGACCGGACTTGCAAGGTCGGTCGGGCTTGTATTTTTGGTACGGATTAAGTCTCTGGAATAGACCGACCTTGGGACCGGACTTGCAAGGTCGGTCGTGTCTAAACTTTTGTACGGGAATTGTTTCGGGAATGGACCGACCTTGTGGACCAAACTTGCAAGGTCGGTCGGAGTAGAATTTTTGACGGTAATATGTTCTGGAATGGACCGACCTAGTGTAAGGTCGGTCGGACCAAAACTTGTAAAAAAAAACAAACAAAGAGTGGCTTAAGTAGTTAACCCTAGGGGGGTATAATGAAGGTAATCAAGGGTGAGTTTAGGCATTAGAACATGTCATACAATCATGTAAATGCTTAGTAAATGGAAATTAAATAAGTTAATTAACCGACATTATTAATTATGTTTAGGGACTACGCTTGGCGGGTCACGTTCACAGCAAGGACCAAGGTATGGTTTTCTTGCAGTCTGTTGCCTACCGGTTTACACCGGCTTGTGTGTTGTTTGTTTTTCTGTGTGTTTACGACTTTGTAAGATTAAGTCATGTAATGAGTTTACAGTTGTTTAAACTATTGTATCAGTGAGATGTGTCTCATTTCCCTTGTGTGGGTGTGTCTAACTTGACCTAAACACTTGTTGTGAATTCGTTGTTTAAGTCCAATGATGGGACTCCTAACAAGTGCTAACCGGGGAAGTGAGGAGTCCGGTAGTTCCGGCCACGCGTGGGAGTATGGGAGTCGATGTCATAACCGGTTCGATTCTCAGTGTATGTTAAGGTTGTCTTCTCTTTTGGTTTTCAACCTACCCTTTAGCTTAACCAAGGCTATTTTACTGACTCACGTCGGGCCACAGGGGCATACTATGTTTGTTCGGTGTGATTGGATCACTATATCCGACGCACCTTTGAGTTAAGTTAACCATTCATCTAACGGGACGATAACGAGTTATGTAACGAGCTAGGCATGAGTTGGCAACAATCTCTAGGCCTTCGGGTAAACTGACTATGTTTTGGTTCGATTCCCAAAGGGAATCGTACTTGTTATGTTATGTGTTTATGTGTGCTATGCAATATTTCTTGCTATGCTTATTATGATGTATGTTAAAAATGAATGTCATGTTATCATGACAAATAGTTGCGCGTATCCCGGTAGCCGATGGGCTGCGCGTTAACCATACCAGCCAAGGGTTGCTGACCCCCTCGGGGGCTCTATATTTATTTGCAGGATGAGGATCGAAGAAGCGGAGTGGTTGTAGGTCCTAGGTTATAGGAATACTTTTGGTATGTTTTGGATGTTGAGCCCGGGATGCGCCTGTGCTCCCGCGGCGTTATATTTTGGTACCGTTATTTTTACAATGGCGGTTGTTGACAGTTTGCAGTTACAGTGATGGATGTAAGTAAATACTCGGTATTGTATATTATGTATTTATGGTTTTAGTTCTATGCTCGGGAGTCTGATCATCAGACCGGTACAATTATTGTATGTATTCTGCCTTGTTAGCCACGTGGGTGGCTAACGGCGTGTAGCACTAACCCGTTTAGTTATTGTTTAGTTGTTCATTTCCGCTGCGACTTCGTTAAATTGTTAAGTGCGTAGTAGGGGTGTTACAAAAAGTGGTATCAGAGCGAAGTATCGCTCTGATGACTAGAATACCTAGCTTAGGAATATACCGAGTTAGGAAGTCTAGCTATAGTTATTAAAGTGGACAGTTATGGAAAGGTTAACCACTAACTAAGTGTGGAAACACCTTATTGTCGGAAGACGTTACAACCGTTGGGACCGATAAGTGTGCAAGCAAAATGCTAATGAGTGACCTTGTGAATACAGATGTCAGGTCGACCAAGAGGTAGAGGCCGCGGACGCGGTGTTGGTGATACGGGTGACCACGGCGAGAACACTACAGCACAGGTGATGGCTAAGGCAGTAGCAGCCGCCGTAGCCCAGATGGTTCCCTAGTTAGTGGCTGCGATGCAGCAGCAGCAGGGCGGTGCGGACCAACAAGGGCCACAGCCGCAACTACAGCCGCGCGAGACCAACTGGGTCAAGGCGTTGGCGGATTTGAGACCCCCGTCATTTGGTGGGGAGACCGACCCTAGTAAGCTGGAGGCGTATATCTCCGGACTGGAGACCGCTTTCGAGACCTTGGATGTGCCTGCTGGTGCCAAGGTTCGACTTGCCGCATACTACCTGAAGGGTTCGGCACAGAGTTGGTGGAAGCTTGTGAGAGAGGACAAGATGGCTGATCCTCAGTTTGGTTGGAGGGAGTACACGGCTCTACTGCGAGCCAAGTACTACCCGATACACGTGCAGGAGGCCAAGCGCCTAGAGTTGGATAATTTGAGACAAGAGGATAAGATGACGGTAGATGAGTACTACTCCGCTTTCATCGGACTTATCCACTTGCTACCAGATCTGGGTTACTCAAACCGGATTCTGGTGAACCGTTTCTACAACGGACTGAGCTACCGCCTACGCTATGGTATGGGGCCAACCGGATATACTACTTTGCAGGTAATGAACTACAGTGTGATGTGAATAAGTATGTACAGTGTGTGAATGTAATTGTGAGTTTGATTTGCGGGGCATAACTAACACCCTAAATAATAGGAGTGCTATCATGCCGCTGCTATAGTAGAGATCACCGTCCGTCTGAGGGATGAGGAGAATGCGCTCAAGCGCAAGGCCACGAGCGAGGGTCAAATCACGCAAGGGTACGGGGGAGGGAAGAAGAAGAAGCATTACCCCCAGTCCCAGAAAGGACAACAACAGAGTGGCAAGGGCCAAGCCCAGACCACCACTGCTGAGGAGCCGTTGCAGCTCACCTATGCATATGCGGCTAAGCCCTTGCGCTCTCAACCATTCAAGGGTAACTAATTAGTTCTGAATATCGAATTTAAGTGTGTGATGTTATAATGTGAAGTGTGTACTGAATGTGTAATGTGTTAGCAGCTAGCGCGGGTTCTGGATCCGATCGCCACTACTACTGCAAGTGGTGTAACGGAGACCACCCCGGCAAGGACTGCAAGGGCAACAATGTGCAGTGCCGATTCTGCAAGAAGATGGGGCATCGTGACTACGAGTGCTTCCAGAACCCGAATGGTAGAAACTACAGGCCTAAGGGGTAGTGGAAGGGTAAGGCCGCCGAGACCACCGATGGCCCGAAGATGGCTAACCAGCCACCCACAGATCAGAGGTACATTGATTCCCAAAAGGGGAAGGGGTCGGGATCCGGCAAGGCCGCCCTGAATGTGGTGGACCGGTCTGAGGCACCAGGACCCTCTTCTAGACCAGGTACCGCCTAAACCGTTAAAGGAAATAAGTGATTGCATACCGCATTTCATGCATGTGTGTTAGTGAGTCTAAAAGTACAACCATGTAAGTAAAGAGTTAAAGTATAATATGAAAGTCACCTAAACTAGGTAATGTTAAAACTTAGGAACCTTCAATATCTGTTATCCAATCCCGCCCACACCAAACCCTGAAGAGACAACCATCAGCATCACCGAATTCCCAATGGAGCAGTGTCAGGTCATCCAGCCAGGTATGATACTCTTAAATGGATACCTGACACCCGAAGCACAAATCCACATCATCAGGCGATGCAACGGACTTGGAGCAGCACCTGGAGGTTTCTACACACCTGAATACCCGAGCGGATCAAAGATGAAGTTGAAGATGATGTGCATGGGTAAGGACTGGAATCCTTACACCAAGACATATCAGGACATGCGAGCTGAAGACGGAGCAACTGTACTAGGTATACCCGAGGAGTTCCTTGCGGTCGTTAACCACGCTGTGGGAATTGCTCAGCAAGTTGAACCGGATCCAATTCCGAGTGTTAAAGTAAATTTATGTATTATAAACTTCTACCAGAAAGGTGGACGATTAGGGTTACACCAAGATAAGGACGAGTCACCCGAGTCTCTGAGTAAGGGAGTACCCGTGGTGTCGTGGTCCATTGGCGATACCGCAGTGTTTGTGTACGGCGAGCAGAAGCGTGGTGATCTCGCAAAGAATTTAGTGTTGAAGTCAGGTGATGTGTTAGTCATGGGTGGGCAGTCAAGGATGCTTTACCACGGTATCAAGAAGATCAAATTGAATACCGCACCTTCGACAGTGATCAATGCCACACACATGAAACCCGGACGTTTGAATTTGACCTTCAAGCAGTTCTAAAGCCTTGTATAACCATGTAATGTGTTAAACCAGTTGTATGTTAAGGATGCTATATTTAGCTATGCCTACAGTGTAAACCAACTTATGGTGTAAAGAGTATGTTAATGAATACAGAGATGTTGTTTTGGAAGTATGTCAACCGTGTTGTTACCGTATACTTATGAAGTTTGCCAATGAATTAGGCTGTGCACTAGGAACGGGAGGTATACTGGGTATTTGTAATGAGGCAGAAGCCGACAGAAGCGGCACCATCCTCACCGGTACCTTTCCAGTTAATGGCGTGGACGCATTGATCTTGTTCGACTCCGGAGCCTCACATACGTTTATCTCGCTGTCATTTGCGAAGAGGCTGGGATTAGACGGTGAATAGATGCTTGACTTTCTAGTCACTCTCCCGTCGAAAGAGCGGATCAAGTGTACCCGCTACCACCGAGATGCTATTGTACGAATCAGAGATGAGGAGTTTCCGATCGACATGATAGAGTTCAAGGGACTTGGATTTGATGTGATTATCGAGATGAACTGGTTGGAGCGGTACAAGGGCAGAATCCTATGTGCCGAGCACCGTCTGCTTCTTCGGAGTCCGTCTGGGGTTACAATATCATACCGCCAGAGGTCCATAGAGCCTTCGACTCGGATCATCACCGCGATGGCCATGTATCGTGAGTTATGACGAGGGAATGATGTATACCTCTGCTATGTCCAGGACATAGAGAGACCCAGAGTTTAGCCCAGATATGCCGGTAGTGTCGGAGTTTCCTGATGTCTTTCCTAAGGAACTGCCGAGCATGCCGCCAGCACGGGAAGTTGAGTTTGAGATTGATTTGGTTCCGGGCACCGGACCAATTGCGAAGGCGCCCTATCGTATGACTCCAGCAGAGATGACAGAGCTCAAGGAGCAGCTGAGAGACCTACTCGACAAGGGATTCATCCGCCCGAGCGTTTCACCATGGGGAGCGCTGGTCCTCTTCGTGAAGAAGAAGGACGGTAGTCTCCGCCTGTGTATCGATTATCGAGAGCTGAATGCAGTTACGGTGAAGAACCGTTATCCTTTACCCCGTATTGACGATTTATTTGACCAGTTGAAAGGAGCATCAGTGTTCTCCAAGATTGACTTACGATCTGGTTACCATCAGATAGCCATTCGAGGGGGTGACATTGAGAAGACCGCTTTCAGAACCAGGTACGATCACTATGAGTTTACGGTTATGCCGTTTGGTTTATCCAATGCACCAGCCAAGTTCATGGACTTAATGAACCACTTGTTTCCAAGATCAGTTGGACAAGTCAGTGGTAGTCTTCATCGACGATATACTTGTGTATTCGAAGTCGAGGGGTGAGCACGAAAGCCACCTGAGAAGTGTGTTGCAAACGTTGAGAAAGAATGAGTTGTATGCTAAATTTTCTAAGTGTGAGTTTTGGTTGAACCAAGTTTCCTTTCTTGGACATGTGATTTCTGAGCCCGGGATCGCTGTTGATCCGGCAAAGATAGATGCAGTGCGCACCTGGCCTAGGCCGAAGACAGTCACCGACATTCGGAGCTTCCTCGGTCTGGCAGGATATTATAGGAGGTTTGTGAAGGACTTCTCCAGTGTCTCGAAGCTGATGACTTCCTTAATGAAGAAGGATGCACCATTCGTGGACAGACGACTGTGAGAGTTCTTTTCAAAGTCTCAAGGATGCTCTGACATCTGCACCAGTCCTGAATATACCAGACGGTCCAGATGGTTTTGAGGTCTACTGCGACGCATCAGGCAGAGGTATGGGTTGTGTATTGATGCAGCACGGGAAGGTCGTGGCATACGCCTCCCGGCAGCTGAAGAAGCACGAAGAGAACTACCCTACCCATGATTTAGAATTGGGTGCCATTGTTTTCACTTTGAAGATATGGCGACATCATTTGTATGGGGTAAGCGTGACAATCTATTCTGACCATAAAAGTTTGAAGTACTTGTTCACTCAGAAGGAGTTGAACATGAGACAAAGAAGGTGGGTCGAGTTCTTAAACGACTATGACATCAATTTACAGTACAAGGAGGGTAAGGCAAATGTGGTAGCTGACGCACTGAGTCGCCAAGCACACTCTCTCAATTTGCTAGTCTCTCATTCTAGCTTGGTTGATGAGGTGCGGAGTGCTCAGATGACGGATCAGTATATGTTGGAGATCAGGCAGAAGCTTATTGATGGCACATTCGAGGGTCAGAAGTACGACTTCCGACTCCACGATGATGACCTGATTAGGCTTAATGGCCGACTGTATATTCCGAGGAGTAGCGCTGAGCTGAAGGAGCGCATACTGAGTGAATTCCACTGTTCTACGACTTCGATTCACCCCGGAGCTTCAAAGATGTACAAGGATATGAAACATTATTTTTGGTGGACAAGCATGAAAATGGATGTGAATGATTATGTGTTGAGGTGTCTCACTTGTCAAAAGGTCAAGTTTGAGCACCGACGGCCTGGTGGTATGGTACAGCCAATGCCAGTGCCTGAGTGGAAGTTCCATGACATTTCAATAGACTTTGTAGTTGGGCTTCCGCCTACAAGGGGAGGTCTGAATATGATTTGGGTTGTTGTTGACCGACTGACCAAGGTGGCTAGATTCATACCGATGAAGGACACCTGGAAAGTGGCAAAGCTTGTAGAGCTCTTCGACAGAGAGATTCTAAGACATCATGGGGTATCGAAAACAATTGTGTCCGACAGGGATACCAGATTCCTCTCAAGGTACTGGAAATCCACACGGGAAGCGCTGGGTACCGAGCTGAAGTTGAGTACGGCGTTCCACCCGCAGACTGATGGTCAGAGTGAGCGCACCATCCAGACACTTGAGGATATGTTACGTGCATCTGATTGAGTTTAGCTACAACAACAATTACCATGCTTCGATCAAGATGTCTCCCTTCCAGGCTTTGTACGGTAGACCATGCCGCACGCCATTATGCTGGGATGAGTCGAGTGAGACGATCATTATAGGACCAGAATACCTGGAGCAAGTACAGTTAGAAGTACGCCAGATCCGAGCTAACATGAAGGCAGCTCAGGATAGGCATAAATCATACGTCGATGTGCACAGACGTGACCTAGAGTTCGCCGTTGGCGACCAGGTATTTCTAAGAGTATCCCCCATGAAGGGAGTGTTTCGTTTTGGCCAGAAAGGCAAGTTGAGCCTGAAATATGTGGGGCCTTATGTTGTGACGGAACGGATAGGCCCGGTAGCTTATAAACTTGATTTACCTACTGAGCTGGGCAAGGTACATGATGTATTTCACGTGTCCTAGTTGAAGAAATATATGTCTCATCCGTCTCATGTACTTCAGCCTGAAAGGCTAACGTTAGAGCCGACCATGCGATCAGTGGAGACTCCCGTACGGATTCTGGACACTAAGACTCGAGACACTCGCCATAAGTCTGTGAGACTGGTGAAGGTCCTCTGGTCTAACTAGGACGTCGAGGAGGTCACTTGGGAGCTGGAAGATAAGATGAAGGCGAAGTACCCGTCGTTGTTTACTTCTTAGTGTTTGTGTGTATAGGGTACAGGGCGTACCCCTATTTTAAGGGGGGTAGAGCCATTTTGGTTATGTGTGTACGGCATGTATTGAAATACATTGTCTATGTTATGTTGTCATGTTGTTATCTTGTTATGTTACAGACCGTTGTGTCTGAATGATGTTTTGTTGTTTGGACCTTGTGTCCAATGTTATATAAAGTATGTTATTATGGAAGTTTTGTTTTATGAGTGTTCCCCGTGTTCTAATATTAAGATTATGTGGGAAGTGTGAACTTTGGGGACAAAGTTCTTTTAAGGGGGGTAGATTGAAATACCCCAAACCTTGGTATGTTGTTTAAACATTAAACTATGGTATAATAAGGCTAAAAAGTGCCTTAGAAACATTAGTGAACAATTTAAACCATAGGAAACACAAATAAATACCTTAAAGCCAATATGGGTGAAAATGTGCTCTAAGCTTGAGATAAGTTTGGTTAAGACCTAATAAGCTTACCAAGACTTTATTTATATGTTAATGAACATATTAAACCAATTACCAAAGAAAACCAAGCTTGAAAACAAAATGTGCTTTAAGGAGTCTTAAAGCACATTTTTGAAAACAATTGTCTTGTAAATGAGTTTTGAATGGCTAAATGTCCATCATTACTCTTTAATTAACATGTGTACTACTTAGTATCACATTAGGAGGTCTAAATCAATGGGAAATCAAAAATTTCACAATTATGTGCCTTGTTTTGTGAATAGTAACTAAATTAAGCAAGTTTATAACATAAGTCAATATAAGTGAGTTAATTGGTCAACAAAGACTAAAACACCCCTTATTACTTAATGGGGGCCGGTTTTTATAAGGGTGAGTCACCACTCTTATTAGCTAATAAGTAAATAAAGAATGATAAAGCAAGTTACTATTTACTTTAACATAAAAATCTCTTAAAACCTTACCTTTTACTTACCTTCTTCACTTTGTTCATTTCCTTCATGTTTCCACCGTCTCCAACCTCTCTTCTTCCTTCTCATTCACGGTTTGCTACAGCCCACACAAGAACTCCATCTTTGACTACCTATATTTCTTAGCTCCATTTACCAAATCAAATTCTAAGACCACCATTCTTCTAGTCTCATCAAGCTCTTCAACCTTGTCTTCTCAAATCTTCAAGACCACCATTTCGGTGCCATGGAGATCCACCATTGAAGGAGCTTGAGCTTATATTTTTATGCCTTGTTGATCACCTTTGCTTCAAGGTAAGGAAAAACCAAAGAAAACAACATTTCCTTCATGTTTTAGTATTGACCAAAAATCACCTCTTCATGGTGTTTTCTCTTGCTTTGTTCTAGCTTCATTTCAATCTTTCAAGGACTAGGTGGAGTCCTCTCTTGCTACTTATTGAAACTCTCTTCCAATTCCAAGGTAAAACAACTATCTTAATGTTTTAAGACAATATATAACCTAGGGTTTACAAATGAGTTTAAGCATGAAGCTTGAATACTCATTACATTGCTTGTATATTGATTAGAAGTTGACAAGCAATCAAAAGTCCTTGCCGATTTTAATCAAGGAAGGAGCAAGGAGAAATAAGTGAAAAACTTGTGAAGGAAAAGAGGTAAATGACTAACCTAATGTAGTTTGATGCCTGAGGAAAAATGAGCTTATGTTGCTTAATAAAACTACCTAAAGAGCCAATGGTGAATGAGTTAGTAAAAGCTCTCAAAGAGGTTATTAAGGGCATATTGTTATGTTGAGTGTATTTGCAGGTCAAAGGCAAATATGATGTGGAAATTCAGTGTTTAAGATTTATGTTATTTAAGGGCCTAAGTGCCAAGCAATTTAAATTAAGCACTATATTGTGATGTAGTGTTAAAGGGTTGAAGTTTTGTGTGTGAGAATGTTTTTGATGAATTTAGGTATTCTTGGATGTTGAATGGTGAAAACAATGTGTTTTGGTATAACAATGTGCTAGGGGAACCCATGTCAAAATTTGGGTAATGTATAAGAAGTTTGAGTGTTTAAAATGAGTCTTGTGAACTAGGAAGTGCTAGGAATGAATAAGTGCTTTACTAAGGGAAGAAAGCATGTATTAAGGTGTTCTAGAGGGCTAAAAGGATTTAGGCATCATCTTGGAGGATTTAGTAATCAAATGAGTGTTTTGGAATACACCAAAGTCATTTTAGGATTTGGTTAAGACTCATGCAAACTTTGGTAAACAATGAGGACATAGTGTGCTTCAAGGAGAAGTTCAAGGAGTTTTGGTTAGTAAGAAAAGATGCTTGGGAGATGATGTTGTAGTGGTGAGAAAGCATTTGGGAATAGTGGTAGTTATAGGTATAAAACACCACATAGAAACTTAGTGAAAAACATTACATGTGTTAACCTTTTTATAAGAATTTGTGTAATGCTTGAGGAGGATTTTAATGGGTGATTTAAGGAGTTTAATGGAGGTCTTAAGGTGTGTTTGAGGTGCCCAAATGAGGTTAGAACATACTAGGATACATGAGATGAAGTTTGGAGTCAAATGGGAATGTAGAAACAAAGGTCTGGAGCCGACCGACCTTAGGGACCGGACTTGTAAGGTCGGTCGAGCCCAGTTTACCCTGCCAGAAACGGTCTCTGGAATGGACCGACCTTGGGGACCGGACTTGCAAGGTCGGTCGGGCTAGTATTTTTGGTACGGATTAAGTCTCTAGAATAGACTGACCTTGGGACCGGACTTGCAAGGTCGGTCGTGTCTAAACTTTTGTATGGGAATTGTTTCGGGAATGGGCCGACCTTGTGGACCGAACTTGCAAGGTTGGTCGGAGTAGAATTTTTGACGGTAATATGTTCTGGAATGGACCGACCTTGTGTAAGGTCAGTCGGTAAGGTCGGTCGGACCAAAACTTGTAAAAAAAAAACAAACAAAGAGTGGCTTAAGTAGTTAACCCTAGGGGGGTATAATGAAGGAAATCAAGGGTGAGTTTAGGCATTAGAACATGTCATACAATCATGTAAATGCTTAGTAAACAGAAGTTAAATAAGTTAATTAACCGACATTAATAATTATGTTTAGGGACTACGCTTGGCGGGTCACGTTCACAGCAAGGACCAAGGTATGGTTTTCTTGTAGTTTGTTGCCTACCGGTTTACACCGGCTTGTGTGTTGTTTGTTTTTCTATGTGTTTACGACTTTGTAAGATTAAGTCATGTAATGAGTTTACAGTTGTTTAAACTATTGTATCAGTGAGATGTGTCTCATTTCCCTTGTGTGGGTGTGTCTAACTTGACCTAAACACTTATTGTGAATTCGTTGTTTAAGTCCAATGATGGGACTCCTAACAAGTGCAAGTGAGGAGTCCGGTAGTTCCGGCCACGCGTGTGAGTATGGGAGTCGATGTCATAACCGGATCGATTCTTAGTGTATGTTAAGGTTGTCTTCTCTTTTGGTTTTCAACCTACCCTTTAGCTTAACCAAGGCTATTTTACTGACTCACGTCGGGCCACAGGGGCATACTATGTTTGTTCGGTGTGATTGGATCACTATATCCGAAGCACCTTTGAGTTAAGTTAACCGTTCATCTAACGGGACGGTAACGAGTTATGTAACGAGCTAGGCATGAGTTGGCAACAATCTCTAGGCTCTTCGGGTAAACTGACTATGTTTTAGTTCGATTCCCAAAGGGAATCATACTTGTTATGTTATGTGTGCTATGCAATATTTCTTGCTATGCTTATTATGATGTATGTTAAAAATGAATGCCATGTTATCATGACAAATAGTTGCGCGTATCCCGGTAGCCGATGGGCTGCGCGTTAACCATACCAGCCAAGGGTTGCTGACCCCCTCGGGGGCTCCATATTTATTTGCAGGATGAGGATCGAAGAAGCGGAGTGGCTGTAGGTCCTAGGTTGTAGGAATACTTTTGGTATGTTTTGGATGTTGAGCCCGGGATGCGCCTGTGCTCCCGTGGTGTTATATTTTGGTACCGTTATTTTTACAATGGCGGTTGTTGACAGTTTGCAGTTACAGTGATGGATGTAAGTAAATACTCGGTATTGTATATTATGTATTTATGCTTTTAGTTCTATGCTCGGGAGTCTGATCATCAGACCGGTACAATTATTGTATGTATTCTGCCTTGTTAGCCACGTGGGTGGCTAACGGCGTGTAGCACCAACCCGTTTAGTTATTGAAATACCCCAAACCTTGGTATGTTGTGTAAATGTTAAGCTATGGTATTTAAAGGCTAAAAAGTGCCTTAGAAACATAAATGAATCATTTAAACCATGGTAAACACAATAAAACACTAAGACACGGTATGAGCAAAAACATGCTCTAAGCCATGAGTGAACTTGGTTAGGACCCAAAGAGCCTACCAAGACTTGATAATGTTCAATTATGATTTAATAAGGCTAAATAAGTCCTTAGGAAACTTTGGTAGACAATGAAACCAAACAAAACACAAATAAATACCTTAAGGTCAATAAGAGCAAAATGTGCTCTAAGCTTGGAATAAATGTGTAAAAGACCTAATGGTCATACCTATGCCTCAATTATATGTTAATGAACATATTAAATCGATTACCAAAGAAAACCAAGCTTGAAAACAAGTTAAAACACAAAATGTGCTTTAAGAAGTCTTAAAGCACGTTTTTGAAAAATTGTCTTGTAAATGAGTTTTGAATGGCTAAATGTCCATCATTACTCTTTAATTAACATGTGTACTATATAGTATCACATTTGGGTGGCTATATCAATGGGAAATCAAAAATTTCACTTCTATGTGCCTTGATTTGATGAATAGTGACTTTTATAACTAGTTTGTAACATATAATGTTATAAGTGATTAAGTTGGTCAACAAAGACCAAAATACCCTCCTAGCTAAATGGTGGCCGGTTTTTAGGTAAGGTGAGTCATCACCATGTTAAATAAATTAAAGGAAGGAAGGAAAAGAAAGTAAAAGAAGAAAGTTACTTTAGTACCAATATCTTCTAAAAGCAAAAGCAACCTCATCTCTCATTTGCCTTCTCATTTCACACGGTCCCAACTCCTTCTTCCTCTCTTCTTCTTGTTCTCTCTCGGTAATATAGCACCACCACCATGGAAGTTCATCTTTGACCACATGTAAAACCTAGCTCACTTAACCAAATCAAAAACAAACACCACCATTCTCTTAGTTAAGCCAAGCTCTACAATCTTGTCTTTTCAAAACTTCAAAACCTCCATTTCGGTGCCAAGAGAAACCACCAGGAGGAGCTTGAGCTCACCTTCTCACATATTCTTGTTCTCCTTTGCTTAGTGAGGAAACTCAAAGAAAAATCAAGTTTCCTTCATGTTTGGTGTTGTCCGAAAATTAACCTCATGGGTCTTTACCTTGCTTGTTTAGCTTCATTTGAATCTTCCAAGGGCTAGGAGGAGTCCTCTCTTGATATATTCAAGCTCTCTTCCATTCCAAGGTAAAACAATCATGTTAATACCTTAAGATAATAATATGTAACTAGGGTTACAATGAGATAAAGCTTAAAGCTTATATACTCATTTCAATGTTGGTATATTGCTTAGTTGTTGACAAGGAAGGAAATGCCCTACCGGTTTCTACAAGGAAACAAGAAAGAAATTTGTGAGGAAAGGAGGTAAACAAGCTATCTCAATGTGGTTTAATGCCTTAGGAGGAATAAACTTATAATGCTTGTTAAAATACCTAAGGAGCCAATGGTGAATGAGCTAGTAAAATGCTCTCAAGGAGTTTATTAAAGGAATATGTTTTGTTGGGTGTATTTGCAGGTCAAAGGCATTGTTTATGTGGGAAATTCAGTGTTTAAGGTTTATGCAATTTAAGGGCCTAAGAGCCATGCATTTAAGGGCCTAAGTGCCAAGCAATTTAAGTTATGCACTATATTGTGATGTAGTGCTATATGTGTGAAGTTTGTGTATAAAATGTGTTTGATGGATTTTAGGTGTTCTTGGATGGATTAAGGTAAAAACCTAAGTGTTTGGATGTGGGTATATACTAGAGAAGCTATGGCCAAATTTGGGAAATGTGTAAGAAGTTTTAAGTGTGGTAAGTGAGTTTTGGTGAACTAGGAAGGATTAAAGGTGAATGAATGTTTACTTGAGAGGGAAACACGTATTAAAGTGATTAAGAGTGATACAAGGATGTAGGCATTACCTTGGAAGTTTTAGAAATCTAAGGGTGTTCTTAAGATGTATTTAAGTCTTGGAGGAGTTGTTTAAGGTGTAGGTAAGGTTGGTGTTCAAGGAACAAATGATGTTTAGGTAAGGTTTTGAGTAAGGAGTTTTAAAGAAGTTGTGAAAAGGAGATTTAGTTAGTAAGAAAAGAAGTTGAGAGATGATGTTAAGGTGTAGAGGAAACACCTTGGTATTGTGGTCATTATAGGTGAAATGCCACCTAGAAATCATAAGGAGAAAACATTGTAAGTGTTAGGAATTTTGTGGTGATATAAGTAAAGGTTTAAGGAATTAGGAAAAATAGTTTTGTGAGTGTTTAAGAATATCTTAAGGGTGTGTTTGAAGTGCCAAATGATGTTAGAAACACATTAAGAGGTCTTAGGAGAAGTTTGGTGAAGAATTGGCAAAGTTTGGGTAAGATTAGGAGGCGGACCGACCCAGGGGCCGACCCAGTTTTTGGGTCGGTCGAGCCTCTGTAAAATGTTAGGGAAGTGTTCGGTAATGGACCGACCCAGAAGGTTGGGTCGGACATGGGTCGGTCGGTCAAGTTTCAAAGGAAGGAAAATGTTCGCACATGGACCGACCCAGAATGGTGGGTCGGACGTGGGTCGGACGGGCATGTTGGTAAGGAAGTAAAAGGGGTCTGTAATGGACCGACCCAGCTGTGGGTCGGTCGGTGGGTCGGTCGGACCAAAAACATGGTTTAAGGTTATGAAATCGTATGTGGTGATGGGGATTGATAGGTAATGATGCCATAAGGTTGTTAAGGACATGTTAGGTGAGTTTAAATGGCAACTAAGTGGGTTAAAAGTTGTATTAAATGTGAGGGTAAAACAAGTGTGAAAATGTTAAGTAATGTAACTAAGTTAACGGGGAGAAATTAAGCATTGACATTAAATAATCAAGCAAACCCCGATGTTAATAAAAACACATGTGATGTTAACAGTTGTTCGAGAATTTGCTCGAGGAACATGAGTGGACGTGGTAAAGTGGACTCCGGTGACAGGTATGGTTTTCTTGCAACCTGTGTCCTACCGGATTACACCGGCTTGTATGCCAATGTGTTTTTCTGTATGTTTGCCACGTTATGAGATAAATCATGAAACGAGTTTATAGTCGTTATTGTTATTATATGTTTACGTGCCGATACCGGTAACCTCGAATGCGCTTGAAGGGCTAGTTAACCTCTATTAGGTAAACGTAGGAGAACGGTATCCGGTAACAACGTTTCCGACTTAAGGAACGTTCTAACCACGGCTATGCGTGAGTGGTTATGTGATGTTTGTGCGTGATGTTTGTATGTGAATGTATGACTCTCTCCTCCCTTGTGTGCTTAACTCGGTTATGATACCGTATGGTGTGTGGTTGTGGTAGGCTCCGGAATGGATCTCTAACTACTTATTAGTAAGAGTCTATGGGCTAATGGGGGGTGAGGAGTCCGGATTGTTTCCGGCCACGCGTGTGATGGTGGGGGTCGTTATCATGTCCAGTTCGGCTCCCTTGGTGTATGTTTAGGTGGTATTCCAATTTGGTTTCAACCTTCCCTTAGCTTATCCAAAGCTAGTTTACTGACTCACGTCGGGGCCATAGGGGCATACTGTGTTGTTTGGTGTGCTGGGATCACTATATCCGACACACCTTGGGTTTAAGTCAACCATTCAAATAACAGGATGGTGATGAGGTAATTAACGAGCTTGGTATGAGTTTGGCAACAATCTCTATGCTCATGGTATGGACTAACTATGATGGAAGGTTCCTTGTGAGAACCGAATTTATGATGTTATGTAATGTTATGGTGCTATGCAAATTCCCTTGCTATGCTAAGGTATATATATATACATATTGGAATGTTTAGAAGATGGTGAGGTTATCAGTGTATGTAGAAACCAGAAAGGTTGTTATGTTGTCATATAAGGAATGAGATATGTTGTATGTTATGGAATGTGTGGATCATGGAAATGAATCCCAGTTTGTGACAAGAGGCGTTTAAGGATAACCCGATTGATGGGTACACGTCGTTCGTTAAGGAAGTAGCTCCGTTAGAGGAGAGCCACTCTAGGGTTCAAGGAATCATTGGATGGTTGGTTAAGTGGGATGTTTTGGTTATAGATTGAGCCCATTGAGGCGAAATATTATGTGTGTTATGTTACTGGTTGTATGCATGATTTGAATATAATCAACTGCATGCTAAGACGACAATTAGTCGTGCGTGGCCCGGTAGCATGCGGGCTGCGGGATTACCATACCGCAAAGGTGCTGAGCCCCTTGGGGCCACCCCTTTCTTCTTTTTCCTATTTCAGGTACGAAGTGCTGGAAGCCGTTCGAGAGTAGGACGGGTAGTCATTGTACATGGGCAAACTTTTAAGTGTATGTATACAGTAGGTGTAGTAAGACCGAAGTTGTTGTCGCAACAGTTTATAAATACTCGGTACAGGGGAAGTGTATGTTATATAAATGTTGAAGATGGAATGAGGATTGTATGTGTAGTTGCTCGGGAATTAGTCCGTCAGACCGATACAAATGTACATGTATTAGCCTTGTTAGCCACGTGGGTGGGTTAACGGCGGGTAACACCATTGAATAAGTAATGTGATGAGTTGAGTTTCCGCTGTGCAGATTGTTATTATGTGTTGGTTGTTGGATGGGGTGTTACAAAAAGTGGTATCAGAGCGAAGTATCGCTCTGATGACTGAATTACCGAGCTTAGGAAGTACCGAGTTAGGATTTAAGTACTTGGGGTTAAGGGTTGAGTGATAGCGTGAGGATACGCTAGTTAGGAAACTACCAGTGCTACTGGAAACCTACAATATCCTTCCCACCCTCCACAATCCCTGTTTGATAACTTGGGAAACAACGCCAGAGAGATGAAAGTCCTCTCTTACTCGGGAATACCCGATCTGGCTGTTATTAAATACCTTTAGGGTACGGAGAACCGGTCACACGGTAGATCCCGAGAACTGGGAATCCCGGAGACGGTCTCCATCTAAACAATGTTAACCGCATTCTATAGCGACAAATGAAGGATTTTGTGTAAGAGGAATAGAATTTCCGGCAACCTGGGTCGACATGCCGAGCAGTCGAAAACATCAGCTTGCAACGCACCAACCGTGCAATAGGCAAGGAGTGGATCAATAAAACCCGAGACGAATGTCTATGGGACCACAATTGATGAATAATACACCAACGGTATATCAACAGACAAGGGAACTACAAGGTAGTGCCCAAATACGTGGAACGGACTACAAAGTGAATACAATACTATGAGAACGGGTCTCCCAGAATGGGAAACACCCTAGTTGATGGTCGTCATGCGAAAACCGTAAGAAGTTACCTAGGAGTATTTACCAAGGCAGTAGTAAGTCATCGCGGGGGCCAACAAGGCCACTTATGACAGTGAGTAAAAACAATACCACAATCGGTATGTGTTAAACCGATAGCCAGTTAGCATGGCGCACTTGCCATAGCAAGTGCTGCTATAACAGGGCTATTCGGAAAACTTATAGCTACTACAAAGTACTTGGAAAAGTACAATAGAGTTAAATGTGATTGTCATAACAGTGGAAGGGCCTGTTAGCCTAACCTCTGTAATTGGAAATACACCAGTCAGCAAAAGCTAGACTTGGCTAAGGTAAGAAGATGTTGTGAAACCATGAAAATTTTCTTTTAAACCCAGATTTATTCAAACAAACCCTTTTCTTTTCAAACCAGATTTTCTTTCAAACCAACACTTCTTTCCAACCTTCTTTTAAACCAAACCAATTAAACCAAGGTCAGATGATAAGATACAACAGTGGATAAACTTTCCCTCGATTAAGTTCGGGAAGTAAGGAATGAATATTGTCACGGGACAATATAAGGGAGTTGACAACAGAATACTTCACCTAGGCGTGTGACGGACACTACAAGTGTACCAACTGTGTTGTGGGACGACCGCACTCCGATAGGAGCATGTGGGCCTGACAGACCTACTTATAGGTTAGTTGGGTAAGTAGTAATGTATCAGTATGATACCCCATATATGTATACCAGTAGAGTCCGAAGCACGGAAGTAGTCGACTCCGTCTACGGTCGCACAGTATAAATCAACAGGAGCTAGAAAATACAAGGAATGCTTGAAGTCAAGGAACTCAGTTAAGTTAACGAGACTAAAGGAATTAGTGAATTCCTTTCAAGGAAATGTTTTAAGAGTCAGGAAGTGCAAAGTGCACTGACTGTTATGTAAAGACAGCTTATGTGACTTAAGGATCCCAGGGATAAACATGATAGCTGAAAAGCAGGGCAAGGCAGATGCCTAATGTGGACACATTAATGTGCAATGAATGGGATGAAACTCCCAGAATCGGTACCTACACTATCTGGAAATGTTGATCTTTACAGAAAAATATAATAACAGAATGTACCAAAAAGTGTGAAACAAATGTAAGGCATAACGTAACGACACCCAGGAGAAATCCTCGAAGGGTGTGCGCATCAACAATTGTTGAACGAAAAACATGACAGAAACACAAGGGTTGAAATTAACACCCAGTTTAGACACAACAGGTCAGGACTGACAACCCTAAGGACATCCCATGAAAAGAAATGTGATGCAACAACCTTGTCATGGATGCCAATACAACCTCTAAACATGTAATGTTGTACAAAGAAGTACATATGTGTGGACAGCCTACAATGAGCCCAGCTCAAGGCAAATAAGGCTTATAAGCCACAAACAAGATATGCTATGTAAATTTGAGTTAATTGTAGAAGTTTATGGGGTACAAGGAAGTAGAGCGGAAAACGAACCACTGCATTAAGAGTGGGGATACCTCTCGATATGGTGAGACCGCAGGAGCGGTAGTTATGTGAATCAAGTTCAAGAAATATGTGGAGGATGGACCACGTTGCTATTACCCCAGGGTGACTTAAATAAAATAACACAAAAGGAAGTGCTCGTACCAGTGGTGTACGCAGGAAGTGTGATAAGTTGATAGCAATCGCCATAGGTGTGTGAAGCTAAACGTGTAGCGAACAACGCTCAAGGGAAAAATAGTAGTATATTCAAAAATCAGCCAAATAAGTGGCCAGATAAACCCAGCGTAATAGCGGAAGCTAATATAATAGCGGATGCAGTATAAGTTGATGTTATATAATGAGTAAGGACACGGTTGCGCAATGAGCGACCCGTTGTGATAGGATGGTTAGATGAAAATGGTGAGTAAGCAGAGTTTGTGAGTTAAACCCAGTGGAGGTACAACATTAAGCGATAGCAAACGAACCGAGCAGTAAGCCGGTGGCAGTGTTAAATGATAAGGATTTCAGTGAAATTCCTATCGCAATCGCATAAGGGATTTACTGTCAAGAGTTTACGCCTCTGCACTCTGTATGACTGAGTGTTTTGGTATTGCACTTGCGCAGTAATGATCGAGTGGGATAGCTAGGAATTGGAAACACGTTGATGGTGGAAGAATAATGTTATAATGGCGGTTGCATAGGAAATGCAAGGCCGCACCAATGAAAGAATACTTGTACAAAACCGAATGTGGAGACATGATTAACGTAAGTGACTACAATAGCACTAACTACCAAATCGGTATGGAATATACCCCAATATTGTAAATAGCTGAGAGAGCACTACACACTAGGTAGTAGCTCAATCTCAACCGACAGTAAGTCGGTAGAAGCAAGTCAATCATTGTGAATTATCTAGTAGTTTACACGGTAAGCTATTGGAGAAATGGATAGAAAATAGTGAAACTCACCGAATTCGCTCAGGGTAAAGATACCATGCCGGTTGAGAAACCATTGTTACCTAGATAAGGGTAATACATTGGAGGTGTACAATACATTAACAGTAACGAATGGGGCAACTAGCTCTATAATTATCAGGGTTGCAACAGAGGCCAGTGAGCCCATGCGTCAGGTACCGGATATATATTGTGAATGAAAGGATGGCTAGTCATCATGCCTAAAAGCCTCACAGGCCAGGACCGAAACCGGTTTATGAATTAGAACTCCAATGGAATTCTTGGTTTAGGGACTAAACCGCTAATATGGTTAAGATCCTCTAATCAGAATCCATTGTGTAATACACCGCGTGGAAGTTAAAACACTTCACGATACGCAGAACATTTTAAGCAAGGTTTAGTGATTGATTACGTGGCGTAATCCTTTTAAGGGGGTAGAGCGCAAAACCACTTAGTGTGTTTTTACCGTACAAGTACGCGAACTAGGTGCATAGCACAAAATTATTGTTATGATGGTTGGCGCGTGTGTTATATAAACATACGCATTTATTTGTGGGTAAATTGTGGTAATTGCGCACAGAAGATGCGAATACCATTGTGGGAAGTGTGTGAATTTTGTTAACAGTGGTGTGTGAGAGTACAAGTGGAAGGGAGTAAAGAAAACTCCCGGGACTAAAACCCCGACGGTGCATAAATGTAACCATGTATTGTATTTTGATAAAAAATATGTATATAATAATGTTGTGATTTATGAAGGATATGAGACCGACATAGAACCTAGTGAGAATAAATTCCCTAGGTAACTCGAATTAAGTTGGATTTGGGTGATGATTGATAGACGGAGTTCTATCCCTTGGAGACGTTAATGATTATGACTAGAAGGATCAGAGATAGAAAATGGTACATGCTTGAATTAGTTGTTTGGTTGAAAATGAGGTGGGTGAAACTTGATCCATGGGATCAAGGGAAGCCGAACACAAATTGGGTGAAAGATAGTTCAACACTGATGCTGATCACATCAGGGTTGGATGACTCTTGAAGCTCCCTGTAAGTGGTCATAAATACCATGTTAAGAAAAATACAAGGAGCATAAATCGGACTTGGAGTTGTGTGGTGTTTTCAAAAGGATTTTCAATTGGTGTTTTCAACATCGATTAATATTTTGAATAAAAGATCTTCTTATACTTAACCTCACAGGAAATTTTAAATTAAGTGATTGTTTAATTTCCCAAAGGCACGGGACGGAAGGCGTCCATCGCGACCGGGTTCTGCGGGATCATAGTGAATACCAGGATATTTTTGATTGCTATACATCTCTGACCATGTGTGTGGTATGTAAGAATGTTGTTTTGACTGGATTTCCTAAGTGTATACTATCAGGCCTATGAGTCTAAATGTGTGGTGTTACATAGACCTATGTGTCTAGAGACTGTTATGTTATGGGGACCTATGTGTCCAAATGATGTGGATATGTTGCCCGGACCATTAAGTCCGAGGTTGGATGTAAAGGGTGGTTGGTAATGGAAGTTTTTATGGATATAAGTAATTCCCGTATTCTAATCCAATGATGCGAGGAAATGTGAACTTCGAGGACGAAGTTCTTTTAAGGGGGTAGATTGAAATACCCCAAACCTTGGTATGTTGTGTAAATGTTAAGCTATGGTATTAAAGGCTAAAAAGTGCCTTAGAAACATAAATGAATCATTTAAACCATGGTAACACAATAAAACACTAAGACACGGTATGAGCAAAAACATGCTCTAAGCCATGAGTGAACTTGGTTAGGACCCAAGAGCCTACCAAGACTTGATAATGTTCAATTATGATTTAATAAGCTAAATAGTCCTTAGGAAACTTTGGTAGACAATGAACCAAACAAAACACAAATAAATACCTAAGGTCAATAAGAGCAAAATGTGCTCTAAGCTTGGAATAAATGTGTAAAAGACCTAATGGTCATACCTATGCCTCATATATGTTAATGACATATTAATCGATTACCAAGAAAACCAAGCTTGAAAACAAGTTAAAACCAAAATGTGCTTTAGAATCTTAAAGCACGTTTTTTGAAAATTGTCTTGTAAATGAGTTTTGAATGGCTAATGTCCATCATTACTCTTTAATTAACATGGTACTATATATGATCACATTTGGGTGGCTATATCAATGGAAATCAAAAATCTTCACTTCTATGTGCCTTGATTTGATGAATAGTGACTTTTATAACTATTTGTACATAATGTTATAATGATTAAGTTGGTCAACAAGACCAAATACCCTCCTAGCTAAATGGTGGCGGTTTTTAGGTAAGGTGAGTCACCCATGTTAAATAATTAAAGGAAGGAGGAAAGAAAGTAAAGAAGAAATTACTTTAGTACCTAAATACTCTTCTAAAACAAAAGCAAACCTCATTCTCCTCATTTGCCTTCTCATTTCACCACACACGTCCCAACTCCTTCTTCCTCTCTCTTCTTGTTTCTCTCTCGTAATAACACCACCACCATGGAAGTTCATCTTGACCACATGTAAAACCTAGCTCCTTAACCAATCAAAACAAACACCACCATTCTCTTAGTTAAACCAAGCTCTACAATCTTGTCTTTTCAAAACTTCAAAACCTCCATTTCGGTGCCAAGAGAAACCACCATGGGAGGAGCTTGAGCTCACCCTTCTCACATATTCTTGTTCTCCTTTGCTTCAAGTGAGGAAACTCAAGAAAATCAGTTGCCTTCATGTTTGGTGTTGTCCGAGAAATTAACCTCACCATGTTGTCTTTACCTTGCTTTGTTAGCTTCATTTGAATCTTCCAGGGGCTAGGAGGTCCTCTCTTGATATCTATTCAAGCTCTCTTTCCATTCCAGGTAAAACACTCATGTTAATACCTTAGATAATATTGTAACTAGGGTTTACAATGAGATAAAGCTTCAAGCTATATACTCATTTCAATGTTTGGTATATTGCTTAGTTGTTGACAAGGAGGATGCCCTACCGTTCTACAAGGAAACCAGAAGAAATTTTGAGGAAAGGAGGTAAACAAGCTATCTCAATGTGGTTTAATGCCTTAGGAGGAATAACTTATAGCTTGTTTAAAATACCTAAGCGCCAATGGTGAATGAGCTAGTAAAATGCTCTCAAGGAGTTTATTAAAGAATATGTTTTGTTGGGTTTATTTGCAGGTCAAGGCATTGTTTATGTGGGAAATTCATGTTTAAGGTATTGCAATTTAGGGCCAAGAGCCATGCATTTAGGGCCTAATGCCAGCAATTTAAGTTATGCCCTATAGTTGATGTAGTGCTATATGTGTGAAGTTTTGTGTATAAAATGTGTTTGATGGATTTTAGGTGTTCTTGGATGGATTAAGGTAAAACCTAAGTGTTTGGAGTGGGCATATACTAGAGAAGCTATGGCCAAATTTGGGAATGTTAAGAAGTTTTAAGTGTGGTAAGTGAGTTTTTGGTGACTAGGAAGGATTAAAGGTGATGAATGTTTACTTGAGAGGAAACACGTATTAAAGTGATTAAGAGTGATACAAGGATGTAGGCATTACCTTGGAAGTTTTTAGAATCTAAGGGTGTTCTTAAGATGTATTTAAGTCTGGATAGGTTTTTAACGGTGTAGGTAAGGTTGGTGTTCAAGGACCACAATGATGTTTAGGTAAGTTTTGAGTAAGGAGTTTTAAAGAAGTTTGTGAAAAGGAGATTTAGTTAGTAAGAAAAGAAGTTGAGAGATATTAAGGTGTAATAGGAACACCTTGGTATTGTGGTCATTATAGGTGACTGCCACCTAGAAATCATAAGGAGAAAACATTGTAATGTGTTAGGAATTTTGGTGGTGATATAAGTAAAGGTTTAGGAATTAGGAAAAATAGTTTTGTGAGTTTTTAAGAATATCTTAAGGGTGTGTTTGAAGCCAAATGAGGTTAATAACCATTAAGAGGTCTTAGGAGAGTTTGGTGAAGAATTGGCAAGTTTTGGGTAAGATTAGGAGGCGACCACCCAGGGCCGACCCAGTTTTTGGGTCGGTCGAGCCTCTGTAAATGTTAGGGAAGTGTTCGGTAATGGACCGACCCAGAAGGTTGGGTCGGACATGGGTCGGTCGGTCAATGTTTCAAAGGAAGGCAAATGTTCGCACATGGACGACCCAGAATGGTGGTCGACGTGGTCGGACGGGCATTTGTAAAGAATAAAAGGGGTCTGTATGGACCGACCCAGCTGTGGGTCGGTCGGTGGGTCGGTCGACCAAAACATGGTTAAGGTTATGAATCGTATGTGTGATGGGGATTGATAGGTACTGATGCCATAAGGTTGTTAAGGACATGTTAGGTGAGTTTAAATGGCAACTAAGTGGGTTAAAAGTTGTATTAAATGTGAGGGTAAAACAAGTGTGAAAATGTTAAGTAATGTAACTAAGTTAACGGAGAAATTAAAGCATTGACATTAAATAATCAAGCAAACCCGATGTTAATAAAAACCCATGTGATGTTAACAGTTGTTCGAGAATTTGTGCTCTGACATGATGGACGTGGTAAGTGGACTCCGTGACAGGTATGGTTTTCTTCTTGCAACCTGTGTCCTACCGGATTACACCGGCTTGTATGCCAATGTGTTTTTTCTTGTATGTTTGCCACGTTATATAATAATCATGAAACGAGTTTATAGTCGTTAATTGTTATGTATATGTTTCGTGCCGTACCGGTAACCTCGAATGCGCTTGAAGGGCTAGTTAACCTCTATTAGGTAAACGTAGGAGACGGTATCCGGTACAACGTTTCCGACTTAAGGAACGTTCTAACCCGGCTATGCTGAGTTGGTTATGTGATGTTTGTGGCTGATGTTTGTATTGAATGTATGACTCTCTCCTCCCTTGTGTTGCTTAACTCGGTTATGATACCGTAGGTTGGTGTGTGGTTGTGGTAGGCTCCGGATGGATCTCTAACTACTTATTATAAGAGCTAGGCTAATGGGTGTAGGATCCGGATTGTTTCCGGCCACGCGTGTGATGTGGGGGTCGTTATCATGTCCATTCGGCTCCCTTGGTGTATGTTTAGGTGGTATTCCAATTTGTTTCAACCTTCCCTTACTTATCCAAAGCTAGTTTACTGACTCACGTCGGGCCATAGGGGCATACTGTGTTGTTTGGTGTGCTTGGGATCACTATATCCGACACACCTTGGGTTTAAGTCAACCATTCAAATAACAGGATGGTGATGAGGTAATTAACGAGCTTGGTATGAGTTTGGCAACAATCTCTATGCTCATGGTATGGACTAACTATGATGGAAGGTTCCTTGTGAGAACCGAATTTATGATGTTATGTAATGTTATGGTGCTATGCAAATTCCCTTGCTATGCTAAGGTATATATATATACATATTGGAATGTTTAGAAGATGGTGAGGTTATCATGTGTATGTAGAAACCAGAAAGGTTGTTATGTTTGTCATATAAGGAATGAGATATGTTGTATGTTATGGAATGTGTGGATCATGGAAATGAATCCCAGTTTGTGACAAGAGGCGTTTAAGGATAACCCGATTGATGGGTACACGTCGTTCGTTAAGGAAGTAGCTCCGTTAGAGGAGAGCCACTCTAGGGTTCAAGGAATCATTGGATGGTTGGTTAAGTGTGGATGTTTTGGTTATAGATTGAGCCCATTGAGGCGAAATATTATGTGTGTTATGTTACTGGTTGTATGCATGATTTGAATATAATCAACTGCATGCTAAGACGACAATTAGTCGTGCGTGGCCCGGTAGCATGCGGGCTGCGGGATTACCATACCAGCAAAGGTGCTGAGCCCCTTGGGGCCACCCCTTTCTCTTCTTTTTCCTATTTCAGGTACGAAGTGCTGGAAGCCGTTCGAGAGTAGGACGGGTAGTCATTGTACATGGGCAAACTTTTAAGTGTATGTATACAGTAGGTGTAGTAAGACCGAAGTTGTTGTCGGCAACAGTTTATAAATACTCGGTACAGGGGAAGTGTATGTATATAATAAATGTTGAAGATGGAATGAGGATTGTATTGTGTAGTTGCTCGGGAATTTAGTCCGTCAGACCGATACAAATGTACATGTATTAGCCTTGTTAGCCACGTGGGTGGTTAACGGCGGGTAACACCATTGGAATAAGTAATGTGATGAGTTGAGTTTCCGCTGCAGATTGTTATTATGTGTTGGTTGTTGGATGGGGTGTTACAGTTATTGTTTAGTTGTTCATTTCCGCTGCAACTTCATTAAATTGTTAAGTGCGTAGTAGGGGTGTTACATGGTGTAGTGTGTATTGTGAATTGCAGTGTGTATTGTGTAATATGGATATGATGTGTATGAAAATGTGGATTGTGTATGTGAATGTTCTATGATGCTTGATTGTTATGTTTGCAAATGTGAAAGGAAGTAAACACCTCATAGGTGGTAGCAAGACACATTATGGTAATTGGTTTGCCTAATGAGTAGAATAATTAAACTATTAAACCTTGAGCAACTTTGAGGGCAAAGTTTCTTAAGGGGGTAGATTGAAATACCCCGTAATTAAAAATAGTGATTAATTAGGCTAATAAGTAATTTAGAAGCTTAATTATATCAAAATAATCATGAAGGAACAAATCCCGAAGAAAACGGATCCTTAAAACGGATTAAAAACACAAACGAACCTTAAAGCGTATTTTTCGAGGAAACCGGGAAAACGTGACTTTAAGCGGGTCAAATAGACTCGTAACAATTTTAGTCAACTAAATAGTCATTAATAGATATTAGTGAAGGTCTAGAGCCAATAAAAACAATAAAACGAGAAAATAGTGAAAACTGTCAAAAACGGGAAGTTGTGGGGTAAAAGTGTAAATAAAATAAATTAGTGTGTCCACTATTGAAAATAAAAATGTAAGTGTGTGTGTGTTGTATGGGTCGATTTATTTGCCCTCTCTCACACTCTCTTACTCTCTTCTTATGTACAAAAGATAAACAAAATTAAAAAGACAAAAGTAACTATTTAGTTATTCTCTCTCCTATCCCTCACAAACCCACGTACTGCACTCTCTCTTCTTCCTTTCTGGTTCCAACCATGGCGATTTGAGAACCCACATACAGATCCCTCTTCTTCATTTTTGAAACCTCAAATCACCACCAAATGCTACAAAGATTATACCGTTGAATTCGTATCGCTTCGGAGAACATTTTACACCCTTCAAAAATCTAAAACCTCCAACTTTATTTTTGAGGGTATAATCGTTTTAGAGCTTGAGGAGCACCATTTGAAGCTCCATCTTCTTCTTCATGTTCTAAGGTAAGAAAAATACCAAAGCTCTCTTCTTTTCCATTTTTCCTTGCAAAAACCAAACTCACGTGAACACCATTATTTTCCCTCACCCAGCCGGCTTGGTGTTCCTCCTTGAGAGCTGAAGCATTGTCATTTTTTCACTCAAAACTCCATTAGAGACTCAAGGTAAGACTTCTTAAGGGTTTAAGTGGTTTCTCATAATCTAGGGTTTAATACGTGAGTTAGAAATTTACTAGTTTTGTGTATGTGTGTGTGTGTCTTGTACGTGGCTGTAGTTTGGCCTAAATAAACCAAGAAAACAAAGAAGGAAAGAGGAGCAAGAAAGGAGAAAGGAAAAGAAACAAGGAAACCAAGGTAATGAGAAGCCTCTGTACAATTGTTAATGTTTGTGTATGTGTAGGTATATTACTGTAACAATGTTTAAACCACTGTAACCGTAGGAAAGGGATGGAGTATGTTAATGCTAATTGTATTTGTAGTTTGAAACCTTTGAAAAACAAATAAACAAGTGCTAAGTGTAAATTGTTAAGTGTGCAGTAAGTATTTAGAATGTGATGTGAGTAATTTGTATATTGAGCAGGTCATGAACTAGGTTGAGTGTGCAAAATTATGTGGTGAGAACACTTAGAAAAATGAGATTGTTCACTTTAGTTTGTAACAGGAAGAAATATGTAGTTGAGTGGAGTTGTAAATGGTAAAACGTGAGTTGTCAAACTAAGTTAGGCTAGTTTAAGAGTCATTTAGTTAGTGGGAAGAAGAATGGGAAAGTTTGTAGTATTAGTTGGAGAAGGAAAAAGTAACAGGAAGAGAGAAACTTACAGTGAGTGTGATAATGTAACAGATTTTTATAGAGTTGGATTAGGTTAGTTTAAAATGCTTAATTAAGGTAAAAACATGCTAGATTATATGTGGGAATATTAGGGAAGAGGTTAGTAGAAGTTTAGAGTTGAAACAAGTTTAAAAACTTATATAAATTATAAAACTGCAACTGGTCCGGGTTTGTAAACCGGTACAGATACCCGGACCAGCATAAAAACTCAACAGAAAGTTATGCAAAAGGAGTGGTCCGGGTTTACAAACTAGGACACTAACCCGGACCACCCCAAAATCATACCCGTAACTTCCTAAAACAAGTGGTCCGGGTTTGCAAAGGAGTACACAAACCCGGACCATACGAAAAACACACCTGTAACATGACCAAACATGTGGTCTGGGTTTGTAAAGCAGGACACAAACCCGGACCATACAATAAACTCACCCAAGGACTTTTCCAATGTGTTGGTCCGGGTATGTAAACCCGGACCAACCTAAAATTTGTACAGAACGTGTTTTAAAGCTAAACTAAGGATGGGTAATGATGGGTAATGATATTATAAGATAATTAAGACATAATTAATGATGTTTAAAGGTCATTAAGGCCATAAACAAGCTTAGAAAATAATCTTAAGTAAATAACCTAAGTACATGTATTTGAACAACAATGAATTAGTAAGTATAAACCAGGAAATGTTAGTAAAGTAATTAGTAAGGTTAAGTAAGGGTAATTAACCACCCAATTGCATGTATATGATAGGACTTGGATTGTGAACACCGGAGGAACGTCGGATACAAGTACAACAGTGAACGGTATGAACTCCTCATGCCCCGTATGCAACCTTGGTTACTCTGATTTGTGTGTTGTGTGCTAGTTGATCACCAATTAAGATAAACGCACGAATCGGACATATTACGCTTACTTGTGAATATCATGAGATTGTTCCTTGTTTGTATATTTTCTTTTAAATCATAGTTTGTATAATTCATGAAATGTATGGATGAATATGAGTGTGAGTATGTATGATATATTGTATTGTGGCCGAATGTGATTGTGATTGTGATTGGACTTCTAATTGATTCCTAACAAGCTAACCAATCTAACTTAAATTGGTAATTAAATTGGAATGAGTAGAAGTCCGATATAGTTTCGGCCACGCGTGAGGATGCGGAGTCACAAGAGGTTGGCTCCAATTCCTGACTCTTTAACTGGTCCACGACCCAAACCCCTTAAATGGGTAGCATCCTGGATTGGTGAGTCAAGTAAATCCCGGTGATGGGACGGTGTAGTCCCCGGGCCGGAGGTCATACCGACTTAACATGAGTAAAAGTAAGTAAATAAGAATGAGTAAATAAGTATGGAAAAGTAAGTAAGTAAAGTAAGAGCAAGTAATGTGTAATGAGTAAAAGAGTAAAAAACATTCCAATTAACCCGGAGGCGTAATTTGGCTAACCCTTGTGAAGGTAAGTATTGTGTATGCTATTGTACGGTTGTTTTGGGTTGTGTACTGTATTGAGCATGATTATATGATGTATGTAAAGCATGTATGTATGAAATTAATGAACCGCATGTACAGTCGACCTTAAATAGTCGGCGTACCCTAGTTAGCACGCGGTATATGCGGAGTTTATGCGCAGCTTTTGCTGAGCCCCTTGGGGCGATGTTTTTACTCTAATGCAGGTCCTCGTGAAGGGTGAAGATGATGAAGAGATTAAGTTTGTTCTTCTTTTTGTCTGTAATTGGTGAATTGTGAATGGTGTACTATGTTGTACACGGCTGTAGGTTTTGTTAGCCGGTGTACCATAGGGTACACCCCTTTTGGATAATGAAAGAATGGTGGATTGGTATAGATGAGTAGCTTGTAGAAACTTATAGTTTTTGGAGATTGGAAAGGAATGTAATTAAATACTTTAAATACTCGGTAATCCAGCAATGTAAGTATATTATCTTTTGTATTCGATATGAAATGTAGTAGCTCGGTATACTTAGGCATCAGACCGTCACTGTAAGTAGTAATAGTTTAGCTAGCCGTATGGGCGGTTAGCGGCGTTGTATCACCCACCGTAGTAGTAGTATTTCCACTGCGACGTAGTAGGATTATCAGGACGATTAGACGGTAAGCATAGGATTAACGGTAGGGGTGTTACACCGAAGGATCATAATAATTCTAGAAGACCATAATAATCTTAAGAAGTCCGAGATAATAATAATAATGGGATATTATCTCATAATTAGATTCTTGTTTTGAATTACTTTATTCCTTGGACCTGCATACTCAAATATTGACAAATTAAAAGACATTTGTCTTTGGGGCTGCCTGGAGCGACCGGGCTTCCCAAAAGTGTTTGCTGATAATATCATATACTTTTGTAACACGCTCTACCATTGTACAGATGGTGAGATCATCAATTTATCACTCTACCGGCTTTAAGACGGTGAGATTGTCGATTCATCACTCTACTGACTTTAAGACAGTGAGATTGTCGGATACAAAACACTACCATCGCAGATGGTGAGATCGTCGGATACAATCACTCTACCATCTTTAAGATGGTGAGATTGCCGAATACTTTCTTTGTCTTTCTTTTCTCTTCTTAAGACTCTCCGGTCTTGGTTTTAAGTAAATCAAAAAATGGTTTTACAATATTTCTATTTTGTTTGAAAACTTTATATATCTTTACTAAGGGTGATCAATCCCCTAGAAAAAAGTTTCGTAAACTTCCAACGACAAAAGAATATTCAAAATCAAACACCTGAAAGTTCGGTACCTCCTTTTTTACCGGTAGAATGATATTACTGGTGGGATGACGTTACTGGTAGGACGTCATATTGCTATCGGTGGAGATTTTGGCCCCATTCTTTTGTCCACCGTTCAGCTGGTTTATGTACTATCAGCTGCGGCCCGGGCTCTTCTGAGTGGTGACTTCTTCGGTTGCTGTATGGACGGGGATAACCAGAGGACCCGTTCTGATTTTAAACCATTCCACATCATGTCTTCCCTCTGTTAAGCTCCAAGGTGGCGGTGAAGTTGACAAGTTCAGTAGTTTTCTAGCAACCAGTCAACACAGACAAAATTTGTTCTGGGGCCTTCTGACTTCACGTCCGGACCTGGATCAGAGTAGTGCCCGGGACTCTCAGTGAACCAGTTTTGGAATGCCTTGTCCTTTCCCTCGGTTCAATTCGTGCGAGGTTGAATCGTCCATAATGGTAGCAGCAATTTCCACATCAAAACATGAGGAATAATCACAGATGTTGAGTGTGTTAGTTAAATTGGCTATTTACGTTGAAAGTAAAACGCCTGAGCTTAATTATGCTGAACAGAATTTGAGAATAGAACTGAACTAAAAGAAAGTAGGGTAGGCACAGAATGACATCCTCCTACATTATTTGGGCGATGGGCAGAATTCAAACACTCTCAAATGTTTTATCAGCATATTCATTCGATAGCAGAAGTAAACAGTAGGCAAGGGAAAATATATCAACAATAAAGCAACAATAATGGGAATGGAAACGCTTTAACAGATCATTTATTTAACAAAGAACTAGATTAAACAATACTCATACTTTAGTTTACAAATGACGTTAATATAGGATTGGAAGAGAAGCACCAGTGTAAGAGCATTTTAATTTATAGTCTGGAAACTGCGATGAAATTGAGCTATACATGTCTCTGATTTCAAAAATATGTTAAATGGTCCAGCCAAAGTCAATTTTGATCATGCCCCAACGAATGAAGATAGGGCTAAACCTGTTACTTCTACGAGAACTTTTTGTCTAACAAGTTCCTCCAGTCTTAGTGTACATTAAGGATGCTTAGTCATGTCATATGCACAGACATTTATCAAGATGCAACCCATGTTTTAAATAAATCTAAAGATATGAGCGAAACTTTTGCTCGATTTTGACCGCAGGGCAGTAGTAAGCAGAGGTATATACTTTAATAGATACTTTAAATCAAGCAGAACATTTCACATGACGTTCCAACAGTAAAACACAATAACACTTTAACATATTTGGGAAATGGGTAAATCTAAGATTTTGACACTGATGCAATAACGTAGTTATGCAGTCATGTAAATGTGGTAGCGCATAAAATTCCATTTTGCTGTATCAGTCTTTAAATAAGTAGGCTAGCAGGCAGGGTAATACCCAATACGGTAGGGTAATAGTAAATATGAAGCATCGGTCGTGTAAAAATGTGAAATAGCATCATTTAAAGATGCAGGTTGAAAAAGCTGGAGGTTCTGATTTTAAATACTTTAGAGCATACACAACAGGTATAACGTGTAGAAATGCAACACCCTTGAGTGCAATATATTCATTTTAACTTAATGAATGGGTATTACCCGGTTCTATTTCAAGGCTAACCACAATTTCAGACAGAATCCCAGACTAAGGTGAACTATCGAAGCCATCCTTTAATAAACATCTCAGTTGTAGCACACAAAATCAAGGAGACAGATGACCAAACTGAACAAAACTTAGAACCTGATCCTTCATTCTAATTGGTTAATCTTTAGGGAAACATCCAACCAGATCCACAGTGAACTCGAATTTATCAATCTTAGAAAATAGACTTCGCTGCAGGGGTTAAAGTAAGACGGACGATGGTTCTAGATGCTAAACACAGACAGGTCATTTTGATAGCTTGATGAGCTATGTACGTCTCTATTTACAATGACTGTAATTAAGAACAGATGGCCACAAGTTTATTCCATAATCCTACAGGGATTCAAGAACATATTGAAAATCGAGGCCAGATACAGTATTGCTTTCAATTTGTGAAGTAAAGAACATATTTTCTAAACTATCCAAGCCACCGAATCAAACAATAGCAACTTTCGTTTTTCATAGTAGTTTGCTGAATTAGAAATACAGGATTACCTGGAAGCGTTTGCTTTTTAGATCATCCAATTACCTCTGATAAGAGACACCGAAACAGCAAAGTCGTTCTATAAATGGCTTCCTTGTTTTCCATCCTTCCCTTGTTCTGGAACTGAACTAACTCGAAAACAATAACACGAGGTTCGATCAAGAGGTGGTCACAGCAGCGACAGTTCAAAAGAAATTTAATAAGGTTGCGCACAATGACACTACTTAGGGGCGGATCGAGGCGGGGTCCAATGGGTCCCGGACCTCATAGTTTTTCTGATGATAACAAAAATAATTTTTTTAAAATATAATTTTAATAAAATAAAATTGAGTAAAATACTGAAAGTTGATAATAATTAAGTAGTAAAGACATGTTCTTATATGTGAGGTTGTAAGTTCAATTAATGTCGATGATCTTTTTTTAAAGTAAAGTTTTAATATACGTTAATATCGAAAATTTTTTTGGACCCTATAAGGTTTGAAATGCATACCGGTAAGATGACACTATCGGTAGGGTGATATTTACCGGTGAGATGATATTACCGGTAGCGATGTATATTAGCGGTGAAATGATATTTACCGGTAGAGATGTATATTACCGGTGAAATGATATTTACCGGTAGAGATGTATATTACCGGTGAAATGATATTTACCGGTAGAGATAGGAGAGGGGGCTCGCTCAGAGGCAAACTCTGATGCAGAGAACGTAAGATAGAGCTTCGATCTCTTCCAAAGTTAATTCTGACACCCCCTCCATTATCAATCGATTGTTGTTATTGATAGATTGAAGGCCATTGCCCGGTCGCTCCAAGATCATCGCCCGGTCAATGAGAACTTTGATAATCATTTTTTGCACATGAATCTTCGCATGAATTCCTGGCGACCAATTATGATCTTTCTAAACAGGAGTCTGATCGCGAACCAAATTTTCGAGCCTTTGAGAATCTGATCTTCTTCGATCCTTTGGATTCTTGTAATCCTGATCTTTCACCGTTCATGACTGATATTCCGATCAACTGAAAAATTCCATCCTTCTCTTTTTTAGGTTACACCTTTTGGAATTAGTGTCGTGGCGGTTGACAGAAGAATTGAGCTTCTACTTTGCTTGTTTTCTTCTTGATTTGAAGACTTCATTGCGAGGACTTAAAAATCGATCTAAGATCTGAACGTGATCGACTTCAAAACATCTAGCACGGTGGGATCCAGATCGACGGCTCCTTGCAATGCCTTCTCTTGGATCTTGCCATTTTTGATGGAGATTTTCGGAAAATCTGTTGCCACCCTGGTTTTTGATTTTACGAAGATTTTGAGGCTTCTTATTCCTGATGAGCCGTCCCGCTCTGTAGATTTTGAGGATCTTTTTGGTGATCATTTGCAATGCGGTCGCCCTGAAGATTGTGATGAATGACCTCGACGAACTTTGGCTGAATCGTCAATTTGGATCGAAGATGAACAAGAACGTGGTTGAATCGTGGTTTGATGTTCGTTTCCCACGGACGGCGCCAAATGAATTCGGTCTACGTAAGCTTCCAGTCAGAGTTCTTATTCATTTCCTTGTTACAAGTACAACTCTAGAGAGCTTTTTGGATAGTCCTCTCTTTTTCTAACTTGTCATCTACAAACGGTCCACATCTTCGATTTATAGACTTTCTATAACCAAGTTACTTTTTAGCCCCTATACATGCGATACTATTATATTAATATAATTGTTAGTCTCTATGTGGATAATACTTCCAGATTGAGACACTGCTTCTGCACCGGACCAATTCTTCCGGGTCATCTCTTCAGGTAACAATCCTACCGGTAGCGGGTCTCCCGGTAGCAGGCTTTCCGATAACAGGCCTTTCGGTAGCGGGTCTTTTCGGTTGCAGGCCTTCCGGTAATAAGCCTTCGGGTAGAGGGTCATTCGGTAGCAGGCCTTCTGATAATAGTCATTTTAGTCATGGTATATTCTATACCATTACAATCTCGACATTTATTTATTACGCTTCTGGGGTTAATTCATGTTAGTGCGTTGTAACCTTGAAAATTCTTTATGTGCTCACTTGTCATAGGTATTGATTTGTATATAGGATAATGTAGTAAATATCTCAGTCATCACTACGGTTTGTTGCTGTTGTTGTTGTTGTTATTTGTTATATTTCGGTTATACTTCTTTACTGGTATGGGCGAATAATGACATATGACAACCAAGTAAGGATTAATGTAGTTTAACTTCCGCTGTGACTTCTCTAATTATGCTACGAGAATGATTATCACAAGATTAACGAGTGGGATGTTATAATATCCAATCAATGAGGTGTTAAGTGAAAAAATAGCTATAATTATAAAAGTCTATTATACTTTATTAGTAATATTAATTGTTTTTCTATTTTGTAAAACAAATTATTAAATAAATAAGCTGATGTAAGATTAATGTTTTAAAAAGAGAAATAAAAGTATTATAGATAAAAATTAGTTGAGGATACCCCAAACTATATACCGTGGGCTTGGTCCAGTCTCTGCACAAGACGCTCCCACCACTACGTGTTTCAAAATATTTTTTAAAAGGTTCCCATGAAAATTCAAAAGCATGAGAAAATTTACCAGTTTCCCGCCCACATCTAAACCAAGGACTCGCGAATCGGGGTGTACCACAACTCGTCAGCATCGAGATGCCCGAGGCAAGTTCATCGCTATCATGCCATCTTCATCCCGCTCCAGCAACCCCCGTAGACTGAAAAACCCAAAACAATAGTCCCTCTACTAGTTCATTCAAAATAGAGAAAACCCACACACAGATTTCTCAGAAATAACAGACATGTCCACCACCGTAGGTGTTCGCCGGCTAAAAGAACGCGGAGGCGGCGGCGGGGGAAGGGTCTCTGCCGGCCCAGCCAAGCCGTCTAAACCCCTTACTCCGGTATCGGACTCGACCAAGGCACCTCTTAGCAGTGCTAAGCGATCCGCGGGAGCAGAGAAGCCTAGATCCGTCTCCAGGGGCCCGGCGTGGTCGTCGTCGCAGAAGCCGGTGATTCGTCAGATGCCGAGGATCGACAAACTTTCAGCTGTGGGGACCACAGCCTTAGATGACGGTGAGACGAGGAGACGATTGGCTTCGACCTCGTCGGTGCCGAGAGGTAGAAGCTCTAGTCCTTCTGATTTCTCTCGGATTTTGTCTGATTTGCGGAGTACGAGGGTTTCCTCTAGGGTTTCAGCTGATGCAACTGGTAGGTTTCCTGTAAATGAAAATAGGCGGGCCTTTGTGAGTGTCCCGGCAGTGAAGGGTGGGAAAGGGAATGGCTTGAGGGTTCCGGACAATAAAGGGTCGAAAGAAGCCATCGTCAAGGGATATGAAAATCGACTTCAAGGAGATGGAAAGGAGAATGCAAGTACTGGAGTCAGGTCTGGGAAAACGAGGGAGAATCAGAGAGATAGCAAGTCGGATTTCAAAGATAGAGGAGCAGATTCAAGTGGGGATTTCGGTAATCGTGGCAGCAGTGGTAATTTATCTACTGTACAATCAAATCGTGATGTGGGTATTCACCCTATTCCAGGTGAATACAAATCGGGGAATCGGTTAGATAGTGCTGTTGAGCAGCGTAATGAAGCACTCGATGCTGCCCATAAGCCAATTGTGGGTTCTGAAATAGAAAAGATTGTATCAGACCCAAGTTTAAAAGTAAGGGTGGGGAAGCATCTTTCAAAAGAGAAGGAAGACAATGGAGGTAGTAGCAGTGGAAGGATTGGCAACAAATATCCAAGCAAACTGCACGAAAAGCTTGCTTTTTTGGAAGGTAAAGTGAAACGAATATCTTCAGATATCCAGAGGACCAAAGACATGCTGGATACAAACAACCCGGATGCATCCAAGGTGATACTTTCAGATATCCAGCAAAAGATTTCAGGGATTGAGAAAGCGATGAGTAATGTCATGGGTGTATCCAATGGTAATTCGAGTTTATCAAAACGCACAACTGATGATCTTGAGGAGGTCAACAAAGTAAATCCTACTCTACTTAAGCCAGTTAATCTTGGAAATGTTTCCGTGAAAGGCTTGCACAGTGGGGAAATAGAGTCAAGGCTTTTTCAGCAACATAAACTGCTCCAAGGTAGAGTTATAGGGAGTGTGCCATCATTAGTCTCAAAAACATACGGGGCTCATGTTTCTGAACTTGGGAAGGGACCCGGAACGGTTTATGTTAGCCCTGCTGAGGAGAACCTGATTGCGCTAGAGTTTTTGACTACTCTGGGTAAGGAGAAACCCAAGGACCGTGAAATGGGTTTGAACGATCTAAAAGCCTGTCAAGATGTTCAGGAGACTGAAGATAACACCAAAATTGGGGATCAGAAATCGGCTTCCCTGCTTGCCATGAAAACAAATGTGGAGGTGGAGCTAACATCAGACGAGAAGCTTGATGATTTTGATGGGCAAGAGAACACACCGATGATTGTGGTTGAGGAGGATATTGAAGAAGACGACATACAACAGCTGCGTGAAATAGGGCGCAAGAACGCTTCTGGAGGATGGTTTGTCTCAGAGGGAGAATCTGTTATCCTAGCTCACGATGATGGTTCGTGTTCATTTTATGATGTTGTCAACAATGAGGTATGCTTAACGTTCTCAATTTTGCACCTAATTCGTTTCTGTTGAGTTGTCCTCATTCTGTGCATTTTGAGCCTTGCATCCTTAATGGTGAAGAGTTCTAAAGCCAAGCTCTGTGCCGCATGTATACTGAGTTTACACGCATGGCAAATATATAAGAGGCTAGTTTTTTGCTGTATAATGCACGGTCTTTTATTAGTTGCAAGCATAGATTTGAAACAGTTTAACATGTTCACTGAAGTATAATTATATATTGTCTTTTAACAATCCTGACACTATGTGGAACATAGTTGTTTGGTTTCATCACTAGGAAAGTTAGGAATCATCCTCATGATTCTATCTCCACTCATGATCGCGATGAGTTTGAACTTTGAACATAGTTTAATATGAGTTGGCACTTTGGACTTACGTTCGTAAATTTCATAAGTTCTGATGTACATATATTTCTTGTGCATGAAGGGAATTGAACGTAGTTGAATTCTATCTCTTAATTTATCTTAAAATTTGACTTCACTCTCGTTTCAATTTCAGGAAAAGGCAGAGTATAGGCCCCCTTCAATACTCCCTCAATGTACATGGAGGGACTGTTGGATAGTTCGTGCCCCTACTGTGGATGGATGCTCTGGAAAATATGTTGTCGCTGCTTCCGCCGGGAACACTTTGGAATCTGGGTTTTGCTCATGGGACTTTTACACCAAAAAAGTGCAAGCATTCCACCTTGAAGAGAAAAAACCAACAAACACAAGATCTGTCTTGGGTCCACTGGATGAAAATGTAGGCGGAAGAAGAAATGCCTCGTGTACTGCTGTTTCTGCTGAAAATAGACAGTGGTGGTATAAGCCTTGTGGAACATTGATCGGCTCCACAGCCACCAATCAAAGGGCGGTTCAGATATATGATATCAGGGATGGTGAGAAAGTAATGACGTGGGATGTGACCAAACCCGTGTCAACTATGGAATATTCGAGCCCATTGCAATGGAGGAACCGAGGGAAACTAGTGGTTGCTGAAGCAGATGCTGTTTCCCTATGGGATGTTTCCTCGCCGAACCCTGAAGCTTTGCTGTCTGTTTCTTCTTCTGGCCGTAAGATAACGGCATTTCACGTTTGTAACACTGAGTCTGAAATTGGTGGTGGTGTCCGACAAAGGTTAGTAAATGAATCTTGGTTGAATTATACAGGCTTACTTCCTTGACAGAGTTTGCTGTTTTCGCTGGTTTCCGTATTGAATTATACATCTTGATTTTTTTTTCATCTACCGAATTATACATCTTGTTGACGGTGCTGATTAAGACAATTTTGATAACCACAGGGTGACTTCAGCAGAAGCTGAAGGACATGATGGAGTGTTTTGCACTCCTGATTATATAAACATCTTGGACTTTCGTCATCCTTCCGGTATAGGTATGAAGATACATAAAGCTGGTCTTGGAGCCAGCTCGGTTTACGCTCGAGGGGATTCAGTATTTCTTGGTTGCAGCATTGTGAAATCAGCTGCGAAGAAGCAGAATGTCTCCCAGGTGCAACAGTTCTCATTGCGAAGACAGAAGCTAATAAGTACATGTATTGCCGGAATCTGACTCTCACATGCACCACTCTGCTCTGACCCAAGTGTGGGGCAATTCAAGCCTGTCATGGGTGTCTGTGGTCAAGGGCTTCATGTATATGATGCTCTGACGGATGAAGGATTACCAACATATGCGGTTGATTATGGTACCACCCAGAAGGTCAAGGAAGTCATCGGCCCAGATGACTTGTATTACCCTTCTTTTGACTACTCATCTTCCCAAGTTCTGCTCATCTCTCGAGATCGACCAGCAATGTTCAGATACCTATGAACGCGGTTGAAGTTGATCGTCAAAACCTTCCATAATTATGCTTTTACTGTACAATGTCTTAAGTATCTGGTAGATGCCCTGCGTAAAATGACTGGGCGTGGGCTTTTTATTCAGCGTGTGAATCATCTGATTAAATCGTACGCAAAGTAACTGGACCGCGGCCTGTTTATTTAAAGTTTATGTAATGCCAATTTCGGTACCTCGTCGACGGCGTATAGATATTACATAGGCGCCCTATGCCCTGGGATTTCTTAGGGCATCCACAATGGTAAAAGTGGATTCCACCCACTAACAAATATTATTTTATTATCTCCTCTCACAATCTCTCTCTTACTTACCTAGGTTCTCTAAAAAGAGGGTGTCTTAGTTAAGAACCCCTCTCACATCCTCTCTCCTCCATCTCATCATTTTCTTTTTTCTCTTTTAACATTATGGGTGGAATCCACACCATTGTGGATGCCCTTAGTATATTGACCGTACTAGGCAAAGAAAAGATAGGCGTTCCTCTTCCTTGGATGCTCAGCTAATAGTATCCACACCGGTTGAGGTCAAATCGGTTATTGTAATACATCTACTTAAATAATCTTTTAAAGTTGTACTCGTTGTATAATAGTGTTTGCAGGTTAATTGGCGTTTTCATCCGAGTTTGTACGCTTTGCTGCTGTTGTCATGTATGGTTTCCTCTTTGCTTATAGAACTTCATGTTCGCGAGGCATGTCATAGTTGGTGTTACAGATTTAGAATCTCTAAACCAGAAGAATGATTGAAGAGCTAATGTTTATCAAAACAACAACTCTGTCTCAATTTGCAGGCTGTTACGTCGAAGTAGAACAACCCGGCTCAGAAGAGAAGGAAGAACACGAGAGGGAAGAGATATAGATGAAGAAGAATGAACTTTTTCTTGTTGTCTTTCAATTCTAATTTGTACATGTATTTATAGCAGTTTAACAGTTTGTAAACTGAATACAACTTGTCTAACTGAACAACTAATTTCCTATAACAGATCTCCCCCTCCCTGAAAACCTTGTCCTCAAGGTTTGAATTCAAGAAAACGAAAGCAAACCACTCTCATATAGCTTCCCTTCTCCATTAGGTTGAATAGACCATTTAACCAAAACTTTAGTAACAACTTTCTCTCCTGGCTATTTAACCATCATACGATTCAGAATCAAACCAAGGTAGCTAGTCCTTCAAGATCTGCAAGTGC
Source organism: Limonium bicolor (assembly GCA_023374045.1). NCBI lineage: Eukaryota > Viridiplantae > Streptophyta > Magnoliopsida > Caryophyllales > Plumbaginaceae > Limonium > Limonium bicolor. Next base: position 191,164,104 of record CM041777.1, on the reverse strand, counting down.
CTTTGGAAAATACTCAAGTGGATCTGTTGTTCTTATCTCAACACAAGTGAATTAGAGCAACTTCGTGTCTGTTTAACATTTTAGCATATCCATCTCTGTCACATGGGTTATAACATCTTATCACCTTTAAAAATTTAGGAGAATATCATTTTATATTTTCGTATAAAAAAGCGAATATGATGCACGTATGCGAAGAGTTCTTGAGCTATGAAATTTCTTCACCTATATATACAATTGATTGAAGTGTGCTTATCATACACATTTTGTCCACCTACATATAGTGCACACTGTATAAACGAAGATTGCTTGAGCTTCGTTGTTTGTCCACCTTTGGAAAAGTAATACATGGAGATCCCATGCACCATGTTGCACGACGTTGAACCAATGACCAACCATTATGGTCTGTATTTTGCTATAATGTATTCCATTTATCAATACGATCTTGACATCCCATCAGATATTACATTCTCGGAGTTTGAGAATTTCATCGAGACTAGGCTTAAAGAGCTCAATGGTTACCACTGTGTGGTTGATACGATTGTCCATCGATTACTACTGTGCTCCCATCCACACCCTATCTGGGGACCATTACAGATACTACGTGATGTTGGCGTTCAACGGATGATTCAACATTTCATTTTCAATAAACAATTGTATACCAGGGTTGAACTCTATGTCATATATGGATTCATAGAGGATAGCCCGTTACCATTACCACCAAGGACATTTGGGTCAGGGGCAATCTATGGTGTGGATGTCCCAGATGACAACGAGGGGGCTGCAGAGGGTGACAGATATGTTGCGAACTAGTATACGGTGTTAAGATTTTTATTGTGGGCAGCTTCGTATGACATAACATAATAAGTGTTTATGTTTTCAATTGTTTAGGTTTTCTATAGTGACAGAGATCCTTTGGTACTTTGAAATATGTAATAACACAATGACGGAGGTCATTTGATATACTTTGAAATATGCAGTTTTTATAACGCAATAACAGTGTATGTTCGATACTTTGGCCATTTTTATGAAACACTTGTTGAAGTCGGATTAAGGTGATTTTTTGCCATGTTATTGTGAGCATATAGTACTACGTATACTCAAAGTTACAACCAAAACAGAGATCATTTGGTACTCTGAAATTTGTGAACAATATCGTACCAGCATGCAGTTTGTAATAAACATAATAATGTATGTTCGATACTTTGGTCATGTTTATGAAACACTTGTTGAAGTCGGATTAAGGTGAGCTTTTGCCACGTTATTGTGTGCATGTAGTACTACGAATAAGCAAAATTACAACCAAAATAGAGATAATTTGGTATTATGAAATTTGTGAACAATATCGCACCAACATGCAGTTTTTAATAACACAATAATAGTGTATGTTCAATACTTTGGCCATGTTTATGAAACAATTGTTGTAAGGTGAGTTTTTTTCCATATTATTGTGGGTATGTAGTACTACGTATATGCAAAGTTACAACAAAAATACCTATGAAATTTGTGAACAATATCGCACCAACATGCAATTTTTAATAACGCAATAATAGTGTATGTTCGATACTTTGGCCATGTTTATGAAACACTTGTTGAAGTCGGATTAGTGTGAGTTTTTGCCATGTTATTGTGGGCATGTAGTAATACATATACGCAAAGTAACAACCAAAACAGAGATCATTTGGTAATCTGAAATTTGTGAACAATATCGCACCAGCATGTAGTTTTTAAAAACGCAATAATAGTGTATGGATACTTTGACCATGTTTATGAATGAAATACCCCTAATGTTTAAATAATTAAATAAGGGTAAATAAGTATTATTTAGGGGATTATTAAACCCTAAGAAAGTATATAAACACTTGGGCGTTAAAACGCACCTAAACTCCTTAAGGTAAAAAATGAGCGTTAAAGCTCGACCTTAAGTTAGACAAGTTATATAAGCTATAAACCTCACATGAAGGTAACATAGGATCATTATATGACCCTTAGAATACAGGACCTCATCTAAAACTGAGTAAAAATGCAAATGCTCGGGAGTTCCCTTAAAGGCCCTTAAGGCCCGAAAGTCCCGGAAATACATTATAGAATGAAGTAAAGCATTACACTTCATTCCAAATGCACCATAACACTTCATTAAACATATAAGATGAAGTCCTCACGGTAGAATTTCAATTAAACGCAAAGCGCTCGGAGGTTCCTGACGAGGACCCGATAAACTCCCGGGAATGCCCCGGAGGAGTGCCGAGGTGGCACAAAGTCCTATATAATTCATTCTTAGAGTTCCTAACATCATTATTCAACATCCTAAAGAGAATGCTCGAGCTACTTTCTCAAAAATAAACAAAGTGCTCGGACGAATTTCTTAACACTCCTATTTTGCCCCGGGAGTGTCCCGGTAGGCCGGAAATTGTGTCTTGAATTGATATAACCCCATATAACTCAATGTAACACCTTAACATATTATTGTTGACTATAAACAATGTTTATAAACACTTGTAACTCATAGCGACTACTTATTTTCCAGAAAATCCTTAAAGCACAAAAACGCACCTTCGGGTGTCACAAAAATGCGTTCTACGCAATTACCTTGAAGTTTTTGAGGAGCCACGAGTTGATAATCTTAAAAGGGGATAAATTGACCACCTAAATCAATTAATGGCAGTGCTAAATTCATAGTATACGTGGGGGCGATTTTTGGGTCAAAAAGGTACCTAAAATCAGCATTTTTACCTTAAAACTTTCACCTTTTACCTTAGTATAAATGTACCAATTAAATGTTGTGACCTATTACATGTTATAATATGGTCTTAGTACAATATAATGTGACAGGAATTAAATAAAAAATCAATCCCAATTAATCTCTATATGGGGCGCCATTTAGGGTGTATTTTGGACTAGTTTAGCTTAAAAGTTATGTCTATTGGATGGTGACTCATCTTATCATGTATAATATGGTAATGTATCAAACAATTGCAGTCAGATGAAGCTTCATTACCGTAAGCCTACACAAAGAAGACAAGAAGGATTAGTATAAGAAAAAGCAATGAAATAAAATACAAGCTAGATCTACTTTATACCATGTGCTAGTAATTAAATAAAACAACCCATGTTACTAGCCATGGATGAAATACCCCAAATTAATAAAACATGGATTAAATATCTAATCACATTAATTAAGGCCTAAACACGCCTTAAAAGTCAACTGAGAACAACAGCGGTCAACACAAAACAAGATGTTGCACCCTTTGACTGTTAAGGGTAAATAAATACCCAAATGAACTTCTTAGGACCTAAAAATTTGTCCTAAGTATATTAACATAATATTAAACATATTATAACCGTTGGACAACACTCCAACACAAAGAAAAAGCATTTACATGCTTCAAGGTCAAAAAAGGGCAAAAAGGTGCTCTAGGAAAACCTTAAAAATCAAATGACCTCTAAATGATATAAAATTGGACACCATGATCAAGTATCATGTAAGGAACACAACAAAACCGTTGTCAAAGGAAACAGAGCTCAGAAACACCTGGCGACACAAAATGTGCACTAAAACTCCTTAAAGCACGTTTTTGTGTAATCGCCTTTTAAATTGGTTTTAAATGGGCTAAAAGGTTATAATTACCTTTAAATATAATAAAATATCATATTATATGATATTAGGAATTTAATTCCAGAAATTTACGAATTTTTACAAAATTAATATTAAAATATTAATAAAACCCTAATGTGGGGCCCGTTTGGGTCAACATTGACTAAGTTGGTCAATGTTGACCATTGACCACGAAATGGACTACATAAAATCAGATAATTAAGTCTCTTAACAGACCAAGAGACAAGAGACATGTGACAATTAAATATATGCTCTTACTTTTACATAAAATAACAAAAAAAGTAAACTTTACCTTATAAAACAAAAAGGTGGGTTCCACTTACCTTACCCCATGTGATGCCAGCCGGTTTTGGAGCCTTCAATTGCTCCTATTTTCCCTTGCAATTCGGTGCTCCAGCTGGTACAAGACAAGAGTGCTTAGTCACCTTACAATAAGTATACTAAAGTAACATTATTTATCTCATTTTCATTCAAAATTGGCTCCAATCATGCCTACCTTTGTCAATCAAGCTCGGCTGCCTCCTTGCCTTATCTCCACCGAATTCCCCTTCAATTATCAACTCCAATCAAGCATTGATGAGTCATCAAACCAATAATTACCAAAAAATTCAAAAAAAGTGCTTTAAGGCAATAATAGGTCATCCTCCTTCATTTCTTCTCTTCAGCCGAGATGGCTCACTCCTTGAGCTCTCTCAGGCTCCCCTCCACCGTAGGTAAGAGTTCCAAGCACCATTGATGAGGTTTCAAGCTCTAGGTAAGCTCTTAAGGCATAAAAATGCCCATTTTCTTCATCTTTCCTTCCTTTTTCGATTGATCTACACTCCAACCTTTTCTATACATCTATGTAGAGTGATTTGGAGGTTAGAGGGAGTGTTGGTTTCGTACATAACCAGATCTAAGGAGGAAAGTTCAAGTCTTGACCATTTAAGGTAAAAATGTGCTTTAAGCTCATAACTTTTGATTCCCTTCAAGTTCGGCTGTGAAACTTTGGTCATAGCCTCATCTTCTTCTCCTTTTCATGTGGAATCTGTTGGTTAGCCATTTGGAGCAAGTATGGCCGAGATCCAAAGGAAATACCCTCTTTTAAGGCATTTTTCCAAGGTAAAACCTAATAACAAGGTAGCTTGTTGAGATCTAGCTATTTCCTACGTCAATATGGTAGATCTAACACCTTGTGGTGTGCTTTATTCAGGTCGAAACCATCTTGAACTCTCCTTGCATTTTTAAGGTGATTTTTGCCTTAAATCTTACATTAAATTACTTCTTATGGTTAGATCTTTCTTGGAGACTAACTAGGCCTTGTTTGCTGTTTGAAACATGCAAGAGAAGCTTTGGAAATTTTATCTAAGGCTGGCCGAATTCAAACAAGAATTATTCAAGCTAAATCAAGGTATAAACACCTTAAATCTATGATTTTTATAATTTCTAAGCTTATATATAAACATGGCCGAGAGTGAAATGATAAATATGGGTTATATTGACCTAGAAATGGAAAAAAATGACTAAGATAAATTAAGCTAGTCATTTAAGAGATTTAATTAACATAATTGTCAAATTTAAGACATTATGTGGAAGTTTGGTAATTAAATAAAAATTATATGGTGAGGCCGAAAATTTATATGTATTTTGGGACATTTATGTGTAATTTATTTTGTGAGCAAATGTTTGTAATAAGGCCATGTATTTTAGGCCATTTTATTTATGCATTTACAAGCTTTTAATTAAGTTTAAGTGGTGAAAAATAATTACCGAAAAGAATGAGGGGTTATGGTGTAATTAAATTAAATTTTGGGGCTTTAGAATAATAAGGCCGAAAATTAGAGGTAAAAAGGAGTTAAAATAAAGTTTATAAGATTTTATAAAGTTTTGGGGTTAAATGGTGATTTTTAGAAAGTTTGGGTACTAAACCGTAATTATAAGGAATTGGTGGTCAAGGAAATATTAAGGTGGTCAACATTGACCATATGCTAGGTTTTGACCAAAATAAATAAGTTAGATAACTTATTTACGGTTTTATAATAGGTTATGTATTTAATGGTAATATTTTTATAACATATGTGGTGAATATGTTATTACCGAAAATTAAGGGGTGTAAAAATGGTATTTTAAAACCCATGGGCTATTAGGAATTTTTTAGGAATTTAGTTGGTGGATTTTGGAATTAAAATGAACTATATATGTATAATATATAGTTATTATGTCATTATGACACTTTGGAGAAAAATAGATGGTGGAATGGTAAATACCAAGAGTATATGGGTTAATAAGGATATTTATAACCCTTTGGTAAAATTTGGTGATTTTTAGAATTATTAAGAGAATTTATTAAGATATGTGTATAAAATATGGTTTTAATGATATGGAAGAACTATATGTTATAAATAGGGCCAAATGGCAATTATAGAATAGCACAAGGGCTGTTCGGAATTTACAAAAATAACCATAGGTTATACTCTTTTATAAGTTAGAAATGTTATATTAAATGGTATATATAACATGGTAAAAAGAAAGGGGTGATTTTGTAAATAAAGGAAACTATGGTTTATGGAAAAGAATAAGATTTTCTTATGGTGCCTAAGAGGCAATAATAAATAGTTTTGTATAAAAACTATAGGTTATAAGTTAAAGGGAATAAAAATATCACATAGTATGATATTAGTATATGGTATAACATTAAATAATGTTATGTGGTCAAAAAGGGATTTAAATGAAGTTAAGGGCTATACCGAGTTAATAAGAGTTGGAAGATGAATTTTAGACTAAGGTCTATAATGTTATAAATGTTATGACAATGATATGGCTTAGATGGAATTAATATAAGGAAGGGTACTCACATAAAATAATGTGACAAACTATAAATGAATGGGATTTATAAACTAAGGTATTTACGGAATAAACCTTAGGAGTTGTAAATGTACAACATAAAATGTTACATAATATTAGGATAACAATCTTAATATAGGTTGTATAATATAATACAACTAATGGGAATAATCATCTAATAAAAGATGATAAAAAGTAACATGAAATATAAGAGTTTATTAAACTCATGGGAACTACCTACGTGGTAAATATATATATACACAAAAGTAATGTATATAAGGTGGATATATATTTTGGTTGGAAACCATATGATTTAATGGTGGAGATTATTTAAAAAAAAAAATATAGTTACGAACTATAAGTTATGAATTTTAGAATGCAATATAATATAAGAATGCATGCATACATGCAACTATAGGTTACGTACCTAAACTGGATGTGGACAAGATTAAAAGAAACATAAGGAATTAAACTTAACAGTTGAATGTTTTGACGTACGCGTTTTAAGTAACAAAGCCGACTGTTTTAGAGAAACCTGCAACAAACAACTGTAGAAAACAGGGGTGAACTGTCGGGGTTACTTATAATTCGGAAATACCGGATGTAGTTAGTCATGGAGATTGACTTATAGTTTTATTACCGTTTAGAGTATACTTCTAACAAGGACGCTTGACGAGCTAATGGACTACACGGAGCGTAGGATCTTGCTGATTCATACTCCACCGTAATACAGTCAGGGTGAACGGTATGTAAAGGGGTTTGATCCGAGTTGTCCTAAGGTTGCTCCTTGGGCTCGGATTTGGTTGATATAACTTGTATGTTGTTATGTGTCTCTGGTTGTCTCTGAGGGCTTCCTCAGTTCAGGCTTCTGTGCGATCTGTGATAAGATTGTTTGTCTGAATGTGTTAATTAATATGCATGAATTGTATATATAGCTGCTTATTATTACTGTTGTTGAGTTAACAGTATTGGTTCGTATATATGAACCTATATATAAAACGAACTAGCGGCTATGGTGCTATCTTATATGAAATATAAGGAACGTAAGTAAAACGTTGTAGCACTATGATAATAACATATACATATTATCTGAGACTTTTATACGGAGCATTGGCCTTTCTATACGCCGCTCTTGTATCTAGCACTGGATCCCGAGTTTACAGACTCCGGATTGGACTAATGACCCTAGTCTGCTGTGTTAGAAAATTTGGTAATGCGATGCGATGGTATAATTAATTAATTAATGGAATGGAAGTAAAGCCAAGAGGATGTGGCTCTTGGTGCGCGCTGTGATCACAAAAACGATACCAGGATGTCCGCGTATGGGTCCGTAAGTATCAAGAAAATTTCCCGTGAGCTAGAATGGCTCGTTGGTCGGAGACTCTACCGTTGGAGTGGCTACTGCCGTGGGTGACCCGCCATAATATAGGTAACAGAGACATGTCGTTTTAACGAGACATTGTCACTAGGTATAACTGAACAACTAAAACAATTGAGACTTATACAGTGGCGAACAATACCATGGACGAGACCTAATACTTGTTTATTATTCTCGTTGTTTCGCCTTGTTGTTCATTGGTTGTACTTGTGGTTATTTTATTGTGTGTTGATGGTTGGATGGAGCCTACAAGGCCAAGGTAAATTAAATATGAACACTGTACGCTACGGCGAATGTACATTGTACATTATATTGTTATTGTTCGATACGTTCGATATATAGTTGGGGATTGTGTTATTAAATGATTGTGGATTGGATGGATGGTTGAATATCTATGAATATTTGGATGGATGAATATGTATATTATACATGTTTATTTCAGTATTGTTATAGCTGTAAAATGGTAAAGCATGAAACCGACCTAATAATAAGATGGTTAAAATGACAAGTGACCATTAGGGTCCAGGCCCGGCATACTCAGCGTCTATCGCTGATACTACACCATTTCAGGTTGTTGATCATTGTCGGAGCTGAAGAGCAGGAACAGGGTTATTGGAGATGTTGTATAGTAATGAAGATGGTGTATGGTTTTATGGTAAGGTTATGTATTTTTCAGGATTGGGTAGACGCTCACTGGTCGAAGTTTATGGATTATGGATTTAGTATGATGTATAGGAATTTCTCGTTATCACTGCAGTTAGCAGTTTATTTGTATTGGAAGTTGGATGTAGTTTGGCTGCGTTGCTCGCATGGGCGAGTAACGGCCGGTGACACCCGGGTGAGTTTTGTAATTGTTATTTATTTTTCCGCTGCGAGACGTTTTATTTATTGCTACGTGAGAGATTATATCGTGATTATGGAGGGGGTGTTAAAAGTGTATCAGAGCGGAGTACCGCTCTGATGACGAGATAATAGGTTAAGACAGTGAGCTTAGGACTTGGGAAATTATGGGAAACATTTGGGAAGTACGGGACGATTCGTCTTAGAAAGATACTGTGTCTAGTAACGCAAATTGCGTGACAGGTTAGCCTTAAGGCAACTTGATATCTATTGGTTGTGTACGGTAATTTACCGAGTATTTATGTGACATACTGTACTACAGATGTTTGGTGGAACTAGAGGGCGTGGTACTGGAAGAGGTGGAGGCGGTGACCCCGGCATTACAGGAGTTACTGAGACGGTTGCAGCCGTTCTTGCAAGGCTGGGTACTTAGATAGGAGGAGCACCAGCCCACCCGCCACAGCCCAGGGAAACGAACTGCCTGAAGTCAGTTGGCGAGACCCGACCACCTACATATTCCGGGGAAACAGACCCCGTAGCTTTGGAGCGTTACATTGTTGAACATGAGAAGGCCTACGAAGCTTTACAAGTACCTGACGACAAGAAGGTCGCCACTGCTGCTTTCCATCTGAAGGATGCAGCCAGCACTTGGTGGAGGTTGGTCAAGGACCATCACCTGGCTACGCCCGACTTTTCGTGGGCTGCCTTTGTCGAGTTGCTGAGAGGGAAGTACTACCCAGCACATCTCAAACAGAAGAAGCGCCAGGAGTCAGAGACACTGACCCAAGGAGGTCTGACCGTGGATGAGTATTACGCTCGATTCATTGGTTCGCTGGACTCCATTCCCGGTGTGGATTACTCAGAGACCGTGAGGGTCGAGAAGTTCCGGGGAGGACTATTATTTCGCATTCAGATGGCGATGGGTGCTACCCTCTACACTACCATCCAGATACTAACATGAAAGCCATAAGATTCTTACTTACACATTACCAATTGACCTTGTGAGAACTTACAAATGAGATTCCAGGAGTGTTATGAGGCTGCCTCGAGGACGGAGCTAATGCTCCAGACTCGGGAAGAGACTCTTGGGGCAAAGAAGAGAAAGAACCCCGAAGGAGAGTCTGAGGATGGAGGAGAGCATCTTCAGGCAATAGCCAGAAGAAGGGGAAGTAAGGACATATCCCATTCTAAATTGTTTACCATATTAAACACCTTTAGGAATGCTGAACCGAAACCTTTAACAAGAAATTCTTTAAAAGAAAGGGCAGCAGGGTCACCAGGGAAAGAAAGGGAAAGAGCCCGTCCTTCGGTTGACCGGCCCAACTATAGACGCTAAGCCTTTGAGATCTGCACCTCCTAAGGGTGAGAACGCCTACCTCTTAAAATTCAATTGTGACCTTAACCTTTATATCAACAGATATTCACTTAAACTAAATACCATCCTCAGGCACCGGACAGCCCCAACGCCATTTTTACTGTAAGCGTTGTGGGAGGGACCACTGGATCGATGCGAAGGCCGCAAAGTTGTCTATCGGTGCTGCAAGAAAGAGAGCCATAGGGAATTCGAGTGCTGGATGAACCCTGAGAGCCGTAATTACAGGCCACCAAAGAATACTCAGAAGACCTCAGCTGGAGGATCTGGAGTACCACGAGGCGGTCAGAATGGCCAGACATCTACTGATGCTGGAGCCTATAGAGGCAAGGGAGTAGATAGGGCATGAGTACCCTAACTCCATGAGACCGCTGGTGGAAGACTTTGTTTACTTACTTTGTTATGTACTTACCTTGGATGTTAAACAGACTTATGTTATTAGTATATGGGAGTGTGTCGGGGACCACTCGCCATTTGTGTTTGACTTTTGAGATTATGTGTACTCAGTACCAGTAAACTTTAAACCTTGACGGAAAATATATATGAACAGGACGTTAATGCTTACATCATCATGTAGCTACTCAAATGAGAAGAGTCAATGAGTCAAGGAATACTGAACCAAGAATTTCCACCTGCATGGCGCACTTGCTATTGCAAGCGCTATGACAAGAAAACCACTGAAATTTCCATCTGCCTTGCGCACTTGCTACAGCAAGTGCAGCGACAACAACAGTAACAGCTACTGTAAATGCAACAGTAACAACTACTACTTTTTAACCTTTTATAAAAAAAATGTTTTTCAAACGTTTTCACACAAACCCTGAGATTAGAAACCTATGCAACTATGGAAGGACTGTTAGTCCAACCACTGCAACTGGAGGAAATTTTACAGCCACTGTAATGGTAAACCACACCAGTTTAATTGTTTGGGAATGTTCAGACATGGCTTATTAGCCAAATACCATCAGTGTATACCGCATTTAATGCTAATCACTACGAGTGATAAATGTTTAGTCCTTATGGACAAGCATACCCTTTGTAGATGCACCACCGTCAGTGAGGATGGTTGGGAAGTGGAGAGCCAAGTTGCTCAAACTATTATGCAAGCTGCAATATATCCAATTAAACGAATGAGGGAACAAATATGAACTATGGAGGTGATATGATCATGATAAACAGGAAGAAAAAGGAATATGTATTGTACTCAGTGAGACCGAGTTAGGAGAACCGGGTTTGCTAAATGTAGCACAGATTTTACTTACACCGAGCTAAATAACGCCGGTTAGTGACACGAATTACTACTGATACCACCAGGGCAATAGCACTTATTACCAAATAACCGATACCATGAACTATTAAACAAAAGGGGGAAGAAGAAGAGAAAAAAAAAGAGGATATCCATCAGAGGGAGATTGACAACAGAATACTTCACAATAAACCGTGTGACAGACATTACCAGTTTACTAAACGAGACATGGGACGACCGCACTCCGTTAGGAGCATGTGGGCCTGACAGACTCATGTATGAGTTAGTCAGGTAAGTAGTAATGTATCAGTACGGTACCCCATGCAAGTAGACAAGTAGTGTTAGGAGCACGAGAAGTAGTCAACTCCATTCTACGGACAGTAAGACGGATTACCTCGATGATGGACGAGAAGAGCCCCAGTTGAACCAACGGGCTAAAGAAATCAAGAACCTTCAACAGAGAACAGTAGACAGTATACAGTGAAGACAGGGAAACAGTTCAAGGACAGGAACCCAAAAAAAAAGGGAAAAACAGGAAAACCTATTATGGACGAATAACATGTAGACTCCTCATAAGGATCGAGTAAATTCTTACAATCCAGAGGAAATCTACCAGATGATATGGATATAAACGCGTGACTACGCAAGGAGAAAAGATAAAGCTATATGATAGCAAAAACCTTGTTCAAGGAACAGTGGATTCGGAATGTACCACTCACAGGATAATTCGCACATCTTTTCTATTTGCCTCATTGGATATTAGCTGTTGAGCGTTTACGCCTCTGCACTCTGTATGACTGAGTGTTTTGGTATTGCACTCGTGCAGTTATTAATCTAATGGGAATGCAGAAAGATAAAGTGGATATCAACAAGAGTGTGTAAAAAAAAGAACTACAACAGTGTGTTACCCCGGAACAAAACCACCAGGAGACATGGATGACAAACATCATCTCTGTGGACATAAAGGCTGGTACGTCTTAATATTACAAGACAAGTGCAAAGTGCACTAAGTACTAACAGTAGCCAATGTCATATTACATCTCAAACTGAATGTCAGTGAGAGAAGACACACGCATATATGCTAGTGATCCAAACCAGTGGATTCACAGCAATAAAAAAAGAGGCAAATTGAGCCTTTGTTCATGGGTCTGCACCCCATACGGAGCGAGTGGGCCCATAAGAATGAACTTGGGAGAGAACACAAATAGATCGGTGCCTTACCCTTTATATATTGTGGAGCCCAAAAGGGCTAGAGTCATACCCGTCTCTCTGATATGAGGATAACCCACGAGTTGGTGAACTCTTTGAGAGCCAAGTATCCAGCGCTCCTTATTGAGCGGCTGTTGTATACTTGTGGGGTACGGGGGCGTAACCCTTTTTAAGGGGGGTAGAGCCTCTTGGCTGTGCACATGTGTGCACTAAGTTTTTGTTGTTTTCGTATGCATTGCATACAAAGAATTGGTGGTGTGCGGGGCACACGAGGTTTGTTTGATTAGTATGCATGGCATACAGTGAATTGTTTCGTATGCATGGCATACAATGAATTGGTTTTGTTGGTTATGTTTGGTACGCGGGGCGTGCGTTGTTTGGTTGGTTGTGTGTGATGTGCACTGCTATGTATGTATGTCACGAGATATTTGTTTGAATGTTGTATGTACACCATGTGTGTAATACTTTTCTTATGTTATTTGTGATATGAATTCATATTGCTTTATAGAATGATTACACATGGTATCACCTAGATACGAAATGAATCATTAGATATGGAATGTGGAACAATGGAATGGTATGGACACCTCAGGAAGGTTGTCAGGACTTGTAAACTGATAGGAAATGATGGTGCTGATGGATCACCTATATCCATATATGATTGAACTAACGCCACAACGTGATGGCTATGTGCTGTATGCAACATGATGTATGTAAACGATATATCACATAGATATACATTATGGGAACAATGGGTAGTTATACATTTATATATACTTACCTATTTGATTAAGAGACTTCGGGACGAAGTCTTTTTAAGGGGGGTAGATTGAAATACCCCAAATTAATAAAACATGGATTAAATATCTAATCACATTAATTAAGGCCTAAACACGCCTTAAAAGTCAACTGAGAACAACATCGGTCAACACAAAACAAGATGTTGCACCCTTTGACTGTTAAGGGTAAAAAATACCCAAATGAACTTCTTAGGACCTAAAAATTTGTCCTAAGTATATTAACATAATATTAAACATATTATAACCGTTGGACAACACTCCAACACAAAGAAAAAGCATTTACATGCTTCAAGGTCAAAAAAGGGCAAAAAGGTGCTCTAGTAAAACCTTAAAAATCAAATGACCTCTAAATGATATAAAATTGGACACCATGATCAAGTATCATGTAAGGAACACAACAAAACCGTTGTCAAAGGAAACAGAGCTCAGAAACACCTGGCGACACAAAATGTGCACTAAAACTCCTTAAAGCACGTTTTTGTGTAATCGCCTTTTAAATTGGTTTTAAATGGGCTAAAAGGTTATAATTACCTTTAAATATAATAAAATATCATATTATGATATTAGGAATTTAATTCCAGAAATTTACGAATTTTTACAAAATTAATATTAAAATATTAATAAAACCCTAATGTGGGGCCCGTTGGGTCAACATTGACTAAGTTGGTCAATGTTGACCATTGACCACGAAATGGACTACATAAAATCAGATAATTAAGTCTCTTAACAGACCAAGAGACAAGAGACATGTGACAATTAAATATATGCTCTTACTTTTACATAAAATAACAAAAAAGTAAACTTTACCTTATAAAACAAAAAGGTGGGTTCCACTTACCTTACCCCATGTGATGCCAGCCGGTTTTGGAGCCTTCAATTGCTCCTCTTTTCCCTTGCAATTCGGTGCTCCAGCTGGTACAAGACAAGAGTGCTTAGTCACCTTACAATAAGTATACTAAAGTAACATTATTTATCTCATTTTCATTCAAAATTGGCTCCAATCATGCCTACCTTTGTCAATCAAGCTCGGCTGCCTCCTTGCCTTATCTCCACCGAATTCCCATTCAATTATCAACTCCAATCAAGCATTGATGAGTCATCAAACCAATAATTACCAAAAATTCAAAAAAAGTGCTTTAAGGCAATAATAGGTCATCCTCCTTCATTTCTTCTCTTCAGCCGAGATGGCTCACTCCTTGAGCTCTCTCAGGCTCCCCTCCACCGTAGGTAAGAGTTCCAAGCACCATTGATGAGGTTTCAAGCTCTAGGTAAGCTCTTAAGGCATAAAAATGCCCATTTTCTTCATCTTTCCTTCCTTTTTCGATTGATCTACACTCCAACATTTTCTATACATCTATGTAGAGTGATTTGGAGGTTAGAGGAAGTGTTTGTTTCGTACATAACCAGATCTAAGGAGGAAAGTTCAAGTCTTGACCATTTAAGGTAAAAATGTGCTTTAAGCTCATAACTTTTGATTCCCTTCAAGTTCGGCTGTGAAACTTTGGTAATAGCCTCATCTTCTTCTCTTTTTCATGTGGAATCTGTTGGTTAGCCATTTGGATCAAGGATGGCCGAGATCCAAAGGAAATACCCTCTTTTAAGGCATTTTTCCAAGGTAAAACCTAATAACAAGGTAGCTTGTTGAGATCTAGCTATTTCCTATGTCAATATGGTAGATCTAACACCTTGTGGTGTGCTTGATTCAGGTCGAAACCATCTTGAACTCTCCTTGCATTTTTAAGGTGATTTTTGCCTTAAATCTTACATTAAATTACTTCTTATGGTTAGATCTTTCTTGGAGACTAACTAGGCCTTGTTTGCTGTTTGAAACATGCAAGAGAAGCTTTGGAAATTTTATCTAAGGCTGGCCGAATTCAAACAAGAATTATTCAAGCTAAATCAAGGTATAAACACCTTAAATCTATGATTTTTATAATTTCTAAGCTTATATATAAACATGGCCGAGAGTGAAATGATAAATATGGGTTATATTGACCTAGAAATGGAAAAAATGACTAAGATAAATTAAGCTAGTCATTTAAGAGATTTAATTAACATAATTGTCAAATTTAAGACATTATGTGGAAGTTTGGTAATTAAATAAAAATTATATGGTGAGGCCGAAAATTTATATGTATTTTGGGACATTTATGTGTAATTTATTTTGTGAGCAAATGTTTGTAATAAGGCCATGTATTTTAGGCCATTTTATTTATGCATTTACAAGCTTTTAATTAAGTTTAAGTGGTGAAAAATAATTACCGAAAAGAATGAGGGGTTATGGTGTAATTAAATTAAATTTTGGGGCTTTAGAATAATAAGGCCGAAAATTAGAGGTAAAAAGGAGTTAAAATAAAGTTTATAAGATTTTATAAAGTTTTGGGGTTAAATGGTGAATTTTAGAAAGTTTGGGTACTAAACCGTAATTATAAGGAATTGGTGGTCAAGGAAATATTAAGGTGGTCAACATTGACCATATGCTAGGTTTTGACCAAAATAAATAAGTTAGATAACTTATTTTAGGTATTATAATAGGTTATGTATTTAAAGGTAATATTTTTATAACATATGTGGTGAATATGTTATTACCGAAAATTAAGGGTGTAAAATGGTATTTTAAACACCCATGGGCTATTAGGAATTTTTTAGGAATTTAGTTGGTGGATTTTGGAATTAAAATGAACTATATATGTATAATATATAGTTATTATGTCATTATGACACTTTGGAGAAAAATAGATGGTGGAATGGTAAATACCAAGAGTATATGGGTTAATAAGGATATTTATAACCCTTTGGTAAAATTTGGTGGTTTTTAGAATTATTAAGAGAATTTATTAAGATATGTGTATAAAATATGGTTTTAATGATATGGAAGAACTATATGTTATAAATAGGGCCAAATGGCAATTATAATAGCACAAGGGCTGTTCGGAATTTACAAAAATAACCATAGGTTATACTCTTTTATAAGTTAGAAATGTTATATTAAATGGTATATATAACATGGTAAAAAGAAAGGGGTGATTTTGTAAATAAAGGAAACTATGGTTTATGGAAAAGAATAAGATTTTCTTATGGTGCCTAAGAGGCAATAATAAATAGTTTTGTATAAAAACTATAGGTTATAAGTTAAAGGGAATAAAAATATCACATAGTATGATATTAGTATATGGTATAACATTAAATAATGTTATGTGGTCAAAAAGGGATTTAAATGAAGTTAAGGGCTATACCGAGTTAATAAGAGTTGGAAGATGAATTTTAGACTAAGGTCTATAATGTTATAAATGTTATGACAATGATATGGCTTAGATGGAATTAATATAAGGAAGGGTACTCACATAAAATAATGTGACAAACTATAAATGAATGGGATTTATAAACTAAGGTATTTACGGAATAAACCTTAGGAGTTGTAAATGTACAACATAAAATGTTACATAATATTAGGATAACAATCTTAATATAGGTTGTATAATATAATACAACTAATGGGAATAATCATCTAATAAAAGATGAAAAAGTAACATGAAATATAAGAGTTTATTAAACTCATGGGAACTACCTACGTGGTAAATATATATATACACAAAAGTAATGTATATAAGGTGGATATATATTTTGGTTGGAAACCATATGATTTAATGGTGGAGATTATTTAAGGAAAAAAAATATAGTTACGAACTATAAGTTATGAATTTTAGAATGCAATATAATATAAGAATGCATGCATACATGCAACTATAGGTTACGTACCTAAACTGGATGTGGACAAGATTAAAAGAAACATAAGGAATTAAACTTAACAGTTGAATGTTTTGACGTACGCGTTTTAAGTAACAAAGCCGACTGTTTTAGAGAAACCTGCAACAAACAACTGTAGAAAACAGGGGTGAACTGTCGGGGTTACTTATAATTCGGAAATACCGGATGTAGTTAGTCATGGAGACTGACTTATAGTTTTATTACCGTTTAGAGTATACTTCTAACAAGGACGCTTGACGAGCTAACGGACTACACGGAGCGTAGGATCTTGCTGATTCATACTCCACCGTAATACAGTCAGGGTGAACGGTATGTAAAGGGGTTTGATCCGAGTTGTCCTAAGGTTGCTCCTTGGGCTCGGATTTGGTTGATATAACTTGTATGTTGTTATGTGTCTCTGGTTGTCTCTGAGGGCTTCCTCAGTTCAGGCTTCTGTGCGATCTGTGATAAGATTGTTTGTCTGAATGTGTTAATTAATATGCATGAATTGTATATATAGCTGCTTATTATTTACTGTTGTTGAGTTAACAGTATTGGTTCGTATATATGAACCTATATATATAAAACGAACTAGCGGCTATGGTGCTATCTTATATGAAATATAAGGAACGTAAGTAAAACGTTGTAGCACTATGATAATAACATATACATATTATCTGAGACTTTTATACGGAGCATTGGCCTTTCTATACGCCGCTCTTGTATCTAGCACTGGATCCCGAGTTTACAGACTCCGGATTGGACTAATGACCCTAGTCTGCTGTGTTAGAAAATTTGGTAATGCGATGCGATGGTATAATTAATTAATTAATGGAATGGAAGTAAAGCCAAGAGGATGTGGCTCTTGGTGCGCGCTGTGATCACAAAAACGATACCAGGATGTCCGCGTACGGGTCCGTAAGTATCAAGAAAATTTCCCGTGAGCTAGAATGGCTCGTTGGTCGGAGACTCTACCGTTGGAGTGGCTACTGCCGTGGGTGACCCGCCATAATATATGGGTAACTAGAGACATGTCGTTTTAACGAGACATTGTCACTAGGTATAACTGAAACTAAAACAATTGAGACTTATACAGTGGCGAACAATACCATGGACGAGACCTAATACTTGTTTATTTCTTGTTGTTTCGCCTTGTTGTTCATTGGTTGTACTTGTGGTTATTTTATTGTGTGTTGATGGTTGGATGGAGCCTACAAGGCCAAGGTAAATTAAATATGAACACTGTACGCTACGGCGAATGTACATTGTACATTATATTGTTATTGTTCGATACGTTCGATATATAGTTGGGGATTGTGTTATTAAATGATTGTGGATTGGATGGATGGTTGAATATCTATGATATTTGGATGGATGAATATGTATATTATACATGTTTATTTCAGTATTGTTATAGCTGTAAAATGGTAAAGCATGAAACCGACCTAATAATAAGATGGTTAAAATGACAAGTGACCATTAGGGTCCAGGCCCGGCATACTCAGCGTCTATCGCTGATACTACACCATTTCAGGTTGTTGATCATTGTCGGAGCTGAAGAGCAGGAACAGGGTTATTGGAGATGTTGTATAGTAATGAAGATGGTGTATGGTTTTATGGTAAGGTTATGTATTTTTCAGGATTGGGTAGACGCTCACTGGTCGAAGTTTATGGATTATGGATTTAGTATGATGTATAGGAATTTCTCGTTATCACTGCGGTTAGCAGTTTATTTGTATTGGAAGTTGGATGTAGTTTGGTTGCGTTGCTCGCATGGGCGAGTAACGGCCGGTGACACCCGAGTGAGTTTTGTAATTGTTATTTATTTTTCCGCTGCGAGACGTTTTATTTATTGCTAGGTGAGAGATTATATCGTGATTATGGAGAGGGGTGTTACAATGGAGCTGCCGATTTTGATCAGGAATAAGGGGGAATGATTGTTGATTAATTAGTCAAAATAATACACTACCTAACTAAGCATAATTCATGGTCAAATATAGACAAAAATAAATGTCTTGTACAGCGCATGGTCACCGATTTTATGCAAGAAAACAAGGCTTTGATTGCCTTATTAAAATTAGACTAGGACATCTACCAACCTAGCATGTGAGCATGTCTCCAATTATCAAAGAAATCAGTCTCCAAACAGCCATATTACCGTGAGCAATCAAGAGGAAAATAAGGCAAAATTGACATGCTATTCTACTTAGAAAATCAAAAGAAACACCTACCTATCTTGCTCTTTGTCTTCTTCTTTCAAATTGTCAAACACAGCCACCCTATCCCCATGTCTCAGCCGAAAGCTTGCAGCAATTAAGGACACTTATTGAGCCAATAATCAAAGGAATAAACAAAGGAAAAGTCTAGTCAAACTTGGCTTTGTTTTATCAAAAGAAATTCATTCATTTCTTGCCTTAATACCTCACAACACCTTGCCATTCTCTTTGCCACTCTTCCACCGAATTGTGTAAGTCTCCTATCCTCTCTTTTCCTTCTTCATTTGTTAGTTAATTCCTTAGAGCTTCAAAGCTCCATTAATGGTGTATTAAGTTCTAACACCATTTCTATGTAATTTCCTAGTTAAATCTACTAAATCTTGAAGCTAGAATCATCCTAACAATCATCTAAGATTTCGCCAAGCATTAGTACTCCAAGGAGGTTCCTAGATTCAACAACAACACAAGGAACAACAAGATCAAGTTAAGGTATATTTTCGTGTTGAAAAATCCTAAGAAAATACCTCAAGCATTTCCAAAAATTTAGAGCTTCTAAATCTACATTCTCTTCATTATTTCATGAAGGAAACTTAGATCTACAATCATCTCAAGGTCTACCGAAAATTCCTTGAAAAATTCCTAAGGTAGACTCTTGTAAAATTACTCTAAATCTTATTTATAAATCCTTGTTAGAAGACTAACAAATGGGTCTCCTAAATATATTCAAGGAGGCCGAAATTTCTTCATCAAGATAACATTTGAAGAGCTTGGAATTCAAGGAGAAATCAAGTACAAGAATTATCTTGATTTAAGGAGTAAGTTTATTTAATTAAGGTTTATTAAGTTTAAGCTTGATTTAAGCTTCAAACTTTGGTATAAAAATTATGTATAACCTCTAAATAAATTAAGGCCGAATTACCTTGGGTTATATTGTCAAGAAAATAAATTATAACATACAAGGTAAGATTATTACCTTAAGGTATATATTTGTGTCACAAAAATTTATTAAGTGCATATAGGTTCTATTTTGAGTTTATAATCATTCTAAGTCATTAGCATAATTTTTGGAAGTGTTATATGGCTTATATACATTTATATGTATTTATTATAAGGTATAAAAACAAGTTTTAAAACCATATGGTAAAATATAATTGGAGCCGAGAACAATATGTGTTATTTGGTGATTTTTGAAATATATATAAGTGTATTAACTTATATTATAAATTTTGGGAACATTAAAAATAGCTACAAGTATTTATATGGCTAGTTTATAAAGTTATGTGGCTAAAATGTAAATTTTGAAAAGTTTGGAGTGCTGAAAATAATTGCCGAGAATAAAAGGGTTAATTTGGTATAATTATGATACAATATAAGGTAGGAATTAATATTATGAATTTTGGTAGATTTAAATAAGTGTTTAAGTGTAAAATAATATTTTATAAAGTTTTGGGGCTATTTTGTAATTATTGGAAGTTTGGAAATAAAACCGAGAATATATATGATTTTTTTGGGTATATTAAAGTATTAATTATGAAATTAAGTCTTGGTCAAAGTGTTGACCAAAAACTTTAGGTTAAAATGATTTATGACATAAAATGTTAAGTTTATAAAAGTTTAAGGGTGAATATGTAATTTATGAAAGAACAAGTGTAAAACCGAATTTAATTTGGGGCGGATTCATAATTATAAAAATATATGGGTCCTTTCGGTTATTTAAAAGAAATTGAATATTAAAACTATATTTTATAAGTTAATATGTAACTTATATAAAGTTTTGGGATTAAATTGTAAATAAAGGAAAGGTATATGCCAAGACCGAAAATAATTGTGGTCATATGGTAATTTATAAAAGTTAATATATTTGTGTTGCAATTTCTGAAAATTAATATGGGTACTTAGTAAATTATAAAGGTTATATGGTTATTTGGTAATTTATAAAAGTTGTTGGGTACAAAATATAAATACTGAAATTGAAAAGGTTGGTTTTGTAATTTAATAAAGAAAGAAAGTAAAACTAGGAAATATGATGTATTATGGTATATTATGGAGTATAATATAAAGTTTATAAAATAATTGTGGTTATAATAAAAACGACCAAGGATATAATATAATGAATAAGTGGAAACAATTATGAGTATATAATTAAGGAAATGGAAATATACTACAAGGTGGAAATTCATTATCACATGTGGAAATCACATAAAATAGTGAACTAATGAACTATCTAGAACCACTGTTAAATAACAGGGGGAAATAAAGAACATACAGAGTTATAATACAACGATAAACGCTACAGTGACAGTACTGTAATATTTAGTGAATAGTTATATTAATATTACCCGGTATTGCATGTTTACATAACACGTACATGAAGGAACTATACTGAACAAGAATTTGTCAAGATAGCAGTTACTTGGTGAACGGTATGTTAATTGTGTGGTCTGAATGTCCTAAGGATTTTTAAGGTCCAGACGTTATGTGTTTAATTGTTTAAGAGCGATATCTGTGATTTTATGTATATGATATTGTATACTGTATTGCTCAACACTATTGCGTTTCATTTATACGCGAACGTCTTATGACTGGAAGTTTATACATCTAAACTAGAACAAGACTAACTGACCTTTAGGTATTATTGAACCTAACTGATGGTCAACTGTTATAGTCTTAACTCAAGGATTGAATATTGTATCATTGACTAAAGGACTAACTTATAAAGAGAGGAATCCAGACTGTTTCGACTTTCTGGTTGCGCATCGTGATCACTACGAGAGACTTCAATGGGGAGTCACTCAAGGGAATCCATTGTCCACATTCGATGATGGCAGAGGGCACTACCGTTGGTGCACAGGTTTGACCGGATCGGTCAGTTATTTATCCAGGGCCATAAGGTCAGCTGGTAACGGTTCCATTGGAACCCAGGGGACTATCGTCCATTAATAAGTTATTAAGGGTTGTCTTGACATGACGCCTGAGGTGGAATTTAATTGGAAAAGGTTAAGTGGTTGGTTTAAAGGATAAGGGCCAGGTGGCCAACTAACAAGTACAGTTTAATACGCATATCTTGTTTGGTTACTGTTATGGATTATTGATGTGTGATTATTGGTTATTGTTATAGATTATTGATGTGTGATTATTGGTTATTGCTATGGATTATTGATGTGTGGTTATTGGTGTTGTGTACTGTTGTACATTGATGTTTACAGGTGAATTGTTATGTGTTTGTTTAATGTTTACAGTTATTACTGTTATCATTGTAAACCGGTATTTCATGTAAAGAATCTAATATCAAGATGGCTAAAACGACTTAAGGAATCTAGATGACTTAGGACTACATTTAGCATACCAGCATTTCGATTGCTGAGCCCTTCAGTGGGCCAAACATTTCAGGTTACTGAAGAAGACTCAAGCCGGAGTGCGGGGCACAGGGTAGCTGATGGGTTCTAATAAAGAACTCTTTAAGTTTTATTATGTAATGTTAAGGTGATTGTTGTACTCAGTTAGCTGCTCATTTAGTTTGGCTTTGGTTTGTAATAATTAGAGTGCTCAGTATCTGTTCATCACAGCGTGAGGAGTTTGGATTGTTGGAAAGAGTAAGGATGCCTTGTTACTCACAAGGGTGGGTAACGGCGTGTAACACCAATGATAGATAGTTTTATTTTCCGCTGCGAATTATTATTTATTATGCTACGACTTGCGACGTTATTACATGTTTAGGATTAGGGGTGTTACAATGAAACACTTATTGAAGTCGGATTAGGGTGAGTTTTTGCCATGTTACTGTGGGCAAGTAGTACTACGTATACGCAAAGTTACAACAAAAAAAAGATCATTTGGTACTCTGAAATTTGTGAACAATATCTCACCAGCATTCAGTTTTAATAACGCAATAATAGTGTATGTTCGATACTTTGGCCATGTTTATGAAACACTTGTTGAAGTCGGATTAGGCTGTTTTTTCCATGTTATTGTGGGCATGTAGTACTACTTATACGCAAAGTTACAACCAAAACAGAGATCATTTGGTACTCTGAAATTTTGTGAACAATATCACACCAACATGCAGTTTTTAATAATGCAATAATAGTGTATGTTCGATACTTTGACCATGTTTATGAAAAACTTGTTGAAGTCGGATTAGGGTGAGTTTTTGCCATGTTATTGTGGGCATGTAGTACTACGTATACGAAAAGTTACAACCAAAACAGAGATCATTTGGTACTCTCAAATTTGTGAACAATAACACACGAGCATGTAGTTTTTAATAACACAATAATAGTGTATGTTCAATACTTTGGCCATGTTTATAAAACACTTGTTGAAGTCAGATTAAAGTGAGTTTTTGCCATGTTTTTGTGGTGTGTAGTAATACGTATACGCAAAGTTACAACCAAAACATAGATCATTTGGTACTCTAAAATTTGTGAACAATATCCCACCAGCATGTAGTTATTATTAATAATAGTGTATATTCGATACTTTGGCTATGTTTGTGAAACACTTGTTGAAGTCGGATTATGGTGAGTTTTTTCCAAGTTATTGTGGGCATGTAGTACTACGTATACCCAAAGTTACAACCAAAACAAAGATAGTTTGATACTCTGAAATTTGTGAACAATATCGCACCAACATGCAGTTTTTTAATAACACAATAATAGTGTATGTTCAATACTTTGGTCATGTTTATGAAACACTTGTTGAACTTGGATTAAGGTGAGTTTTTTCCATGTTATTTTGGGTACGTAGTAGTACGTTTACGCAAAGTTACAACCAAAACAGAGATCATTTGTACTCTAAAATTTGTGAACAATATCGCACCAACTTGTAGTTTTTAATAACGCTATAATAGTGTATGTTCGATACTTTGTCAATGTTTATGAAGCACTTGTTGAAATCGGATTAAGATGAGTTTTTGCCATGTTATTTTGGGTATGTAGTACTACATATACCCAAAGTTACAACCAATACAGAGATCATTTGGTACTTTGAAATTTGTGAACAATATCGCACCAGCATGCATTTTTACTAACGTAATAATAGTGTATGTTCGATACTTTGGCCATGTTTATGAAACACTTGTTGAAGTCAGATTAAGGTGAATTTTGCCATGTTATTGTGGGCATGTAGTACTACGTATAAGCTAGAGCTGATCATAATCAGGATAGCCCAACCGCCCAGCCCGACCCGTAAATTAGACCAATGGGCATGGGTAGAAAAAATAACTGGGCGGGTTTGGAAAAAAAAAGAAGCCCGAATATTTTTTTGAGCCGGGTTATGGCTAAATATTTTACCCAGTTGATGGCCCGACCCGGCCCGAATGTCATAGTACATCGTACATTAGTATATGTTATTGTAAATATGTAAATAAAAGTAATAAAATACTTACAATAATACAGTAGTAGTTATTCAACTGAATGGATCGCATACACTTCGTCTTATAAAATTTATTTTGTGTCGTGCACACTCTTCAAAATCTATACTACGTATCTATACTTTAAGATCTATGTTACTAAATAGATAAATTTAAGTTAAAAGCGGGCTGGGCGGGCCGGGCTATGACATGAGCATTTTTTTAGGTGGGCGGGTTAGGTTTAGGTGATTGGCCAGATTGGGCGGGTTTGGGCTAAACCCTTGGCCCGATTGGGCTGAAAATTTATGTCTAGCCCGGTCTGAACCCGGCCCGTCCACCCAGTTGATCAGCTCTAGTATAAGCAAAGTTACAACCAAAACAAAGATCATTTGGTACTTTAAAATTTGTGAACAATATCACACCAGCATGAAGTTTTTAATAACTCAATAATAGTGTATAAAATGAGTTTTTGAAATTTAAAAAGTTGAAAAACGTGTGGTCTCCAATTGCTCATTTACTGTCTTTTCTGTACTATCTGTGTAGACAGACAACAGGAACCGCATTAGCCAAACGCACATCGACGGATTAGTTGTTTATTTTAAAAGGCACATATCAGTTAACCAAATCTCACTCCATATAATTTCTCCCATATTTTATAAGCAATGAGCTTCATTGTTTTGGTAATGCGAAAGCTCCGCATAAGTAACCATCTTCACTACAATAGGAATACAAAAATTAAATATTTTAATAAAATAGACGTTATTCTAAACAAATAAGTTGGTTACTTACATCATCATTAGTAGGAGGTGTGGGCATAGAATCAAGTACTGCTCTGGCATCTTGTAAACGCCGAATGTGAGCAGCATTCATTCTGCGCCATCTATCAAATATTCAAAAAGACAAAAAAAGTAAAAAGAAGTTAGTATTAAATAAACAGAAAAAGAAATCGTTACAGAAATCTACAATAATTTAACATACCGATAACATAGTGGTGCATCATCGGGAATCTGTCTCGCTCTGGCGTACAAAAACTCTAGGGATCCTGGAGTACACCCACATAGTGAGTAGTTTGGTGCTTCATAGAAGGTATCCCTTCGTCGTAATCTGTGTGAACATGCATAAATAGCGATACATCCAGGCTAACACAGCAATACCCGAACTGTACTGCCCAGTAGCATCAAATCCGCCAACAACGACAGATAACAAGAGTCAACGGTGTTTCCATGGTAGGTTGGCATCAGGGTCCCACCAATCAACCTCAGCATGTACACCCTAGCATGCTGAGCAACCCGAGTAGGCGGGGCATTTTCGAACTCTGAGTCGTCCTCATTGAAGTTTTCAGACAACCATGTTAAAAGAACATGGTTACCCTTGATGTGTCGGGGGCTCTGGAGTCTTCCCTAAAAATCAGTGCACAGGTTTCAGACGTTAATAGAGGTGTCACCTATCACCCCCTACCAGCTACGATAGGCAAACCGAACAAAAACGCCATATCCTCTAACGTGATCGACATCTCCCAAATGGAAACATGAATGTATGTGTCTCCGGTCTCCACCTCTCAAACAAAGCATTGCGTATAAAATAATTAGCTTTGGTCACTAGTCTAGCAAGACTCCACAATCCCGCAGCTTGTATCAAAGGGGCAATCAGTCTATGGGAGTTTTCAGTCAACTTCGTACCCGCACGCCCCATCAATACTCTATCTATCCATAATGTTCGTATCATTCCGAAACTCCTAAATTTAATAAATTCTCTAAATATTCTACTAATTTTAAGTAACTATCAAACAAAATAGCAATTTAAATATTTTAGTAATTGAAGACTAACCTCAAATCCAAATAAAATAGCGTAGAAAATGTGGGTCGTCTGCAAGGAAACCAAGTCGCTCTGTTCCGGCCCGGGTTCTCCAGCTGTTGCTGCGTACCATCCCGCATCTTGCCTTGCAAAAAGCTTTTTTTCTATTCTTACCAAGAATACCTTTGTAAGAGAAGATGAGAGTAGAGAATTAGGGAAGATTTTGTGAGATGTGAGAATAAGAGGTGAGGATGAGGGTGTATTTATAGAGGAAATTAGGGCGGCCGATTTTACATATGCAAAGAGACCGCATTTGGATAATGCAGTTGCATTCTTTTACCATATTGCAACCACATCATCCAAATACGGTCACTTTACATATATTATCAATTGCCCGAAATTAATTAGACCAATACGGTATTTAAGTTTGTGTTTTGGAATTTGTAGGTAGTTTTACCTAACAATACACAATATTTAGGTGAAATTAGTTTTTTTGACAGGCCTAGCTGACATCAACCGCAACTATAGAGCCTCTCTAGCGGGAGCCTGTAAAAGAAATCAAATCTGCCACGGCATTAATACATCCACCACAACAACCAACCACCATTCACTCGTGCGTACCTCTCATCTCCCTTTTTGTCCGCTATACAAACACATTTTGAAGTACACAATTAAGTAAGCATATATAGACAGACGTCTGTATAGACAAGTGCGCCAAATGATGAAGATGAAGAGAGAAACTCATCCAAGGTTGAGGGAAGAAGACCACATCTTCACACTACAATCATGGGTTATCTACCTATGAGATGGAATCCTTAACCTCCATATTCGAAACCTTCCTGCCGTCAATTGATCTTAACCATTCATCAGCAGCAGATCGTGATAAACTGGGACTTGGTGATGACCATCAACCAATCACAGACCATTAAAGCATTTTACAAAACCTCCGGGTCTGATAGATCAATCCCCGACGAGGTATAACTAGAAATTAATCAAATTATCTGTCTTTATTTGTAGTAGCTAGCGATTGAAAGTGAATTGTTAATTTGTTCGTGTATAATAATTACAAATAGGCAGCGGAAATTATGAGGAAGAGAGGGTTACCGGAGGCGGTGATTCTAGTACGAGCGGTGCTATGGCTTCTGTCAACAAGATTCGGCACGCTTCTGCTTTCCGGTTCACATTGTATTGGAAAACAGTGGCCTTTCGTCAGCAGATTCTCTATTCTACCTAATGATAAGAGGGAGAAGATACTTCAGAGCTGGTCAAAATCCACTTACTGTTTCTTTTACCTACGACTCGTGTTCTTCTTCATGAAATCACTATGCCTCTACCTCTTTCTCGCCATGGTAAGTAGATTGATCATGCAATTCGCATGAATACATGTATATATCACAACAATCTAACCACCACAACCAACCACTGTTCCATTAATATGTCGTCATCGTCCATCCACTGGTTCATCCATCATCAACTCCCATTTTAAAATTCAACTACTCCGTAGCTAATTAATTAAATTTGCTGCTGCAGGTAGACGAACAATCCAAGAATCCAGCATGGGAAGCAATCGATTACAAACCAGACACAACAACCCACCTACGTCACAACTACAAACACCGTCCATTAGAACGAGGACTAATCGAAACCCTCAACGAAACATCATCAACACTACCGGAATCCATCTCCAGCAAGGGGGTAAAACTCACTATCCACAACAATCACTACCAGATTGAGTGCGACGCTGTTATAATCGGATCCGGTAGCGGAGGATCAGTCGCCGCCGCGATCCTCTCCGCAGCAGGATTAAAAGTGATCATCGTTGAAAAAGGTAGTTACTACACAGCACTAGATTACAGTTCACTTGAACGACCCTCGATGGACGAGATGCTCGAGCAAGGGGGGATGTTACCGAGTACAGACGGGAGTTTGATGTTACTTGCTGGGAAAGTGGTTGGGGGTGGAACTGCAGTGAATTGGTCAGCCGCTTTGAAAACTCCAAAGGAGGTGTGTGAGGAATGGGCGGGTGATAATTACAAGGTTCGGATGTTTGGGAGTCGGAGTTACGCGGAGGCAATGGATGCGGTGTGTGAGCGGTTGGGTGTGACGGAGGAGTGTGTAAAAGAGGGTTTCAGAATCGGGTTTTAAGAAAAGGGTGTGAGAATCTTGGATTAAAGGTGTATTGTGTGGGGAGGAATTCGTCGGGTGAACATTACTGTGGGTCGTGTCAGTATGGGTGTAGGTCAGGGGATAAACAGGGTGCGGATTTGACTTGGTTGGTTGATTGTGTTGAACAGGGCGGCGTGATTTTAACTGGATGTAAGGCGAAGAGGTTGATGATAGAGGAGAATCGGGGTAATAAGAAGAAGAGTAAGAGATGTGTGGGAGTAGTAGCTAGGTCTTTGAATAAGAATATAACGAAGGAGATTTGGATAAAGGGGAAAGTGACGGTGACGGCGTGCGGGGCATTGTTTACACCGCCGTTGATGATAAGGAGTGGGTTGAGGAATAAACATATTGGGAGGAATCTGAAACTGCACCCGGCAATGATGGTGTGGGGTTACTTCCCGCCGCCGCCGCCGCTGGGGGAGAGTAGTAGTAATCGGGAGTACTTTGAAGGGAAGATGTACGAAGGAGGTTTAATCACTTCCGCACACAAAGTAGAAGTAAAATCATCGGAAGACGACAGTAACAGAGTGTTGGCATTGGTGGAAACCGGCGTTGGGTCCGGGTTCGTATGCGGCAATGTGTCCGTGGGAATCTGGTACGGATATTAAGAGAAGATTATTGAAGTACTCCAGAACAGCGAATCTATTCACAATGATACGGGATCAGGGGTCAGGTGAAGTTCGTAAGGAAGGGAGGGTGAGTTACAAAATGACGGAATGGGATAAAGAGAATATGCGTTATGGACTTCAAAGGGCGATGAGGATACTGGTTGCGGCGGGGGCGGAGGAAGTGGGAATGTACAGAAGTGACGGGGTGAGAATACGAATACCTAATTCGAACAAGGAGGAGGTATTAGAGGAGTTTATAATGGGGAGGGTTGAGGCAGTGGAGGGGCCGTTAAAGAGTGAGGTGTGGGGGACATACTGCACGGCGCATCAGATGGGGAGTTGTAGGATGGGTGTGAGGGAGGAGGATAGTGCTGTGGATGTGAACGGAGAGAGCTGGGAGGTTGAAGGGTTGTATGTTTGTGATGGGAGTTTATTGCCTAGTGCGGTTGGGGTTAATCCAATGATCACCATTCAGGCGACGGCGTACTGCGTGGCCAAGAAATTGGCTCACACAATATTGAATAAAGATAAAGATGTGTAGTGTTTGTTCTGTTTGATTCTTCTACTAACTTTCAAGCTGGACTAGTAATCTGGGATTGATTTCCACGATCTCCACCGGAGATTCAGATTGGGATATCTTTTTTGTTTGTAGGTAGATTATACACGTATTAACATTTTGATGCATG
Source organism: Limonium bicolor (assembly GCA_023374045.1). Lineage (NCBI taxonomy): Eukaryota > Viridiplantae > Streptophyta > Magnoliopsida > Caryophyllales > Plumbaginaceae > Limonium > Limonium bicolor. Next base: position 191,134,256 of record CM041777.1, on the reverse strand, counting down.
ATAGATTATACACATATTTTGATATATTTGTTAATAAAATAATTTAAATAAATTTTATTAATGTTACATTGTATTCAATTTTATAAAAAAAATTAAATAAAAACATTTATCTCAAGTTTAATACATATAAAAATAATCTTAACATTGTGTAGTGGCTGACTTAGGATTATTAATAAATATATATAAAAAAAGTAATAGCTTTTATTTGATTAAAAAATTAAACCAATAACTATATATATAAAAATAATATAAAATTATATTGTAAGATATTAACTATAGTAAATTGATGAATATATACAGTTTAAGAAACAAAGAAAAGTGTAGGCCCACGACTATAGCAAATGACTTATAACTAGTTAAATATTGATAAAAAACCAAAGTAATGGAAGGATAGATATGACAAGAAAAAGGTGGAGTATGCTAATGACGTCACAAACCTGGGTATGATAGAGCTCCAAGTCAGCCATACAAACAAAGTCCATCAGATGGAAATGGAGTAATGAGAGGTAGGGCACAAAGAGGTATGAGCGGATACAAGGAAAACTCTATGGCTACGATATTCATTGATAACATAAGTAGAGTCTAGAGATGTGTCAAAATATCAATTGGAAAGAATAGTGAGAAAGTTTGCCAAATAGAGTAGACTCTTCATAAGCGAGAGAGGAGAAAAAGGAGTTGAAAAACTTGTGCCTTTGTCGATGTATCCAACATAGAGGATGCAAGAAAAGTCATCGAAGGATGTGTCAGAATACAAACTGGGAAGAATAGTGAGAAAGTTTGCCAAATGGAGTAGACTCTTCATAAGCAGAAAGAGGAAAAAAAGGAGTTGAAAAGCTTGTGCCTTCGTCGATGTATCCAACATAGAGGATGCAAGAAGAGTCATCGAAGGGATCAAAGGCTGGAATATCAATGGGAGTAGACTCTGGGCAAGGATGGAATTTCAAGGGCATAAAGTCAGAAAGAGAAGAGCCAAGGAAGAGGGAATATTGAAGCCACGAAGTCGAAGCCCACCACAATCCAAACAGCCGAAGAGCTGGGTTCGGAAAGGACAGTACCCATGCCACATCCAGGTTATCAATTGTTGTCAAAACTGATCGAGTCATGAAAGCCTGCTTGAGCAAATGTGCTGTCACCACCCTCCAAGAAGAGAAAAACCCAAAAGAAGCAATGAAATATTTACATAACAGATGGCCTAACCTTGCAGGACTTCTGGCACTATCAAGAAAAAAATTCCTCATGGTCTTCAACACAATTCATGGGGTAAAGGAAGTAGTAAACCAGACACGAACAAATGGTAAGGAGCTGAAAGGAATGGAAATTTGACAGTGGACAATAGACGATCAAGTCGAGAAGAGACGAACATGGGTTGTTATATAGGGAATTCCTTTTCATGCATGGTATAAGGAAAATGTGAGAAGAATTGCTCAAACAGTTGTAGAAGTCATAAAGATAGAAGAAAAGGATAACAACTTTGTGGAGAATGTAAAATATGAATTCAAATAGAAATTCATCGGTGGACAGTAGACGATCAAGTCGAGAAGAAACGAACATGGGTTGTTATACAGGGAATTCCTTTTCATGCATGGAATAGGAGAATGTGAGAGAATGCTCAAACAGTTGGAGAAGTAATAAAGATAGAAGAAGAGGATAACAACTTCGTGGAGAATGTAAAATATGAATTCAAATAGAAATTCATCGGTGGACAGTAGACGATCAAGTCGAGAAGAGACGAACATGGGTTGTTATACAGAGAATTCCTTTTCATGCATGGAATAAGGAGAATGTGATAAGAATTGCTCAAACAGTTGGAGAAGTCATAAAAATAGAATAAGAGGATAACAACTCCATGGAGAATGTAGAAATGAATTCAAATAGAAACTTCCACGCTCTAATTGATCAATTGGAAAATTTTGGAGAAAGTGGATGGAAACAATTTCCCTGTAAGTATAGTGGAAGTCAACAACCAGATGATCAAACACAATGCAGACCCCACTGAGAGTATAGTCCAGATAGCAAGGGTAGGAGAAGGCAATACTCAAAGTCAATGGAGTAATGGAAATGTTGACCACGTGCTAAACGAAAGGGGAGGGAAAATGAATGACCAAAAGGAATCCCAAGGTAGTGCATATAACTCAGACAGACAACACGACTCCCGAGCAGTAATTAACTTTGGTGGTGGGCCGACAATACACGAACATACACAATTATTGTGCTTGGAAAATAATCCAAATGAGAGCGCACCAGCATCGTTCCCCAAATTCGGCGACTCGGAAGAAGAAAGGGACGCAGACAAAATAGATAAAGAAGATGGGAAATGAAACTCAACTAAACTTCATGCAAAACATGCACACACTTGAATGCAGCAGGTCTGAATAGTTAGTAGAAGATTCGCCAAGCCTTGGGGAAATATAAAGAAAAGAAACTGATGAGGCCCAAAGAAAAGGGTTGGCAAGTACTCCAACATCTGGAAGCCCAATGCAAAAAACAAGAAAAGGTCCACTAGAAGGAACAAAAGGAATAAGCTTATTTGTCGAATTATTCCACAATACACCACCCAAAACCCAGACCAAGGAGTCTTCCCCAGCAAGAGATGAGAAAGGTAAAATAAAAAACATTGATGTTGAAGCTGATGAATTCATGAGTCTACTACAGCAGTTAGGGTGCAAAATACCAAACCAAGCTCTCACGAAGGCAAATATCCAAGACCAGATTCGACTACACACAAGTAAGTAAGAGGCCATTGGATGGTAATGGTAGAACTCCAAATCACAAGGGGAATAGGCCCAAAAGAAAACAAAGGTAGATAAGGAGGAGATGGAGGTTAAAAGGTCAGGGAAAGGGGTAAGATGGAAAATACTTGACATCATGACATTGGAAAAAGGAATAGCATGTGCGGTGACTGTTGCTTATGACACATGTGAACCAAATGAAACTTGGAGTATGGATAGATAAACAATAATTAACAAGGTTAACAGACTAAAAGGAGCCGTATGGAGATGAATCAAAGGAGTCTTTGGAGAGATGAGGCAAAAATCCTTAATCTTAAGAAAGATCAAAGGAAGGTGAAAAACTAGAACAAAAAAGGTAAGGTCACCCCCCCCCCCCCTGAGCTTGTATCTTTGAAGGATTATCTGTAACTGGTAATGAGCGGAAGAAGTAAGCTATTCTGGTTATGAGTAAGCGTGGAGTGTTAGTTAGGAACCTGATGTTCTTCTGTATCGTTTTGCATGCTTGTCACTAGGGCTGTAATTGGAAGTAGTGAGTATCTTTTTCTTCTCTAAGCTTTTATCCCATTGAGTTTTACTTAGAGAGGTTTTAATGAGGCCCTAACCAAACTCATCCACCTGATTTTCAGGAAAATATATTGGCTATAAGCCCAGATTATAAAAAACTGCTCCAATGAAGTTTGAATGATGTTTCCATGACTTTCTACTAAGCATAAGGCGGGAATATCTTTAACTGCTATGCGGTTGACACGTTCGGACTTTCTTCAACTTCCAATCTCCTTATTTATCGGTGCTAGTCAATTATGAATGTGGATTACAATTATTCCCATAGACCATGTTGTATCTTCTAATGCATGCCTCTTATCTTCTAGAACTTTTGGAGGTATTCTTTGACATACCACGACTTCTTCGCCCAGGTTGACTCCTACTATCATTCATACTTATTTTGATGTCATTATCAGCAAAGCCCAAAGTTCCAACAATTTGAAAATCAAATCTAAACAACGGGTGAGAGTACCATTACTCTCTGATATGACACTGATTTGATTGAGGTGGGAATAAGAGTTACTCCCTTCCTTGGTTTGTACCCGGAGAGAGAGAGAGAGAAACCAAAATCACCCCTCATTAGATAAATGGAATGATCACTCCTATAATAGGAATCGCCCATCAAGAAACAAAGAAAGAAAGAGAGCATTTCGACTTGTTTTGAAATGGGGGGTGGGATCTTTGGCTTTCATTTTAAGGCCCCATCAGTTGCAGCTTTGCACCTGTAATTTTGAGTTTCTTGGCAGGCATTGAGAGTGAAACAAGTGGTGAAGAAACTACAAGATCGATCAAAACCAAAGGGACAACTTAACAAATGTGGATAAAATCGATGGTACAAGTTACAGATCTTTAGGATAATATTACATATCACGTCTTCAGTCGGCTAATAAGAGAAGTAATTGATCGATCCACTAAAACTACAGTTTCATCATATCAGCTGCAACGACAGTTAATCTAGGGGCAAGCCATCTTCTTAATTACGAATGATCAGCAGTACAGTAACAACTACTAAAATACGACAGAATTAACATAAGACAACATATATGATGCATCATCCCCTGTCCGACCCTTTAATTTGTAGCAACTGAGCAACTTGTGAAGGGAAAGGATAGTATTAGATCTGTACATGATGAAGAGACATCCTGCGAGCATTGGTGATATTCAATCACTGAGATATCTTTTCACTATTAACATGATGATGTGACTGATTTTAATGATTGTTGGATCACTGGAATGGTAGTGGTACTATCTTCAATGCTCTGTATTTACCCACGTTGTTCAAATGCTCATTCTCCAACCTGTAGAAATTCCAATGCCACACGACGAAACACTTCCACAGATGCCAAAAAGAAGTCAAGCATCCTCGATTCAACCCAACCGATCTTGAAGCCAAGCACACTTTCCACCCATGCAACTCTTAGGACAACATTCAACGCCTATATATCCAAATAAAACTTGTAAGAATCATGAAATTAACAAGATCCTAATTAAATCAGGGGTCAACATAGATTGGTCATGCATGTTAAACTAATTAAATAACTTACAATGGAAATGTAGTAAACATATCTGTTCTTTAGCACAAGATTATCTCTGAGGTAAGGATTCTTGGAGCCAGGGGTCAGCACACCCCAATCCCTGACAAAATCCAGTACAATTGATATATTGTGGCAATCACAGAAGTCACCACAACCGCAATCAACAGCGGCGTAGATGGCTGTTGGGAGTATGCAACTCTAACTAAAGCTGCAACCATTGCTGATACATATTTACCAAAGTTGTACAGGTCATTAGGGTTGGACCCATCAAACCATCTTCTGGAACATTGCATTGCACGCCAGAAGTACGGGGAGAATGAGATGACATACACCAGTTCTCTGTACAGTTTTCCAGATTTACAGGTTTCAAATTGGTGCGTCTTGAAACTTCCCGCTAAAAAGTAGCAAGTCGCGGTCTCGATGTGACGAAGTAAGGGGATCTGACTAGTGAGTTGATCAGCCATGAAGAAATCAACCATCATCACTTTATAGAATGGTGAGCACACAATATTGCGGATCACACGTAGGAAACAGAACCGTGTGGGACGGTACAGGATTTAACGGACAGATGAGAAGCAACAGAAGGCCTACGCGTTGTACAAAATATTGAATTAATGTCAATTAATGCTAGGTAAGTAGTAGCTAGAGGAATGGAATTCTTTGAACAAACTTACAAGGAGAAGAAGACCGGGAGTGCATCGATTTGAGTTGGTGAGAATCCGCTTGATTTAAGAAGGAGATGGATCACCATGGCTGCAACTACAGTGGTCATTAGTGACGTGCAGATAAGAAAGGCGTCACGGTGCTTGAGTGATGTCTTGGGTGAGAATTCGAATATGAAATTGTAGTTGATCCGAGTTGCTTCCCACATGAACAGATTGCAACCGTACATGAACATGTGCAGGCTCAACAATGCAAACATACTGCAAACAAAATCAGAAAAGCGATTGATTGAATGATTTGGGTTAAAAATGAAACTTTTATGGTGTTTGGATTAGTCAATTTTAGAGAGTGCCTGATAGTAAGTAGTTTTGGTTGAATTGTTTTATCAAAAAAAAAAATTGTATATTGTATATAAGGTTTGCGTTGGAGAGGTTTTATTGTTTCTAGTTAGAATGAGGCCCAAATTCAATTTAGGCCCAACTGGAAAGTGTTCTTTGAAGGGACGGACATATTCTGATTTTTTCTTGTTAAAAAGAAAAGAAAAGAAAAATAGATTACCTGAAGACAGGGTAAACTGTTTCCATGTAGCTACTGGCATTATTACTTCTGGGAGAGAAAATACCAGAGATGTGAGCAAGCAAGGCGTACACCATGAACAAAGTCACAAAACACCCGGTAAACAACCCTGCAATAATACAGATTTTTGCATGCAGTATTAGTCGAAGAGTACTAAAGATGTACTATTATTAATAAAGGTGTGTGCGTGTGTGTAGTATGTTAATATCTAGAATTAATAATCACTGGACATAATAATATGTATGATTGATGATACCTAACTAATTTTCACTCCCAGAAAAGATAAAGCAGCAAAGACAAATTAATTAAAGTCTTCAGAGCACCGAATTTTTTAATAATTAAGTAGTAGTAGTAGTAAATTATTGTTGTCATTGATTATGATTTGTTTCTAAGTGGAGTAGAGCACTGTGGCGGGATTTGAGTTGAGTTGGAGCGGTAGAAGTAGGCCCAATATCCGAATGGATGATTAATTAAAGAATAATAGCATAGCAAAGCACCCAGATCGAGGAAGATGTGGTTAGGTCACTATTTAGATAGCAACACAACACAACAAACATACATGTAAAGAAGAAAAAAGGGAAAGATTTGCGTGATTTAAGGTGAATTGGTGCGTAATAAATGCAAGATGTAGGAATTGCACTAAGTAAGTACACTAGGCGCTTGAATATGCATTTACTGTTAATGGTGGGATGTCGATGAATCCCACTTAAACTTAAAAAAAAATGTTTTTATGTTGTTAATAACTTGGTTGAAATTGATCGACTGTTTCTTTAAGCCTTTAGTTGGGTCGTTCATGCATCCACCTCTGACCCGCACCATTTAACTAACTAACTAACTAAGTAGTATGTTGTAGTATGCTGATTATACTATAATGATGTCCGTACATACGTTTACATATGCTAGTACTATTTTCATTTCTTTATTCCTCTTTTGGAATTTATATCAAAAAAAAAAAAAATCCTCTTTTGGAATCCATAGGTAGCTGACCAACTGACTAATAAAGAATGTATGATCACTTACCCACAAGAAAGGAGAGCATGTGAGAATCTTTCTGTTCCTGGGGGCGTAAGAATTTCATGGCCTTCTTCCTGTCATTCTCCGCAAAGTGCTGCGTGAATAGGCTCTCCACTTCATCCATTTGTCTCACCACCTGATGATCATTCATTTATTCCAAAAGTATATAGAGATTAAATTGTTTAGTTAATATTAGTACTAATTTACTAAACTTCTTCAGCTATAAATAAAATTGTTATGTGTCAAGTGGAAACAAACAAGGTCGTATGTCCTAAATATAATTCAGTTTAAATATATAAATAAGATAAAATTGCACTGCGACTGCGTGCACGTAACTAGAATATGAAGTCATTCGTTTAAAAAGCAAAACAGAAGTCAATAAGCAACTAACCTTGTCGGAGCTGATAAAATGGGATCCTTTGACACGCCTGAGATAGCTAGGGGATTCCTGTCGGCTCGTCACCTGTGAGTGTATTGTTACGTACAATTAGGTTGATGATTATATTTCTTCATAATACATATAAGATCTTTTTTTTTTCGAACTCATCATATATACTACATATAAGATCGACATGGCGTACAATGCTTGTATTGTTAGCAATATGATCAACCACTTATCAAAAAATAAATTCTTGTTAGCAATATACTTGAGAGAAATAAAATATTTATTTGATATACTAGCTAGCTAATCTTACCTTATCAAACTTTTTTAGGATTTTCGTAAAGCCCACCATGTTAAGCGAGCTGCAATAAAATAAAAATTCAGTGACCAATAATAATAATAATTAAACCATAACTCCTTCATGACTTGTAAAATATATAACCATATAGTATTTAGTATACCTATAGGTTTTGAGAAGCCCAAGACCTCTATAGAGTTCCACATAAGCCGACCTAATCATCTTCTCCGCACGTTGAATCTTCTTCCTGTTAATAAACTCCGTCACACCATCTTTTCTCCCACTCGGATTATTCACCAGATCCTCCCACAGCATCGCCATCGCCGTCGATATTGTCCTCACTGGGTTATTGGCGTTGTTTGTCTTCGGTAGCTCCCGATCAGATGCGGGGATGTCTACCCTGATCATAGAATTACCCTTGACTTTCTTAAGGGCCTTAAGGATATTATTCTTGTTGCCACTGTTAGTGGTCGCAGTCCCAGCTCCCGCCGTGAAGCTCACTCCGTGTCTCTCCAATGCTGTTATGACTTCCTCCGCCTGTGACTGCGATGAGATCTCGGTTCCGCCTCCGCCCGTGTCGGATGCGTTGTCTGTAGGTACGTAGTGAGATATGGGTTGATGACTTATGTGTTAGGTAGGGCAACTTATCGGAAATTTGTTAGTAAAAGAAAAGGAATTTGAATATAACTAACTAACGTCGTACTTGTCTACTGCAGTACTGCTACATTACTAGCCCCCCGGTAAAAAAAAAACAACGTCATACTTGTTTTGTAGAGTGGACATATATTAGCTCGAGAGAGACAAGCGGCAGACAGGATCAGATATTCGTTTTAGAAGTCATATTGTGTATGTGTCAATCTAATTGAGACTTTGAATTAAGAGTAAATAACTCGGGCCACAACATAGAACTATATATAATGGTAGCCGCATCTGCATCAATATCATTGACCGCGTAAATTCTGATTTCATCATTTTACTATTAATATTTTTCTTTCCCGAATTGTTTTCATAATATTCAATAATAATTGGCAATCTATTCGTACTGGTACAATAATTACAAAAGATATGTGACTAGTTATAGGAAATTTATGCTTCAAAAAACGTCTAATGTTTTTCCTGTATTCACGAATTAGTATACAAGCTAATTAAAATCCCAGCTGATGTTATCGTTATCATAAATTAATTTCTTTATAGAATTAACCTTCAACTTATTAATCTTTTGATTTGTGGCCAATCTACTTTTTCTTCAAAACGAAAAAAAAAAGTCAAAAAGGATTTGAAGTACTATTATCGAGTCGGGTCATCACATCTTAAATAATACTAACTTTTGAAATCAAATTACAATGATGTGTAAGCTTATCATCCATCTTTTGTAAACAAATAAAAAGCAAGTAAACCCCACTAACCTACATTATTAATTAAAATAGTTATATAGACATGATGACATCATATATTAACAGTCCTTCATTTCGTGATCCATGTGTGTGTGTGTGTCAAGCATTACGATTACGAGGATGGTCGAATAATTCCAAAACGAGTTTCTTATCATCTAATTACTCTCCACCTGTAATTATTTAACTATTGTCAGTTAGTGGAGTAGTATTCTTTTGGTAATCAAATTAATTAAGTTAATAAGATCAGTATTTGTTAGCTAGCAGCCGGTCGGCTAGAAAGAGTTAGTTTCCAACGAAGATCCCACTCGTTATTAAGTGATTAATAATCTTATAATATAAAAAAGATTATAATTCTCGTTTAAGCAACAAGAAGTGCAATATAGTAATTATTATGTAAACATGATAATCTGTTAATTTTGAACAGTACTAGTCTGCTCCTTGAGTCTTTGTTTTACCCTAATGACATACGCCTGAAAAAGTTAAATTTGTTTATTGTTGTTATAGGTGTCCCTCTGCATTCATTCTCATGTTATAGGTGGTACCAGTATTTACTACTTTACCTTACATGACTTTATACACATTTGTGGTCTCTCCACACCACTTGTACACTTTCATATTTTTAGAGGCTATGGAGGTTTGCTTTAGTGAGTGTGTAGTGTTATTATTCTCTATTGATTGGAAATTAATTTAAGTACCTACAACTAATATAGAACGGGTAAAAGGAAAAGAAAGTACATGACATACCTATGGAAGAAGCGTCAGACATCCTGGCAGAGGACATACCGGATGATCCTCGAAAAGAGAAACCACTGTTCTTCCTCCTCAACTTCCGACCTGACCCTGAGGAACTTGAGAATATCCGCTTTAAGTCGAGAAGAATCTGTAGCTGTTTGTAAAGCGCTTCACCACGTTCAACAAGCTCCGCTTCTTTAGATTTATAGAAACTGTTCACTTTATCAAACTCACGGTCCAGTCTATCAAAGAACTGGTTCACCGCATCCTCTTCCGTGAATAGATGCATCAGTTCCGTCTCGTTTTCCTCTTCTACTTCTGGTTCCGTCGCCGCTACTGCAGCTGATGTTCGTTCTTCCATTTCCTCTTCTTCCATTACGATGTCATCACCGCCAATTTGTTCGGCCCGACGGTGGTCTGAGGATGATATAATAATCTGGTCGTCTGGTGACCCTACTTCATCGTCGTCGACTCCGTGTAGTTTCGAATTCATCTGCATGTGTTAACATAATCATAACTCGTAAGTTAATGTATACATGATTCATCTGGTATGAGTTTGTTAAATTACAAGTAGTCATGAAGTACAGTCAAGCATGTGAAATTAAAATCATTGTCATGGAATGCTTACGGTACATACTCTTTTCCATACCCTAGCTACTTCTAACTATGTACAGTACCGTAGTAGCTAGATGTGATTATACTACACGCGATACCAGACGATTTTTTTTTTTTTTGAAACAGAAGATACCAGAAGATAAAAGGAACCGTCCATGTTCATACATTAAAAGGGGTCTAATAATTTCTGTGATCACTAGAGTGATATGTAATGTATTCATCGTGTGCGTGTTATTTGTCACTATTATTTTTTTTTCTTTAAAAAGTATTTTGTATACATGTATAAAAGTAGTATACGTTACTATTAATTTGAAAGAGACTGAAAAGCTAGCTGAAGAATTCTTTTTCTTCCCGTTCATTTATTTTTTGGTGGGAAACCAAAAGAATGATAAATGGGTATGAAAAAAAATGAGTATGAATGAATGACCAACCACCCAAAGGGTGATGAAGGAAGGCGAAAACAAAATTCATTTTTGGTTGTGGAGTGCTTTTATTAGGAGGAAGAAGAGAAATAATAAGGTAGGAGTTGGTGGATCGAGCACGAAATAGAGGAAGGTAAGATGAGTTACGTTAATTATGTTGAGAAAAAAAGAGCATATACAATGAAACAAACAAGTAATTATACTATATAATAGTATATATTATAAAGTGTATAAGTTAGTTAGTGCGTGCTAGTGCAATTTCAACGAAATGATTTAATTAGTTCATGCTTCATCACCATGCATTTAATCAAGTTCAACTCATCCGAGTATGAAATAAATGGTTTGGAAACTTGTTCACGTATACGAACAATCATACACAACTTTGACATACACATATCGATTCGTAAGAACATATTAGGCGGTGTCGTTTAGTTAGGCATGCATCTTATGTAACATCTCACGAGTCATGAAATCAGCAGTTCACGTTTTTTTCTCGTGTAACTAGGTCTATTCCGACATTTCATTAGTGTTCAAATTTGTTTGAAATGTTCGGAATGCAGTCACACCTTACTTAACTTGAATCAGTTCAAAAAAAAAAAACTGATGAACGAACGTGAAGATCGCGTGTCTCTGTGGCTTTTTTTTTTATGGTAAACTTTTTTTAAAATTAAAGCTGACATTAAATCATCACTAAACATACTTAGTAAAGGTGTGTACTAGTACGTACCTCGTGATGAAAACGGTGGCGATCCACAGAGCAGCTACTGCTGCTGCTGTTATTTCCGATTCGATCAGAAATTCGCAGCGCTAGGCGGCGGACGGGACCGAAAATTGATGAACAAGTGTTTAAATCGGGTGAGTAATTTGATGATGAATGAATTCGGCGTAAGTTCTTGATTTTCTTTACGTCTTTCTTTAGCAACCAGTAGTTGACGAACTTTGCTCGCCATTCCGGGATTAGCTGTGCTTCTAGCTCCTTTGAGAATTTCACCATTTCTTCTCGATCTCAATCTGATAGATTAAATTCTCGATTCAGTTGCTTTGATGATGATATGAGTAATAGAAAGATAGATAGATAGATACAGCTTGCTGCGACGGAAAGTCAGTGAATGTTGAGAAGTAGAAAAAAAAAAAGGAGAGAGCGGAGATGCAGGATGGAGAGTGCCGTGGAGGAGAAAGGAGAGATTTCTTTTTGATATTTATACAGAAAGGAGAGGAGAAAGAGCAGAGACGAAGGGTGGTGGTGTTAGCACTGTTGTTTATGTGTTGGGGTATGAATTAAATGGTGGGCCCGGGCCCTTCTTTTTCCATTCTTCCACTTTTTTTCCGTTTGCTTTCCTTCTTTTGCCTTCGGACTTCTTTTCTCATAGTATTTGATTTGTTTTTGGTGGCTTTGTTTCGTTTGTCGTATCCGACCTTCGCTCTCCAATTTCTTTTAGCATTATAATAATTTGCGCGACTTTTTTTTCTTACTACTCCCTCAATCTGATTCTACTGTTGTTTGACTTTAATATTTAACATGTAAGATAATATATTTTTATAATTTTTTTAAAAATAATGGAATCGAAAAATTATATATTGTAAAAATTACTTTTTAAAAATTATTTTATCTTATATATTTAATATTGAGATGAAAAAGCGTGCCAAAAAACAAATGAGACACCTATGACAGTACGGAGGGAGTACTAGTTAATGCAGGCGGGCAGACCCAGGGTGAAATTTTGCAATTCATCAGCATAGATACTACTGAACTGCACAGATTGAAATTCTATAACCAACCAACTGCATTTATATCCAGTGACAACAGTAGACACATCTCCCAAACGTGTTAATACTTTTACACCGACCAAAAAATTTTGACCAGATTTATGAACTATCCAAATCTAATTTGTCACCCTTTGGTTAGAATTGAATACAATAACCTATTTAATGAATTACTTAGGTATTTAAGCGAAAAACAATATGGAAAATATACGCTAAAAATCATGATTTCAACTTTGATATTTTCAGATAATACAACTACAAATGTACAAGATAATACGATAATCTTTTTTCAAAAAAAGAATATGTATTTCAAGAAAAAACCATTATGGAACTTATGAATGGTGCCTATGGCACAATATTAGCATACTGGCCTTCTACACATGGGATTTCTGGCTCCAATTTGATGACTGATTACTAATAAATGGATATGCATTTTTGTTGGATTAGATGACTGTTGACTAGAGCAAGCTTCATCGGAGTGTTTGACAACACTCGTTGTTAGGAACTAAAAAAGCTTCTTCCTCTCAACCGAGGTCCATATCATGTTATCGTTCTTCCATCCCTAACCTCTTAAAGGCTGTTTTGTCGATGGTAATTCATCACTTTTACTCCATGTTTCAAACTTCCGTATCCTCAAGTATACACCTCAATAATTAGTGTGAGTATTCTCTTCATTAATTGTCGAGGATTGGGGGATCCCGCATCAGTATGATGGGTTCTAGTGGTTATCCTCCGTGAATCCCCTGAGTTGATCTCTTTACTAAAAATATACAATCAAAGACAAAGGTGTCTATGTTTGGTAGGCGATTAAAGGGCTTTAATGGATTTGTTGTGGATAGTATTGGCCATAGTGGAGGGACTAGCTCTATGCTGATGAGACTTGATTGTGGTGCGGGTCCACTCTTTCACTACCCATTATATATGTTGCTTAATTGAAAGGGATTTAGGCTTCGTTTGGTGTTGTACAAGAACTTATGGCTGGCCTGCTTTGCCGGATCGTTGGAAGACCTGGAGTCTCATGCTTCAACTAGGTTCCATTAATTTCCAACCCTAGCTTGTTTTCAGTGACTTCAACACGATCCTATTTGGTTATGAACAATCAAGGTTAAGTGTAACAACCCAGTTTTAAGTCGTTGATAGATATTGTCCGCTTTCACTGAAGTCTCATGATTTTGTTTCTAAGGGTCAACCAGGTACACTACTCAAAATGTGTCTTAGTAGAGTGGCCCAACAAAATGAAAAGCCCTGCCCATGGTAGATATTATTGTCCCTTGTGTAGTCCTTTTCTGCTTTCCCTACGAGAAGTTCAAAATTCCCTTCAACCACTACTCTCCACAATTACGAATTAAGAGATTTCAAGTGGGATTCCATCTTGTTTTTCCACATATGATAGTTTGTAGAGGTAAGCTTTGGATTTCTAAACGACATCTTGTTGTTAGTGGTGATGTGTTGATTTCTGCCATGATTGCTGAAAGTCAACACATGCTCTAATACCACGTGTTAGGATCGGGGGTGTTGACCGAGTCGGTCTGAGGTGTTAGACTCAGGCAGACTCATTCTGAGACAAGTACTAAATGCAAAAACCTTTTATAAAAAAAAAAAAACAATATGGTTGTATTGAAAACTCTAAGTGAATTTACAACCTAGATTCCTATTCTTATGGTTAAACAGAAGGACTTTGTCCAACACCTACACCTAAGAACTCTAGAGATAGCTCAATATGTAACAGGGAGTTCTTCAGTGCATCGCACTCTTAAATGAATGAGTACTGAATGTTTGTACGGAAATGAAACAACAACTCACTTCAAAACTCTCACAGCTCTCTCTCTCTCTCTACAGATCTATATATATTTTTGACACAATTTCAATGAAGCTAAGATGTCTTTAAATACTGTAGACCAAAAATACATAGTGAAAATATATATACTTATGGGCAAAGAAAAGGCAAGTGCACCTAGTCGATGTAGTACAACAAGTGTCGTATCCACAGAGAAATTGGTTCAATTATCCTAGTCTCGGTATTTAATAAAAATAGCAAATAGGGGGTTTAGCCGGAGGCAATCTTGATTGTTTAGGATCAGTGCAGAAATAATAAATATAGTAAAATAAGGTGAATTAATTGATATGGGTGGAAAAAGGTATCCTAGGATAGTGGGGGAATTGCCTAAATTACTTAAACAAATTTATAACCATGTCTCAATTATTTATTGTCTATTAGAGTTAATAAGGGTAAGTTACGAACTCTTAATGATAGCCTCAGTATTTTCCTACTCAATCCGGAGTGTAAATACCAAGGTTTATTCCTTTGTGGTACTATTGACTATCTCAAAATCATATGTTGATAGTTACCATAAAAATGCAGTAGTTTGTCGCGTAAAGCATTTAACAATATTTATTGAAAGGAATAAAAACAAGTATAATAAATGAGACAGGTAATAAATATTTATTTAAGCAATATTAGGGTCAAACCCCATCCTAGGATCCAAATAAAAATTACTCAGCCATTGACAGAAATAAAAACAGAGTAAAGATAGACATTAAAACGAGTAAAGTTTGAGGAAAGAAAGAACTCTATTTTTGGGGAGAGTTGTTTCGCTTCCGGGCTTGTCTCCGTGATTATGTCGACCTCAAAACGATGATAAACAGGTAGAACGAAGAAAAATGAACAAACAAGCACAAGTTGATCCTGTCCGGGTAGGGGCTACGCGGACACAAATCCGGACAACACCTGTCCGGGTAGGGTCTACGCGGACACAAATCCGGACACGACCTGGTTTTGTGCAGATCGTCTTCTTCATCTGGTTTTCTGGAAAATAGAAGAGTTAGGCTTATTTGGTGATGGGAAATGATGGAAATGAAGTGGAGATGTGTGGTATATGGATGGAGAATGGAATTTGGATGGAGGGATAGTGAATTTTGATGAGCGTTGTGTGATCAGATCATGGGAATTGATGAAGAATGAGCGTGGGTTTTATAGGAGAAAAGGAGGGGAAGAGGACAAAGTTTATTGCAGGCGTGGGTGAAGAAAATAAGGGATGTGGCGCCTGATATGTTTGATGTAGTAGATAGATATGTTTGTAGGCGCCGTAATTGAGGAAAAACGGCTAAGGCGGTGCAGATTTATCAGTCGCGTGATTTCTGGATTCGGCGCAGTCATTTACACGGGTCCGGATTTGTGTCCGGATAGGGCCCATCCGGACGTGTCATGTCTGAGTTTGTGTCCGCGTAAGGACACAAATGTCCTGGTGAGAGTTTGTACGTGTCCGAGTTTGTGTCCGGATTTGGCCCATCCAGACGTGAGACGTCCGAGTTTCTATCCGCGTAAGGACACAGATGTACTTTAGAGTTGTCCGGGTAGGGGCTATGAGGACACAATCCGGACAAAACCTGTCCGGGTAGGGTCTACACGGACACAAATCCGGACACATGTATTTCATCTCATCTTGTTCTGCAAACTTCGACAGGCTCCAGATTCTTCGTTTGAGCTCCGTTTTTAGATCCGTTTGCACCTATGCATTTGTCTCTTCGTCTAATTTGATCCTAGCTTGGTTTTCCTCATGTTTAACCAATAAAACATAAACTAGAGGAAAACTAACCAAAGTGGAGAAATGAGCAAGAAAAGTGCTAATATAACATATGAAATACACCCATAAATCATGCTCATTTGGACACTTATCAAATACTAGGGTTGGAACTCTTGGTAACTGTAAGGGTGACACTTTATAATCTGCTCTTGGTTGATATAGTTGAATTAGTCAACCACTACTCCATACTCTTGGAAGTAACCACCGGTTCTCTTGACTCTGATGGGCAGGCGAACTCCGTCAGTTAGGCCTACTCGGTCTTAGTCATCTGCAAAACACTAAGGGACTAACATTGCTTAACATGGTGGGCTTTACAAAAATCCTAAAAAAGTTTGATAAGGTAAGGTTAGCTTGCTAGTATACCAAATAACCATTTCTCTCAATGTAATTTTATAGACATGGTAGACATCTCCACATCCAACCTGGAGCTGCTTCCAAGGGGGACAACGAACAACATTTTCTCAGGTAAGAATATCCTATAATGACTTATGATATTTGATGGCAAGTAGTAGCATTCTCTACCAGGGTAAGGTAGAGGATGTTACAGATGGTATCAGGCTGGTTGATCTGTGTCTATGGGAATAGATTTCTTAGTGAGTTGCCAGTTGTTATATTTATATTGTAAGTACAACATTTTATCGAGTAATATTATCCTTTGATGACTTGTGATATTTGATGGTAAGTAGTAGCCGTAACACCCATGACATATAATACTATATATTTGTTGTTACAAAGGTCAACTTTTTGTTACTTTATTATATATCATGCATAAATTTTGAATGGATATATATATATAATAAACTGTTATTCTTTTATTTTCTACACGCAGTACACATAGGTTGTGTTTCTACCCTTCAGATGATAAACTTGAAAATCTTAGTCAAAGTTGAACCCATTTAGTATAGTCGAGATCAGTACGAAGCCATCCAACCATAAAATCTTGGATAATACTGATAGCGTTGTCCAAATTGATAGGACTGAAGACAACAAAACAAGCGGTCGTTGTGAAACAAAGTCGATCAATAAGGAAGACAACGAATATCTTAATAGGAATCCCAAGGAAGCACCTCTAGAAAAAACAGTAATAATAAGCAAAAGTCCCAAGAGAGAAATGCAGAGTTAGAGGGACTAGAAGGAATAAAGGACAAAGGGACACAATTATTGTATTAGGAGAATAAAGACAATGATGAGCGGCCTGTGCAGACTACAAATGGACTCGATGCAGATGGGGAAGGTGACAGAGGTTTTGGGAATTGTGAGCGACTCCCTTCATACTACCCAAAATGTTACTAGTCAAAAAGGACAAAGACAAAGATGAAGATGCATTGACACAAAAGAGCACCGATAAAGAATGAGGAGGGAAAAGTCATAAATGTAGAATAAAAAGCAGTTGAGTGCATTGATTTACTACTATAGTTGGGGTACCAAGTTCCAAATCCAAGTCTCACCAAGGCAAACATCATCAATCAAATCCAATCTCAGGTGAGTAATTGAGTAGAGGTAGACGGGGTCAATAGGGGTTCAAGTCATAAGGGAACTGGCTCCAGGGTTATACAAAGGTAGATGAGGGAAGAAGTGCAAAATTGAAGGATGTCCATACTAGGATTGGTGGGATGCATAACAATGGGACTGCAACACAAATATCCCATGCTTGTGGGGGAAAAGGAAGACGTGGTAAGGTATTTCTCAAAGATATGGGGGGTTTTGGTTACTTCGGTAAAAGGGTTATTAGAAGCGTATATATGATTAGGAGTATTGTGTGTCTGACATAGTCCATATGCAAGTATGATGATGCGTATTGGTGTAAAGTGTAATGTCTAGAGCCTGGATGCTGTATTTGTAACATCGAATGCCAAAAGATGTGAACATGGGGGTTGGGTACTCTTTTTCCTCCTTGGGTTTTTTCCCACTAGGTTTTGTCTAAGGAGGTTTTAATGAGGCCCGTTTTAGCTCGCAGACTGATATTTGTCATGTTACATTTACATTCAATAAAAGACAAATGTCTAATTATATATAAAAAAAGAAACTTAGGTTGTGTTTGTGCAACATATCTAAGAATGAAAAGAAAAGACACATGTTTGCATAATATTTAGCCAAAAAGAGGAAAAGAGATTGGAATGAAAAGAAGGGAGAAGGAGATAATATTTTAACTAAGGTAGCTTGAAGTATTATTTTCTGGTTCATCAGGGTGCATCCATAAAAGAAAAGAAAGGGAAGCGCTTGTGTTGTACTGAATAAATTCTTAGAATTGATGATGGAGTGTAGAGGGTTGTAGTTAGAATAAGCTAAGGAACAAAAAGATGAGAGAGATGGTCAAGAACAAAGAAGAAAAGAGGTACTAAAGGGGACGAAAGAGAAAAAGGAGCAACTCAAAGATATATTGGTGCTTGATTAATCAAAATATTAAGGTATATGAGTTTTAATCCTTAATTGATATTATGCAGTTAATCGACTAGTGGTCTATTGTGTATAAATACTCTACACTTGCTGAGATGAGCTATCTAAATTTTTTTTCCAAGTAGAAGTGTTCATCATGAACTATAATTATGTGTTGTTATTATTCCTATGAGCATTATATAATAGTTTGTCATGAGACTCAATTATGAGTTGTTTAGTTGTAGAAAATAGATGTTTGTTTTTAAAAATAAGACCAAATATATTAAGAAATATAAGTTACAAACATAGAAGCACTATCATCAAAAACATAAAAAATGATTAAACCACATAAAACAAAGCTTGTAGTAATGAGATGACTACGAAGTTGGGGCAGCAAAAGCACCAGGAAGTAAAAGAAAATAACAAAAGATCTCCGAGCCCAACTTCGAAGCTGAAACCATGTCAATAAACCATAAGGGGCAAAACAACTGAGGTCAGCCTCATCCTTGCAGACGGTTGTCTATCCAGCTGCCAGAGAGAGCATCCTCGAAAAAAGAGTGTCAAGGAAAGATGTTGGTGCCAAGGGAGGGCACAAAATCAAGGCATTGGGAGAATGTGCCATTGATTTCTTCAACTCACAAGTGGGAAAAAGAACCCACCTCAAACCCAAACAAATATCCATCATCAAAGAAAACCAGAAGTTAGATCTAATAGAAAATAAGAGTAAAAAGGAGTCTTGGACAAATGGAAACCCCGGGCTGGACGAACAATTGTCCTTATTATTAAAAAACAGCAGAGCCGGGTTCCCAGAAACCCCGCATGGCTACCATAAACCTCTGTCATCCCTAGTAGCCATTAACCATCTGGATCATTCCTTCGGGCACACCCTAGAAGAATCGAGGGCTTCCTCAACAACTGTCAGAGGGGAGGAGCATCATGCAAGATCAATTATTAAGACAGAGTCCTTATTAGCCAAACTAACCTTTCATTTCTTATGATTAGTGGTCAGCTTAGGGAAGAGGCTACTTCTTCATGCTAATCTTTACTCCTCAACACCGGCTCGAAGTTTTGTTTCTTACCACTGGTAGAATTCAGAGGATCGACCTAGCCCTTACCCTTGTCGGGTCTGGCATAGGTGTTCATAGAGGAGCCAGACCCGCCGGTGGAGATGGACCCAGAGCCATGGTGGATAGCATGAGCATTCGTGGGGTAGGTGGGGAGAGACTCACCTATTGGAGCGCTGTTGTCAAAAGGATCATGCACCTCGTGAGGATGGATTTCCGGTAAACCAGACTGATGCTTACCTAAGAGACCACAAGTATACTTCCAGATATCCTGGTTTTCTTCCGAGCTAGACCTATTCCCCACGTGAAGGCTAGAGGCCCGAAGCCAAGGGCCATAGGGATAAACCCCATAATGGATGATCAGTTGGGTTGAGACCATAGTGTGTCACTTTTTCACCAAAATCCATTAAGTTTTCAAAGAGACATGCAAGGCTTCAAGTGGAGTCCTTGTTGTAAAAGACCAACGGTGCATCATGAACGGGAATTCAGATAGCGAAGCTAGCTAAAGAATTCATGATCAGAAGAGGCCTTTGTTTTTTCAATACGTTGGAGAATGAGAAGTGCACCACTGAAGGACCATGAAACACGATCCAACACCGCATTCATCATACCGATCCTCTCAAATTCTAGGAGGAAAATATATTTTCCCGCTTGCCTAATCTTGAGAAATCCAGCAAGTTGCCAGACTTTGGACAAAGTAGTTTCCATAGCCCGAACATCAACCCCGTGGTTGGTGCAGAGCTTGTCCAGCAAACATCTATCGAAAGAAGTGGTCAGTTAATGATCAATAAGACCATCAATTGAAAGCGGTAAGGCTTCATATTTTGTGAGAAATAGATCCTCACATTGACAAAAAACATCCTTCACAGATCTATGGAGAGGAGATCCAATAGATGGGGTGCTAGGCGAGAAAAAATCAATTGGGAGATGGTGGACAAGGAAGAAGATCCAATCACAAGTGTAGAAACTCACAGTAGAAGATAAGGGGAGAAAGGCAAGCACAAAGCATGAGAAATGGAGGATGAGAGGACGAAGGTGGGCATAAAGCATGAAGGAGAAGACGAGGACAAAGCGTTGCATAGAGGATCATATGAAGTTGAAATTTTTTTATGAAGAACTTTGGTCAAACCAGCCTCAATATTGCATGCAAACCACAATTGAGGCTCATAAAGGAGCTGATAAAATCAAGCTGACAATTTACGAAAAAGATGAAGAAGAATGACTCTTACATTTGTGAGGTCTGTAATTTGTTGCAGCCAGTGTGATTAGGATTGGACTATTTGGTTAGTTAGTTAGTATTGTTTGAGTGATTAAGTTTACATACATCTTGATAATGAGGATGGTAAGGGTGGTTCTGACTAGGTGTGAGATAGTATGTAAAAATTATATTTAGTATAGTTGTTTGCGATATTGATAGCTTATGATGTGGAATCTTGTAAACCTGATTACTGTAAACATAATTTCATATCTTATCTTTCACTATGGTGGAAAATTGTTTGTGACATATATCCGCATGTATGTATGTCTCTTTGTGACATGTATCTGTATGTATTTGATAGTATATTTGTGGTATAAATGGGTAGGTCTCGTGTGGGTCCCGTGTAGGTCTTACATTCTACTCCAATAATATAATGTTACATATAAAATAGTTACAAAACAGCCAGACTAAAACATCTGTAAACGGCCATGCCAGACAGAGTCAAGTGATTGTCTATGGTTCATACTAGTTTAATTGAGTAGTTGTTGACAATTCAGTTTTCGGTAAGTCTGGCCATCGTAGGTGGTGTGGGAGGTGCTGACCTGATGCATTAATTTGTTGTTTGTGTATTGAAGTAGCATTTTTGTATTACTAATTAACGGTGGTTCATTTATCATTTAAGCTTTCAGTCATTTTAATAGCATTTCCTACAAGGTGATATGGGGCTGTTACAGTAGCCTTCCCTACCAGAGTGGAATAGAGGATGTTACACTTACATTGTTACTTTTGTATGACCTGTTCATAGCCATGCTCGTGAAACTTGGTGCAATTAATAGCATTATATCCTCGCTATCTCGGCTCCACAAGAATTTCACACATGCTTGTGAGTGCTAGATACGGTCCTCAAGCTACCAAATTAGGTCATAACCCGGCTCATGTACTTACGCTCCCCCTTAATATTACATTTTAATCCTTGCTTTGCTTTCATCCTTGCTAGTCAGTTAATAGATCATATATTTCGTTATCATAAAAATCATTACAGTATGACATTATTATAATTTTTATGGTGAAAAAGACACAAACCCGAAGCCACCATACCTTATTGAAATAAATTGTGCATGGTTGATGGCAACGACGATATTCTCTATAGATAAAGATGCATTATAAATTAACTGATAGCTAGAAATTGATTATCTTTTTAAACAAAATTATAAGCAGGGGATGGCATATGAAGGGAATAGACTAATTACTATAGTTATTAAGTGTAACTTATAACAACTACACAAATTTAAATATTAATTACTGATAAAATAGTGGCAACTACATATTGATAATGAAATGTTAACATAAAGTTTTAGAAAGGAGTGGAGAATTGACAGTAAGCACCTCCGCAGCGGAGTGGTGGTAAGCTCTATGATATTCTTAGTGAGAATTCGAATGTAAGTGAAAACGACTTCAATGTAAAATATGTGTGGATTTGCATAATCAGTCTATTTCGTCAATAATTAATGACTTGTCAAAAGAAGAGAGGTTATTTTCAATGTAGGTTTGCAACTTTGCACCCGATCTCTATTTACGCTTGTGGTGGGTTTTAGCCCTACTAATAAAGGAAGACAAAGTTAATCACCCAAATTGGCATATCTATATACACACACATACACACTATATGGCAGGATTAGGTACGCAGTCATCCATGCACATTGTCTTTATATGTTTTGTGTTAATGAAAGTGTAACCCATTAAATTAGGGCCAACTAGCTAGGCACATGAGCACCAGCAAATACTATTGTACAACCGGTTATGGTGAACATCGTACTTCGGTTTATTTAATTTCACAAGGTGTTCAAGTTAATGTATTGATTACTTAAATTGATGGAAAAGTTATATGTGTTATTATAAAGATTGTTCAACTTTATATGATGATTAAAAATTTCTCTAAGTTTTTTCTCACTATTGAGAGGACCTAGTGAATTCTCCGCACTTGTAACCTTGGCCTTGAACTCATGACATTAGTTCCAATGTGAAAATGTCATCATTACACTCAGGTTATCATCATTATGTTTTGCATGTGGATCTTTGATCTACCTTCATCTCCAGAGTATGTCCTTCTCATCTATCTCGGACACGGCTCTCTTCACCTCCCACTATTCTGTCAAAAAACTAGGCTTCAAATCGAGGGATGACAAGTGCAAGTAATCTAGAAGGGGTTGATGATATATTTGATCGATATGATACCTTTCTCTAACAAGGATGAGGGATCTTTTATGAACATTGATTATCTGCTCGATCAGGTTTACAATCCAAACTATGAGCGGAGTATCATTAGGAAGTTGTCTGCATCCAGAAACACGGATGTCCGAGCTCTGGAAGGTACTTTTGACAAAGCTTGGAAGCTTCATGAACAAATTAGAGTGAGGTCTGTTGGCATGAATTTGTTCATCTTCGAGTTGGGTAGTGAAGAAAACATGGAGGAAATTTTAAGTCGGGACCTTGGGTTTTTGACAGCTCTCTTCTAGTTCTTCAACAACTTCGTCCGAAGAAAGCACTGAGAGATCATGAATTCAGATTCATCACGCTCTGGATTCAAATTCATAATGTCCCTTTCGCTCTTTGACATAAATCCTTCACTCAACGTTTGTAGTCAAGCTAAGAAGTTTTATTGAATTTGATGATGAGGAGGGTCACTTTAGTGGTGAATTCCTAAGTATCAAAGTTCAGCATGATATATCCAAACCAGTTTTAAGATGTATTTTCTTCATGTTAGAAGGATCACCTTTGATTCTTAGACTTTTATATGACAAAATGCCACCTTTGTGTCACCAGTGCGGGCTGTTCACACACATCACAAAAGAGTGTCCCTCCTTCAAAAACTACAATGAGCATGCACCTAATTATGGTTCATGGTTGAGGGTCTCGAGCTTTCGGATTGTAGCGTAAAAACTTGGATGAGGATGGTCAAAGTTTTTGGAACGTAATGGAGGTCGCAAGCAGAGGCACTAGCGCTGGCGTTCGAGCCTCCGCTTCTATGGATCACGTGAAGAATGATAGCAAAGAGTCTCAACCTCGTTACCCAACCCAAGATCCAACGATTCATTATGCTGAAGGTCGAAGGAATTATTAAAAATTAACATCAGATTCGAATGTTTCTTCTGTTTCCCGGGAAGATTTGGCTCCTCGGAGGAAGAAGGGGGCAACAATTTGGTGCGGTCATTCAATGTTTTAAATAGACAAGAGGAGGATAGCAAACCAACCAGGTTGGCTAAAAACCCGAATGTGCTTCCCCGAAACCTAGTTGATGATTCCTCCTTAGTTGATTGTCCAGTTCGGATTCTAGCTTGCCATTTGATGGATCTGGTGGGAGGAAGGAAGAGAAACCTTGATAAGGTGTTGGATGGTAGCTCCTTGCGGGATGTTTGGAGGCACAACAGAGACAAGCCGCAGGGGAAGAAAGGAAAAATCTCTAATCCAATCTCGAGTATGTTCCCTGGATCGTTGGTGATTGATTAAGTACTTGTCAAGAAAAAGATGATGCAGCAGATGTGGCAATCCCTGGGCTATCTGGGGGTTACCGTGACCAATGAGTGGGTTTGAGGTAGGTAGTAGTTGCAAGGGGCACCTCTAACAGCCATTACAAGACCCGTTACCCCCTTTTCTTATGCTTTGTTTTCTTCTTACTCAATAATTTGGTATGTGAAACTTTGGTTAATCTTTTAAAGTTTGTTCTTGCTATTTCCTAGACTTAGCTACTTCCCTTTTGTTTTCTTAGCAATCTTAATGTCGTCCATGGTGTGAAAGTTGAGCCGTTAGCGCTCGGTCAAATTAGGTTGGTTAATGGTACATCTCAAGTTGTACTATTCATTTAGGACTCAGATCTATGCTCTAATTACCTACTCGAGCTACCCTTTCTTTGTAAGTTATTAATAATAGTTCCCCTTTATGAAAAAATAAAAACTTAATATGATGTTTGTTCAAATTAAAATTATGGGAAAATTACATGCCCCACCCATGACATTTGGCGCAATTACACACTCCACCCACGTGGTTTCACAAATTACTTTCCCCATCCATGTGGTTTCTCTCTTTTTACATCCAGCAACTTTCCTAATTTTTGTTCAATTCAAAAGATGTTTAAGCGTTGTCCAAAATTGATGAAACTTTATATGGATGATGCTAGAGTGATATATTTTGATCTTATGTCAAATCCGAAGTTTTTTAAGTTTTAATGTGACCCGTGGGACCCAATGAAACATGTGACATGTTCATTGGGTCCCACATGTCACATTTAAGCTTAAAAAACTTTAGATTTCTCATTGAACCAAAATATAACACTTTAACATCGTCTATGTAAAGTTTCATCAATTTCGGACAACGTTTAAGCATCTTTTGAATTGAACAAAAATTAGAAAAGTTGTTGGATGTAAAAAGAGGGAAACCACATGGGTGGGGAAAGTAATTTATGAAACCACGTGGGTGGAGTGTGTAATTGCGTCAAACGTCATGGGTGGGGCATGTAATTTTCCCTAAAATTATTCACGGATATACCTTATCATTGTACACCAATTGTATGATAGCTCGATTGGTCCCTCGCAGCAAATTAAGTACAGTGTATCAAAATTTACATTTGCAATTGTTAGTTAAGTACTAGTTTATTTTATCACGGTTTCATTAATAATATAGCTCACCCGACAAACTCATAAATAAGCAAATAATATCACATATACACTCACTTCAATATTACACGTAAGATAAATGTATCGATTTGAGTTTTGAATATATTAATTATTTATTATACAACTTATATTAATATAATCAATTTATCTCATACGTGTTGCTTTTTTAATATATTAAGGCTCTCCAGCATGACTGTTATGCAGTATATTTGGGTAGCTATTTTACGTTGATATATTTGCTGGCTGTTTTGTGCTGACATATTTGTAATTGTTTTGAAAATTGTTGTTTGACAATGTGGCATATTTATAACATAAATGTGGCATGTTAGTTATATGCAGTGTGTTTTCCGTTTTCTGTACTATTAATATTAAATTACCATTAAAATTCTATTTCGTTAAAATATAAATAAAGTAACTTGTAGCAATATAAGATAAGGAGTTTGTTGATATCAAAGTCCGTCCACACTCAAAGCTTGATTAATTCAGTACAACAAAGTATTAGTTAATAGTTTATTTAAAAATAGTAAGAAATTATAGAATAAAAATATGATAATTAATTAGTTAATTTTATTAGTATATACATCATAAACTATGGTTTGATCATAATTCAACATATAATGTGTATTATGTTTCCATTTTCAGGGGCCTATTATATTTTGAGGTAAAGTTAATTAGTTAATAGTTTATATAAAAAATATAAGTAAGAAATTATAAAATAAAAATATGATAATTAATTAGTTAACTTTATTACAGTGTACATCATAAACTACTGTTTGATCATAATTCAACATGTAATGTATATAAATATGTTTCCATTTGCAGACCCTGTTATATTTTTAGCTAAAATTAATTAGTTAATAGGTTATAAAAGAATATAAGTAAGAAGTTACACAATACAAATAGGGAAATTTCATGAAATGCCACTAAAAAAAATGAAAGTCACAAAATGCCACAATATTTTCTTGAAAGTCCATGAAATGTCATTATAGTCATTGACCAGATGACAAAAAGACAAAAATACCCCTTCTAGTTAACAATGTACTTTTAAAGTTCACAATATGCCCCTAAATATTAAAAAATTCACAAAAATCGCAAAAATTCAAAGCATAAAAAAAATAAAAACAAGGTCTACCGCTGACTTTAACCAGCAATCAACTTGAGAATTCTTAGCTTGTGACGATAAAGATCCAAAGATTTGCATCCAGCAGTTCAATCTTCCATGTCAATGATAATCACCCTACCCCTGTTTGCATTGTCACAACGGACACTGATCCAGGATTTTGGGGGCAATTCAACTATCTATTGTCTGGTTTCAACTATGTATGTGACTAATTATGACTTGTAAAGAAGTTTACCAACTAATACACAGTGGAGCGATGAGTAGTGACAGTGAAATAAAAGAGAATATGGTAGAAAATGTATTATTGTTGCATTATATTATGTACTACAATCTCAATGTTTATATAGGCAGTTTACTAGGGTTGTAAATGGGACTCTGGGCAAATACAGACTTTAGGGCTTTATCAAAACTTAAAATGCAGCCCATTATATTCTATGGGCTTCTACCCGCCCGTGATCCCAAATCAGTCTCCACCAGAGACATTTGGGAGAAATTCAGAAAGTAAAAAACCAGTTTGGGTTTTCGTAAGAGCATCTACCAATTGCTCCCCCGTTGGTAGATATTCCACTCTTAAACTGCGATTCTGAATTCGTTCTCGAACAAAGAATAAATCGACGGTGATGTGTTTGGTGCGGCTGTGAAAGACGGGGTTCGAGGCAAGGTAAGTTGCGCCTATATTGTCGCACTTCAAGATTGGAGTTTTATGAAGTCAAATGCCTAATTCCTCCAATAGTTTCTGAATCCACAGGGCCTGAGAGGTTATAGTGGCCAAAGCGTGAAACTCAGTCTCAGTGGAAGATCTGGTGATGGTGCGTTGCTTCTTTGAACTCCAAGACACCAATTTGTCGCCGAGATAGATGAGGAAACCAGAGGTGGACCATCGGTCAGAGTGAGAACCGGCTTAGTTAGCTTCGGTGAAGATACTGAGCTCAGTCAACGACGAAAAAGAAAAATGAAGGCCCAGATGTGCAGTAGCCTTCAGTACCTCAAAACTCTCTTAACCGCTGCCCAATGAATATCTTTAGGTAGATGCATGTATTGGCTTAATCTGTTAACTACAAAAATGATATCTGGCCGAGTGAAGGCCAGATATTGGAGGCTTCCAATAATATTACGATAGTCTGATACTGTAGAGAAATTAGGAGATTCAGTAGTGTCCAGGGCTTGGGAGTCAATCATAGGTGTAAAAACTGGCTTACAGTCCTATATATTTGTTTTCTTTAAAATCTCCTGAATGTAATGACCCTAAGAGAGAGTGAGGCCATTAGTGTTACGAGTAGCAGTAACACCCAGAAAATAATGAATATCCCCGAGATTTTTGATAGGAGACTCTTGAGCAAGGGTAGTAGTGAGTTGTTTGATCAGAGAAGGGGAAGAGGCAGTGACAAGGATGTCATCCACATAGATTAAAAGATAGATAGTATCATTCCCATAGGAGTAAATAAAAAGAGAAGGGTCAAACTGTGAGGAAGAAAAGCTAATATGAATGAGGTATTTGCTTAGAGAGAACCAGGCCCTGGAAGGATGCTTTAGCTCATATAGGGCTTTATTTAACTTGCACACATGGTGGGGTATAGAGGAATCAACAAAACCAGTAGGTTGCCTTAGGTGGACGGTTTCCTCCAACTCACCGTGGAGAATGCATTATCAACATCAAGTTGAGTAATAGGCCACTGTCTGGATGTAGCAATAGCAAGAACCACCCTACTAGTAGAGACTTTAACAACTGGGCTAAAAGTCTTAGAATCAATGCCTAGGGTTTAACCAAAACCCTGGGCAACTAGCCAAGTTTTTCTTCTTTCTATAGAGCCATTAGAATGTGTTAATGTTATTTTGATCGGCAAACTCAGTTTCATACTGACAAGCACAAAAGACCAATACCAGAAGACGTGGTCAGTACTAAACCGAGAGAGCAAAGAAAGAAGATAAAAGATATTAAGTAAGATTTTATCTATCTGTTAAAAATAAATAAAATCTTCGACTATGACTTGTAATTCAAAACTCGATATCTATAAAACGGGTCGTAATACTAGGGTTAAAGATTAAGGTTTTAAGAATCAGAAAAACTAAGAGGGAAACACGGGAAACAAAAGTGAGAGTCTAATGCGAAGCGATTAACAGTATTGTTATATCAGTCTGGGTTCATTATCTGAAGTTATCCACGGGGTAGAACTTCAGGTGCTAGGAGTTAAGGGATAGATGTTCCTAAACGTGATTTGAGTAATTGTACTCGTGAGAACATAGGGAAGTGCAGGTTGTACGTGTTTTACTTGTATCAAGTGTGATACGTGTTTTATGTGAACGTCAATTAAGTTCTTCAGTTATTCCCGTTCTTTGTTCTTCGTCAGTCTTATACTAAGGCGCATTATACACCAGCGGTAGGATTCTACAATTGGTATCAGAGCAAGGTTACCCTCACTTCGAAGAAACTTCTTCAGGGTAGATCGAGATGAATTCCTACAGCGTTAAACCTCCAAAGTTGACGAAGTTCAACTACACTCGCTGGTGTGAACAGATGGAAGATCAACTGATATCCATCGATCTACAATTATGGGACATAGTTACTGATGGCGACCTAAAGCCCAAGTTCGAGGAGAACGGAGTTACCAAGGAGAAACCTAAGGCTAGCTGGAGTGAAAACGACAACAAGATGATCAGTAAGAATAGACAAGCACGAAGGATCATAATGTCATCGTTGTCAGACTCAGACCAACAAAAGGTGTTGGGATTGCGCACCGCTAAAGAGGTATGGGAATTCCTTAAAACCGCATATGCTGGAACTGATTCGGTTAAAAAGGCAAAAGGAAAGCAGCTTAAAAGACAGCTTGATAACTTCAAGATGTCAGACGGTGAGACTATATCTGAGACACTGGAGAGGTTTGACAAGATTTTATGCGAGCTCAAGGCTGTCGGGGTAGTTCTTGACAATGATGTGGTGAATGAGAGATTTCTAGATAGTCTCGATAAAGACTGGTTGAACTTCGCCACATTGTTGGAGACCATAAAGGATTTGTCAAAATTGTCCTTTGAAGAGATGGGTTCAGAACTAACCGTTTACGAGGGAAAGATGAGAGGGGAACTGGCAATTCCAGGTGTGAACAAGGACCTGGCACTGAAGGCCAAGAAAATATCAAATGAAAAAGAGAAAGAAAGTGAGAATACGGATGAGGATGAGGAGATTACCATGATCGCCAACGGGATTAGGAAAATTTTCGGAGGAAAGCGAGGGTCGGGATCTAGGTTTGATAAAACCAGATTCAAGAAAGACCAGATTATATGCTTTAGGTGCAATAAACCAGACATGTGGTCAAGGATTGCACACTAAGACCGAAGGAAAATTTCCATGATAAAGTCAAGAAATTTACAGAAGCAGCAGCTGCAGCATGGGGGCAAGACGTCTCAGATACAGACTCAGAGATAGAAGAAACAATCGAGGTGTGTATGACGGCCATGGTCGAAGAAGATGAAGACGTAAGCGCAGCATCAGACAAGGACTTTTGCATGATGGCTAGTGAAGACTGGAAGAAGGTTCTGGAGGCAGATGAGGTAAGTCCTGAACTCATCGAAAGTGCTTTCAATTCCTTGTCTAAGAAAGAGATCTTTAACTTGCTAACTACTGCTGTTGTTAAAATTAAACTGCTTGAATCTAAGTTGTCTAAATTAGAGGTGCCTAAGGAACCTATCATGGAAAACCAAGCAAAAAAAATTCCACAAATAAAGTTCGTAAAACCCTTGGTAGAAAGGATTGAGTGTTTACCTGAATGAGCACAAACTGAGTTTAGGTCTCTTCATGAAGGTTGTGAAAATACGAAAAGAGAAAATGAGACTTTGACAAACAAGTTGTCAGGAATCTTGAGAGAAAAAAGATATATTCCCATCGGAATCCTGTCTGGTACACAGGTAAAGCAGATCTAACACAAATGTTGATTGGAAAGAAAAGGATAGAAACATCAGATTCATCAAACATATGCAAAACTCCCAGTCCTCAAAACACTAGGACTAAGTACTTCTGTCAGTTTTGTCATAAGCATGGTCATAGTATAGGTTTCTATAGAGCTTTAAATTCTAGACGTATCACTCGTACATCCAGAATCTATTCTCAGTCTAGAACTGACCAAATCAGAGACAATTCCTCGTATCGAAAGAAAACCATAATCAGACAAGTTTGGGTACCTAAGACTAACAAGTAATTGCTTGCTCATAGGCACTATCAGCTACACAATACGACAATTGGTGGCTGATGGATAGCGGCTGCTCAAGACATATGAGTGGTGATAGAGGGAAGTTCAACACTCTTGTTGAACAACGAGGAGGAAAAGTAACTTTCGGCAACAATGGGAAAGGTAGAATAATCGAAATTGGCACGATTGGAAAAGAACATTGCATTGATAAAGTTAGTCTTGTGGAAGGACTCAGTCATGATCTACTTAGTGTTTCACAAGTTTGTGATAAGGGTCCATCCGAGGTTGTGTTTGATTCTAACGGTTTTCAGATACGTAACAAGGCAACACAGGAAGTTTTGCTCCAAGGTTGTAGAGTAGGTAATCTCTACATGGTAGATGTTAGTGATCAGAGTGATCTATCATGTCTCACGGTCAACGAAGAGGATGCGTTGTTGTGGCATCGAAGACTGGGGCATGCACATCATCGGTTAATCAATAAACTCAGGATGAAAAGTTTAGTAAATAGACTACAAGAGAAGAGACTTGATCACAACATGATTTTTCAAGATTGCGCTTTGAACAAGCTTACACACGTTTCACACAAATCTAAGGGTGTGGTCAGTAGCACTAAAATTCTAGACCTACTACACATGGATTTAATGGGGCCTATGAGGGTACGAAGCAAGTCCGGAAAGTGATACATTTTGGTGGTTGTCGATGATTACTCGAGGTATACTTGGACTATTCTGCTTCATCATAAGGATCAGGCTTTTAATGAAATCAAAAACCTGATCTTACAACTTCAGATTCAAACTGAGAGTAAGGTAAAGTGCATAAGCACTAACCAAGGAACGGAATTCCTTAATCAGAGAATATCTCAGTTCTGTACTGATACTGGAATAACCCACACTCACTCTACAGCCAGAACACCCCAGCAAAATGGTGTTGTAGAACGTAAGAATAGGACTCTTCAGGAGATGGCACGTACTATGCTGAACAGCAGTGGGCTTTCATCTAGCTTTTGGGGAGAAGCTATCAATACCGCTTGCTATATACTCAACAGAGCTCTTATTCGACCCATATTGCTCAAGACTCCTTACGAATTGTTCAAAGGTTGTAAACCTTCTATTACACACCTTAGAGTGTTTGGCTGCACATGTTATATACATAATAATGGGAAAAATCAATTGGGAAAGTTTGATAAGAGGAGTGACATTGGAGTTTTCCTTGGTTACGCTATGAAAAGCAAGGCATATCGGGTTTTCAACAAACGAACTCTTGTGGTAGAAGAATCCACAAATGTTAAGTTTGATGAGAACAATTTTGGAGGAAGGTCAAGTCAAGGTGTAATCGAGGATCTGTTTCAGGCTAAGGATGGAGTTGTATCCCTTGATGATAGTACGGGAGCGGATTCAGAGGAAGAACTGACTCAAACCGAGACACCACCTCCATCAGTTCCGAACTCAGAACAGCTCCCGACGGTACCAACCGACACTAATGCTTCTCAAAGACGGACAACAGAGGCACCTCATCGTTTGACGGCTAGGAATGCTCCAGGCATAGAAGTTACAAATATTCTGTCAGACTTGAACACAGGAGTGAGAACTCGATCTACCACGCAAAACTTCTGCGCCTTATTTGGTTTTGTTTCCACAACAGAACCTAAAACTGTGAAAGAAGCATTGGAGGATGAGGGTTGGATTAATGCCATGCATGAGGAGCTGAATGAGTTTGTACGAAATGATGTGTGGGAACTTGTCATTAAACCAAAAGATCAAAACATTATTGGAACCAAGTGGGTCTATAGGAATAAGCTTGATTCAGAAGGACACATTTCCAGGAACAAAGCATGACCGGTAGCAAAAGGTTACAATCAACAAGAAGGTTTGGATTTTGATGATACCTATGCTCCAGTTGCTCGTCTTGAGGCTATCCGACTTCTCATTGCTTTTGCTACATTACACAAATTCACTCTTTATCAAATGGATGTGAAGTGTGCGTTCTTAAATGGAAATCTCAAAGAAGAAGTATATGTCTCTCAGCCTCCCGGTTTTGTTGATCCAGAGAAACCTGATTATGTGTTTCGATTGAAGAAAGCCCTATATGGTCTTAAGCAAGCGCCGAGGGCATGGTATGAGCGGCTAACATCCTTTCTTCTACAGTAAAATTTTGTACGGGGAAAGGTGGATCGCACGTTGTTCATCAAAGAAAACGGGGCCGACAAGGTGTTAGTACAGATCTGTGTAGATGATATTGTGTTTGGCTCTACCAGTTCCAGTCTGACACAAGGTTTTGCTTCTATGATGACCAAAGAATTTCAGATGAGTAACATGGGTGAGCTCACCTTCTTTCTAGGACTCCAAATTAGGCAGACAGCAGATGGAACGTTCATCAGTCAGACAAAATACACACTTGAGCTTTTAACCAAATATAAATTCCATGAGAGCAAGCCGATGCTTACGCCAATGTCTACCACTCTCAGACTAGGTCTGGAGCCTGATGCAGAGTCCACGGATCCCACGGTTTATAGAGGAATGATTGGTTCACTGCTCTATCTTACAGCTAGTAGACCAGATATAATGCAAAGTGTCTGTTTCTGTGCACGGTTTCAGGCTCATCCAAAAGTACCACATGTCAAGGCCGTGAAACGTATCTTTCGTTATCTTCAAGGGACATCATCACTTGGCTTATTATACACTGCAGAATCACTGCCTACTCTTGTGCATACACGGATGCTGACTTTGGAGGCTCTCTTACTGATAGAAAGAGCACCACGGGTACTGCGCAGTTCTTTGGATCAATCTGATAGCATGGTCGTCAAGGAAACAAGCGTCTGTTGCTCTGTCCACAACTGAGGCTGAATATGTAGCTGCTGCTGCGTGTTGCGCACAAATCTTGTGGCTTATAGACAACTTGAAGACTACGGCTTATCTTTATACCCGTCCCAATCTATTGTGACAACACAGTACCATTGAGCTTACAAAGAATCCTGTTCATCACTCACGGTCTAAACATATAGATATTCGTCATCATTTTATTCGAGATCATGTTGAACACGGTACCGTCATTCTACTTCACTGTTCAACAGAAAAGCAGTTACCTGACATTTTTACCAAGCCTCTACCAAGAGAATCTTCGAGAAACTTAGGTTTGAGATTGGCATGGTTGACACAAGTGAGAGTTTTTTTCTTTTCCTTTCAACAGTTTGATGATTTCAGTTTTAAACTAAGGTTGTTTTAATTCTTTTTCATCTCTTTGTTTTTAGTGTTGGGAATGGTTACATCTGTTTCATAACATTGTTATCACAGTTCTTAATGAGTCTTTACATAATCAATTACCATATTCTGTGATTAATTAGTTTGTGTTTGTCCAAGTAGCTATTCATTTTATGAGATCACAACTGAAATACGCCTGAATACTTTGGGAATTAAATTTACGCTCTGATGTTTAACATGGATCATAAGTATACATACAGTGTCATGCTTGTATTCATGAAATGAACTTGATTTGAAGGATAGAATGGTGGTATGAACAAGACAAGAGATTCCTCTACTCACAGTTTGATACTCAACGCTTTAATAAAAAAAAGGGAAACAGAATTGGCCTCTCTTATCTGGCCATTAAGTCTTTAAGGGTGCCTTATCACCTAACTTCCTAAGGGCAACTGCTCTGGGCAAGTTAACCCAACGCTGCTACAAAGATAAGGAGTAAAAGTCGAGTCCCTGTTTATAATATATAAAAATCCCAAAGGGGGAAGCTTTAAAAAAAACCAAACTGTGAGTATGAATCTGTGGTGATGAAAGGTTCTGTGGAATAAGATTGTACTTCTCGCCCCTTGTCGATTCAATGGAAAGTGAAAGAAAGGAGGAAATCTTTCTGTAATACAAGCGTGCCACTATATATGTGCATATATCCATGAACCACAGAGAGTAAACTATCTCAATTTGGTAAGATGTACTATTTGATCTCCTTGGATACCACACTCAATTACTTAACTTATCGTGGTACATTATATTGTGTGAAACTCAGTCTGGAACTGAGGTAGTATGTTTAGTAATGGTCTCTTACATTCACCTCGCTTCATTTTTTTTAAAAAAATTAATAAGGGGAAGAAAATGGTATCATCTCTCACTGTTTCTAAAGACGTTTGATATACTTTCTTCATTTTCTCTCACTCACTACTCTCTCTGATTTTCAAATGCAATTCTCCTTCCTGTCAACTCTCTCTGTCTCGAACCGAACTCGGATTCTCGTACCTTCTGGCTATGGATTCCTTCGAACATCTGCTTGTTGACGAAAGTGTTCGCCCACTGGCTATGGAGAAGCCAACTGAACAAGAAGTTTCACAGCCTATTCCCGATTCTACCTCAAAACCCTCTCCCGATGAAGACTCTCCAAACCCTAATGCTGAAGCAATGATCCGCAGTGACAGTGCTTCCTCGGCAACCCCGACAGAAGAGGACCTACAATCTCCACCTACGACTACTACCAGACGAGGACTACGAGATCGCTCCAAGAAAGCGCCGTCTACAACTGGGCATACCCCTGCGTCGTCTTCAAAGTGCAAGGTCACAGATTCTCCTGCTCAACAATCTCGCTCTTCGAAGCGCAAGAAGACTGTGGGCAAACCTCTGTCCAGAGCTAAGGCAAAGGCTTACAATCTTGAACGATCACAAAATCCAAGTCGAGCTTACCCTCAGAAGCCTGTTTTCAGTTGTGCCCTACTCGAATCGGACATTGTTCCTGGTAAGCTGATAGACTGTGACTGGCTGGAGAACAACTCTTTAGAGTCTTTAGGAGATGTCTTGCGCTTTCAAGGTTGGGATAAATTGTTTAAGTCTGAGACTGTGTATTACCCCGAATTTCTGTTTCCTTTTATTCAAAACATGGAATTTGTATCTCCCTTTGAATTCAAGACTGAAGTTGCTGGCAAGAAAATGATTATCTCACCTGCATGGCTTGCTATGATGTTAGAAGTTCCCCTAGATGGACTGGCTGAATTCAATTCACAGAAAATTGATGTAGCGCCCTATACCGAGGTAGTCGATCACTTTGCCCTGTCTCGTGTGAGTTCTAGACTCAAGCACTACCCACAGAGGGATTTAGCAATCTTGCCTCATCTGTTACATATGATTACCTATCAATGTCTTCTTCCACGGTCTGACATGAGGGACAAAGTTACACCAGTAGATCTTGCAGTTATGTGGTGCCTTGATAGGAAGATACAACTGTCTCTGCCTAGGATAATCATTTCCCATCTGAGAATTGTCATTAACAGCTCCAAGCCATCGATTCCTTATCCGTTTTGGCTGACGAAGGTGCTCAAGTATCATGAGATTTCTCTGGAAGATGCTTACTCCATCCCAGCTCAACCAACGAGCTATTTCGCTTTGGCTACTCTTTCCAAGATGGGGATGGAACTCTCCGAGTCTGGATGGCAACTCAAACAGATAGGTCCACACACCGCCAAGACTGAGAAGCAGGTTGTTCAAGATCCAACGCTGCAACTTCTGATTCAGTCAGTTCTAGACTCAGTCCAGGCTTTGGAGAAGCGGGTAATGGCACACTTGGCGAGGCTGGAAGATAAGCTAGATACTCTTATGCCGGTGCCAAATTCTGAATCTTCTAAGAAATTGTAGTGGGTGTTTGTGACTGTAATTGAAATTTCATTTCCCATCTGCGACTGTGAAAACAATTGTTTCTTGAATTCTGTTTTTCTTTATTGGTATTGCTCTTTTTGATGAGGCAAAAGGGGGAAGTGTCTGTGCATGGAAGTCCTTGAACTGCTCTTGGTCCTTGATTTTTTTTGTTTGTTTTGTTGGTACATGAATAGTGGTGGATGGCCGAACTTCAAACTCTATGGTGATTAGCACGTACTATCTTTGTGATACTAGCTACATTTTGGATTTGCTAATGCTACAGTCTTATTTTCCGCTTAATCATATTCTTGAATACTGCTTCTGCTAAGTTCTCCACTAATGCTTACAATTTCTCTTTTGTTATTACTACAATTATTGTCATGAACTACTTTACGCTTGAAAGGTTGTGAGTGTTATACTGAGTCAATTAACTGAAAGTCACACGAAATTGAGGGGGAACGGTTTCATGCGAAGCTATCAGAGTACAAGACTCAGGGGGAATCAATCCAAGTTGTTCAAGACTTCAATGGTTTGCCGCATCAAAAAGGGGGAAACTGTTAATGTTATTTTGATCGGCAAACTCAGTTTCATACTGACAAGCACAAAAAGACCAATACCAGAAGACGCGGTCAGTACTAAACCGAGAGAGCAAAGAAAGAAGATAAAGATATTAAGTAAGATTTTATCTATCTGTTAAAGATAAATAAAATCTTCGACTATGACTTGTAATTCGAAACTCGATATCTATAAAACGGTCGTAATACTAGGGTTAAAGTTAAGGTTTTAAGAATCAGAAAAACCAGAGGGAAACACGGGAAACAAAAGTGAGAGTCTAATGTGAAGCGATTAACAGTATTGTTATATCAGTCTGGGTTCATTATCTGAAGTTATCCACGGGGTAGAACTTCAGGTGCTAGGAGTTAAGGGATAGATGTTCCTAAACGTGATTTGAGTAATTGTACTCGTGAGAACATAGGGAAGTGCAGGTTGTACGTGTTTTACTTGTATCAAGTGTGATACGTGTTTTATGTGAAAGTCAATTAAGTTCTTCAGTTATTCCGTTCTTTGTTCTTCGTCAGTCTTATACTAAGGCGCATTATACACCAGCGGTAGGATTCTACAGAATGCCTCTTTGTTTTTAAGATCCATCTGGTGCCAAGAATATTCATATTGCTTTCATAAGGGACTAAAGTTCATGTCTGATTCCTCTTTAAAGCATCATACTCAGCTTGTAGAGCCTGTCTCCATTCTGGAAATTTTATGGCCTGACTGTAGGAGGGTTGATTAGGAATAGATGAGGGGAGAGTCTCCATGGAGTTTAGCCAATTAATAGTCCCATCTTATCTGATTTTGGGCTTAAGACTCTAGGTTATAGATCTAGAAAGCATAGGGTGAGGGGTAGGCAGAGAGGAATGATGTGTGGGAGGTGGGTCTGAAGCTTGTGGTAGATGTAGGATTTTATGGTAGAGTGGTAGATGTAGGACCTTGTTCTGGTGAAGGTGAAGCTAGATCTAATAGGGCTGGGTCCTGAGATGAATAATCATGAGAGCAAACTAGTGATGGGAAAGAAGATATCTGAGGAGTAATGTCAGATGAGGGAGAAGGATGAAGGATAGGAATTAGGTTGTTGGAAACATTAGAATTAGAGGAGTCAGGAGTAGTTGGAGATGAAGAGCCGAGGGATAAGGGAAAAATAGTTTCCTGGAATAAAACATCCCTGGAAACATAAAGTTTGTGTGTCTTAGTGTCTAGGCATAGATAGCCAGTGGAATTATCAGAATACGCTAGAAAAAGGCCTGGAGTTGATCTGTATGAAAGTTTGTGAGAGTTATATCGGCGCAAGTTAGGCCAACAACAATAGCCAAAAATTTTAAGTGAGTATATGTGGGATGTTTGATGTGTCGCTTATAAAAGGGAGTTTGAAAACCAATGGCCTTAGTGGGAGTTCTGTTAAGGAGATAGGCAGCAGCTTTTGAGGCATAAGATAAAAAAGAATAGGGAAAAGATGCCTGAGAGAGAAGGCATAGTCACTTGTCCGTTACAAACCTAATTTTGCTCTCAATAGAGTCATTTTGTTGATGAGAATGGGCACATGTATACCTGTGATGGATACCTTGGGACTGAAAATAGGTAGTTAAAGCATGAGATTCACCACCCCTATCAGTCTGAAACTGTTTGATAGTAGTATCAAATTGGGTGCAAACCGTAGAGCAAAACACAGGTAGAATAATAGCCACATTAGATTTCTTTTTAAGAGGATAAAGCCAAATGTATCTAGAGAAATCATCAATAATGATTAAAAAATAAATGAATCCATCAATAGAGGAACAAAAAGCTAGTCCTCATAGGTCCATAAACAACAACTTAAAACATCTAGTAGAAACAGAGTATGAGGGAAAATGAGGGAGAGCATGCATTTTCCCTTACAACAGTTAGAGCATAGCTCATTATATAAAAAACTGAAACTAGCAATTTAAAAGAAGAGATAATCTGTTTGTTGATATGAGTACTAGGGTGGCCAAGAAGCTTGTGCCAAACAGAAGATGAGGAAGTGGTAGTGTAGGATAACTGAGAGACAACATTATTACAGGAAGGAGTTGTAGTTGTAGGTGGAAATAGGTAAACTCCATCCTTAACATCACCTCAGAGAAGGACTGTCTTGGTAGCAAGATCCTTCAACATAAAATAATATGAGTAAAACTCAAAGAAAGTGGCCTTATAATTACAAAATTTGCTCACAGAAATAAGATGTTTAGAAAGCTGAGGAACATGAATAAGATTTGAACGAATATAGGTTTTATTAGAGAGGGTAAGAGGGCTATTACCTTGACTCTGAATGCTTAGGGAGAAGCCATCTCCTAGAGAAACAATATTTGTACTGGTATACTTAGAAGCTTGGAGGTTTAGCCTAGAATGATCACCTGTAAAGTGATGTGAGGCTCTAGTACCAACCATCCAATCCATAGAATTAGGAGCACCAGTGGAATTGGCAGCCATAGATGTAGGAGGTCTACGTTGATAACTGTAATTGTATATGTGATAACAACCTGTGGTATTTATCTAACATGTTTGTCAAGCTTATCATTTAGATAAACAGGTGAATAAGTGGCTTAGCACACAAGGTTGCAAGCGCACTTAAGTCATGAGTGGCTTAGCACGCAAGGTTGCAAGCGCACTCAGCCTACGACATGTGCCGAACCAGTCGGGCACCTGTCTGTGAGAGCTCTGGAGAACTTATAGTAACACACAAGTAGTCAAGAACCACTCAATCACATATCTCATACATCATACATCAAACAAGGATGGAAATGTGTTAGCAACGTCGACAAACTCACTCAAATGTGTCACACTCACACAAGCAACTAGCTCACGACAAAAGGAGTAGCTCATTAATGTGCGAGATAACAAGATAAGCAAAGGCTATTAATGAACATCATTACATAGCTGTAATAAATTCAGAAGAGAGCATTTATGAGCATTAATTAACCAGACAAGGTCAGACAAGTTGAAGTGTGCTAGTGGTGACCGACCACTTGGGAGACGCCACGCCAACTTGCCCAATCACTAGGCAACACGTGTGCTAATAGCTCCAGATCAAGTTGGAAGATAATCTGTAGTAGAGTGCGGCTATTATAATAGGAAAATAAGAAGTAATATACTTCTAGATTCTATAGATTCATAGGCCGTTAGTTATGCCTTAACTAACGTGTATATAAATGAGCATTTATGTCCAATGTAATTTAAGCTTGTGAGATAGAAAAGAAGAGATACAATCTGAGCAAGTGTGAGTCAGACTAGAGTGTGTGTAAGTGCTAGAGAGTTGGTGAGCTAGTGAGGACTGGGTAGAGTATCAATACATTGGGTATTTGATAGTCCGACAGGTCGGGGAACGGTCGGTGAACCATTGGCCGATAGTCAGGTGAGGGTTAAGGACTTTAGAGGTAATGTCGAAACTGTCCCGGGAGTCCGTGTGTGGGGCGAGGGAGATTGAGTGAATTTCGTGTGTGTAAATTAGAAATCAAAATGGAGTTTCCAGTTTAATTTTATCTCGTGTCTTTCCCTAAACTATCAAAGTTTATTTGAGTCAACGATACGTCCACGACCGGTCGGGGACGCATTAGGAGCGCTAACCAGTTTCAGTTGGTATTAGAGCAGGTCTCTTCTAGAAAGCTAACTGCTTTGGGAGAGGATCAAAATGACTCATGCAAGCCTACTAGCGTCAGAAGAAGGTTCTGCACCAAATAGACCACCACTTTTTAATGGAGACAATTACACTAACTGGAAGAACAAAATGGAGTTTTATATCAAGTATGACGATCCCAGGATGTGGAGGGTTATATCACGTGGTGAATATACCTTCCAAGATGCTCAAGGACAAGACATATCAGTAGACAACATGACGGATGATCAAATCAAGAAGTTGATTGTCAATGCACAAGCAGTAAGAATTCTACACTACACACTACTACCTGAATAATACTTCAAGGTAGCTTCAGCTAAAACGGCTCAAGAGTTTTGGAAAATTCTTGAGGTCACATATGAAGGGAATTATGAGATCAGAAAGATACGCATTGAGCTGTTGTTGACTCATTGGGAGCTATTCAAAAAGGAAGAAAAGGAGAGCATCTCTGAAATGCACACAAGGTTTACCAAGCTCATAAATAAAATGTTGGTACTAGGAAGAACCATCTCAAATGAGGATCAAATTCGGAAGTTCCTCAGATCTATTCCTGCCTGTTAAGACAAGATCCTTTAGTTTTGATGATAACAAACCTTGTATTGTCTATCTAATGTGTTTGTCAAGATTCATGATTCAGATAAACAGGTAAATAAGTGGCTTAGTACGCAAGGTTGCAAGCGCACTTAGGTCATGAGTGGCTTAGCACGCAAGGTTGCAAGCGCACTCAATCCACGACATGTGCCCAACCAGTCGGGCACCTGTCTGCGAGAGCTCCGTAGAACTTCTAGCACAGACAACCAATCAGACACCACACGAAGATATCTCTCATGCTTAAAGATGAAAATCAAAGACAGAAGACTGTAAGGGATCGACACATTCAGATAAAGCACATACATCCACTTAGGCAACTTGTTCACGACAAGCTCACGACAAAAGAAGAAGTTCATTAATGCACAAGATAACAAAGCTATAAATGAACATCATTACATAGCCGTAATGAATTCAGAAGAGGGCATTTATGAGCATTTAATGAACCAGACAGAATCAGGCAAGTGGGGCACACAAGTGGTGATCGACCTGTCAAGTGGGCTGCCGCCAACTTGACCAACCATGAGGTGACACGTGGTTCAAGCCTTCAGATCAAGTTGAAGAATCTTTGCAAGTCTAGTGTGGCTGCTATGTGAATAATCGAAGTTGTAGTCAACTCCTAGAAGTCTAGGGATTAATAAACGGTAGTTACATCCTAACAACCGTGTATATATACTTGCATTTATTCCATATGTAAGTAAGCCTGTATGAGAGAAAAAGAAAGAGATAATCTGGACAAGTGTGCATCAGACTTAGGAGTGTGTGTAAGAGCTAGAGAGTTGGTGAGCTAGATAGGACTGGGTTAGAGTATCAATACATTGGGTATTTGATAGAACGGCTGGTCGGGGAACGGTCGGTGAACCGTAGGCCGATAGTCAGGAGAGGGTTGACGACTTTAGGGGTAAAGTCGAAACTATCCCGGGAGTTCGTGTGTGGGGCAAGGGAGGTTGAGTGAATTTCGTGTGTGTAAATTCTCAATCGAAATGTGTTTTCCAGTTTAAGTTTATCTCGCGTCGATTCCTAAACTATCAAGTTTTATTAGAGTCCACGATACGTCCACGACACGTCGGGGACACATCAGGAGCGCTTGCTGGTTTCAATTGGTATCAGAGCGGGTCTCTTCTAGAAAGCTAACTGTTTTGGAAGGCGATCAAGATGTCTCATGCAAGCATTCTAGCAGTAGAAGAAGGTTCTGCGCCAAATCGACCACCACTCTTCAATGGAGACAACTACGCTCACTGGAAGAATAAGATGGAATTTCATATCAAGTCTGACGATCCAAGAATGTGGAGGGTGATAACACATGGAGAGTACACCTTCCAGAATACTCAAGGACAAGACATATCTATCGACAGCAAGACAGATGATCAAATCAAGAAGCTGGTATTCAATGTCGAGCTGTAAGAATATGTCACTATGCACTACTACCTGAGCAATACTCCAAGATTACTTTAGCTAAAACGGCCCAAGAGATTTGAAAAACTCTTGAGGTTACTTGTGAAGGGAATGATGAGATCAAAAAGACTCGCATTGAATTGCTACTCACTCATTGGGAGCTATTCAAGAAGGAAGAAAAGGAGAGCATTTCTGAAATGCATACAAGGTTCACTAAGCTGATCAACGAAATGTTGGTGCTTGGAAGAACTATCTCCAACGAGGATCAAATTCGGAAGTTCCTCAGATTTCATCCT
This sequence comes from Limonium bicolor, assembly GCA_023374045.1. NCBI lineage: Eukaryota > Viridiplantae > Streptophyta > Magnoliopsida > Caryophyllales > Plumbaginaceae > Limonium > Limonium bicolor. Next base: position 191,091,316 of record CM041777.1, on the reverse strand, counting down.
GTCTCCTTTGACAGCAAAGTCAATGCCATGTAAGAAGTGCATGATCTCTCCAAGATGTCTCTAGCATACATGCTAGGATCTCTAATGGCTTTTGAGTTAAAACTACAACACAGGAATTCAGAAAGCTCATCAAGTGATAGAGGGAAAGGCATAGCCCTTCAAGTAGCTGAAAATGAAAGATCTGAGTCAGGAGACGACAATGATGAAATGGTCCTCTATGCTAAGAGGTACGTTCGAAAATCATAAGAAATAAAATGAGGAAAGGCAAGGAGTCCAAGGAGTCGGATGATCAAAAGAAAAACAATGACAAGTGTTTTGGGTGTTCAAAACACGGACATCATATCAAAAACTGTCCTCAACGATCCCGAGAGGACAACGACAGGGTCAAGAGGATTGTCCGACGATCATTCAACTAAGGACCAAAGAAGGAAGCCTTCATTGCTGCATGGGGAGATTCTGAACGGAGTGATGACAATCAAGCCTTAGACAGTGAGATCTCAGAAGATAAGAAGGCTCACCTATGCCTTGAAGGAGTGTGCCTGATGGCACAAGACAATGATGTCTCAGAATCATCAGAAGAAGAAGAAGAACAGCATAAGGTAAACTATTCTAAACTTAGAAGGAGAATTGAAAAGGCTGAACTTTTTGGACTTATAAAGTTTTCTCTTACATTAGTTGATCACCTAGAGGCATTAGAAACTGAAAACGATGAACTTTTGGAAGAAAATGAAAAATTGAGAAATACCTCGGATAAAAGCAAGGTAGACAATCTCATGAGGGCACTCATGAAATTACAAAGTGATTATAGTGAAATTCTCTCCGCTCATGAAAAGTAGAAGCATGAAAAACAACCTGAAATCAATGAATTGATTGTTGTTCTTAACACTAAAGAAAAGGAACTAGCTACCATCAAAGAAAAACATTCTAAGATAGATGTTGTTTCTAAGACACCCATGAGGAGAAGCAAACAACAGGTCGGATACCGGTCAGAGACCAGTCGTAGAGATATCTGTAGCTTATGCAGATAACCTAGTCATCATGAATCCAATTGCTATAAAACGTGTTTTATGAGGCATTGCCAACTCAAGAAACTAGGACTGAAATGGGTAGTCAAAAATGATTTTAGAACATTTAATGGTGGAAATGGGTCCAACCTTTCTATGGACCCTAACCCCACACCACTAACGTGTTAAGTGCAGAATCAAGTGAGAATGGACCCTTGCAGGTACATCGACAGTGGGTGCCCTAAACACATGACAGGAGACAAAAAGAAGTTCTTCTCACTCGAACCAGGGAGCCAAGGAACCGTCTCCTTTGGCGATAACAAGAAAGGAAAAATCATTGGTGTAGGTAAGGTTGGCATTACATCTGATTATGTCATAGATAGTGTAAATCTAGTTCATTATTTAAAATTCAACTTGCTTAGTGTTTCTCAAATTTGTGATAAAGGCAATTCAGTTCACTTATATCTTGCACATTGTAGTATAGTAAGTCAGAACAATGGCAAAGAGTTGTTTAAGGGGAAAAGGTGGAAAAACGTTTATGTAACTAGTTTGGAGAATATTGACACTCCTAATCTTCCATGCTTGACTGCTTCAATAGATGACTCTTTCATGCCTGTGTTAGAAGCAAACAAACTAAGATTTCTTTTAAGTCAAAGAACTTTATTAGCACATCCAAGCCACTTGAATTACTTCACATGGACTTATGTGGACCCATGAGAATCAAAAGTTTTGGATGAAATTGGTATGTGTTTGTAATTGTTGATGATTACTCACATTTCACTTGGACACTCTTTATTGCTTCCAAAGACGAAGTCTTTGAGAAATTTCAAGCCTTTGCAGGAAAAGTCCAAGTACAACTCAACCTCAAGATCAAAACTCTTCGGTCTGATCATGGGTTAGAGTTTAAGAATCAACAATTCAAGGATATGTGTAAACAACATGGGATTAGTCACACATATTCAGCACCAAGAACACCCCAGCTGAATGGGATAGTTGAGCGAAAGAACAGAACACTACAAGAAGTAGCCAGAGTCATGCTATTGGGGAGCAGTCTTCCTCAGGTCTTCTGGGCAGAAGCAGTGGCAACTGCATGCTACATCACAAATAGATCGCTCATACGACCTATCCTCAACAAAACTCACTATGAGTTAATCAAGGGAAGAAAACCAAACATAAGTCACTTCATGACCTTCGGTTGCAAATGTTATGTCCACAACAATGAATAGAGTCCCCTTGGAAAGTTTGATGCCAGAAGTGATGTGGCCATCTTCCTTGGATACTCTGAAAGAAGCCGGGCATACGAGGTATACAACAAAAGGACACTGAAGGTGGAAGAAAGTGTGCACGTTGTCTTTGACGAGGCTGATGTACTCAAGATCAAGAAATCTAATGAAGGTGAAGAACTTGGATTTGATCTAGTTGATCAGGATCTCATAGATAATCCCAAAGATGAATCACCGACTGAAGAAAACTTGCCTGACAGGTCAGCGATAGGTCAACAACAAGTCGACAAAGGAAACAATGATGTCGAGGGTCCTCTATCTCCATCAACCATTCATCAATCTCGTGCTTTGTACAAAAATCATCCATTAGAGAAAATCATATCAGACATATCCAAAGGAACTCAGACAAGAGCACAAACTCGAGATCTTCTAGCCTTCTCAACGACAATCTCACCCATCGATCCCAAGAACGTCTAGGAAGCTCTTCGAGACTCAGACTGGATCAATGTAATGCAAGAATAACTAAACCAGTTTGAAATATGCAAAGTCTGGCATCTTGTGCCTTGTCCTACTCATCAAGGAGTACTTGGCACAAAATGGGTCTTTAGAAACAAGCTAAATGAAATGGGAGAAGTTGTCAGAAACAAAGCTCGCCTGGTAGCTCAAGGATATCGTCAACAAGAAGGAATAGACTTCCAAGAAACCTTCGCTCCAGTAGCAAGGATAGAGTCTATTAGATTACTAATTGCATTTACTGCACACAAAGGAATCAAACTCTTCCAACTTGACATCAAAAGTGCCTTTGTAAATGGGTACGTCAAAGAGGAAGTGTATGTTGAGCAACCTCCAGGTTTTGAGACTCAAGAAGGAAAAGGCATGGTACTTAAACTTGACAAAGCTCTTTACGGGCTCAAATAAGCACCAAGGTCATGGTATGATCGTCTGTCCTCCTATCTATTGGAAAACCACTTCAAAAGAGGTAAAGTAGACAAAACTCTATTTGTTTACAACAACAAAAGAGATTTCCTAATTGTGCAAGTATGTGTTATAATCTTCGGAGCCTCTGATGAAAAATATTGCAAAAAGTTTGAAGCATTGATGAAAAAGGAATTTGAGATGAGTGATCTGGGAGAATTGAAGTTCTTTCTAGGACTTCAAGTCAAGCAAAATGATGAAGGGACTATCATATCCCAAGAGAAGTATGTAAAGGATTTGCTGAAGAGATTTGGAATGGAGGAATGTAAGACGTTTGACACACCAATGGCAGTGAGCACCAAGATGGGCATCATGACTGGTGACCGACCGGTCGACCAGCGATCATACAGAGAGATGATTGGTTCTCTACTATATTTAACTGCTAGTAGACCGGACATTATGTATAGCGTTTGTTTATGTGCCAGGTTTCAAGTAGATCCTAGAGAGAGTCATCTCACAGCTGTGAAAAGAATCCTGCGTTACTTAAAAGGAACCATGAATCTTGGTCTCTTTTATCCTAAGTTCACTAACTGTAACGTTGTAGGATTTTCAGATGCAGACTATGAAGGATCTATCACAGATAGAAAGAGCACTTCAGGGACAACATTCTTTGTTGGGTCATGTCTGATTGCAGGGGGATCAAAGAAATAACAAAGTGTTGCAATCTCAACAGCTGAATCTGAATACATTGCTGCGGCAAGCTGTTGTGCTCAACTCCTATGGCTTAAGCAACAAATTGGTGATTATGACATCAAAACAGGTACATTACCAATTATGTGTGACAATACAAGTGCCATCTCTATTTCCAAAAATCCTGTGCATCATTCTCATACCAAACATATTGCCATTAGACATCACTTTCTTAGAGATTGTTGTGAAAAGGAATTAATTGGTTTAAAGTATATTTCTACTGAGGACCAACTATCTGACATCTTTACTAAGCCATTAAGTAGAGAAAGGTTTACTAAGATTGTTCATGATCTTGGAATGATATTCATTGATCACAATTAAACTGTCTTTTATTTCCCATGATATGTCACCGACATGTGAGCAACACCAGTTATATTGTCGTTCAGTAGTTAATGATCAGTTTAATGCATAGAAATTATATAAAACAACTACTTGAAACAGATTTGTCATTTTACACAACAAGTGAGATTAGTTTAAAGAAGGTCCAACGGACAGAAACGGGAAAACTTCTCAACGGATCGTTGACAACCGTCACGACCGCTGCCCGTTATGAATAGTACTGTTAGGACATGTCAGCGAGCGGACGAGGAGCAGTCGCCGACCGTTACTCGATATCTATAAAAGGGCGACAAGAGTTACTCTCTTGTCACACTATTGCCCTCATCCTCTCTAAACTCTCAGAGCACTCAAACAATTCTCTTCTATCTTACAACACTCTTCTGAGCTTAAGTGCAAAAAATCCCTTGCCTCATAGCCTTTAAAGAACACCCGAGCTAAAAGTTCTAAGTTCCAGTACAAAATTCTCTACACTGAAAATGGCACCCAAGACTGCTCTACGATCACAAGCAAAAGCCACATTCACGGAAGGTTCCTCGTAACAAGTGGCTGACATACAGCCGACCAAGTCTCTAGCTCGTCTGACCAAAGAAGAGGAAGATCAACTCGTGATCAAAGTAGTACAAGAAGGAGAACTACAAGCGAGTGAGATAGAGTACATAAGAACCCATATTCCTACAACCTACTACCTCATTGAATCTAGCACCTTCAAACCTACTATTCTTCTTAACCCTGCTCCCACAAAAATCCACAAATGTCTTCTCACTGGTGGAACACGAGCCTTTAATTACGGTCCAAAACCGTGTATAATTACGGTTCTGGACCGTAATCTACGCGGGCGTCAATAAAGATGGCGACGTCTTTAATTACGGTTTAAAACCGTAATTAAAGGCCTTTTTCCGTCCCGCGTGTCATTGACTTTAGATTACGGTTTTACCAATAACCGTAATGTAAAGTATACACTTTAGATGACGGTTTTAACAATAACCGTAATGTAAAGTCTTTTGGCGCGCGCGCCCAAAGGACTTTAGATTACGGTTATTGTTAAAACCGTCATCTAAAGCGTAATTTTTTTGTTATTATTTTTTTTACAAAGCTACACAATTGCAACAGAGCCAGAATTATAACAGATAAGCAACAGAGGGCATCTGACCAACAAATGTGCAGAAACTGCACAATTGAAACACCTGAATCAAATACCAACAACACAAATTCATTCTCTACGCACAATTGCAACAGAGATAACATCTAATATACACCAGATCGAAAATCTGTTACAGCAACAAAAAATATTCAATACAGCAGAATCTGTTACAGCAGCTAGCAATTCATTACAAAAAATATTCAATACACCAGCTAGAATCTGTTACAGCAGCAGCAGCTAGCAGAATCAGAGGGCTACAAAGGTAGCAGTGTAACCTATACATGGTAGATACAGCTAGGATGACTCCCAGCTAGAAATAGCATAAAACACAAGCGTAAAACAGTACAAAAACGGTGCAGAAAACTGTGAAAAACAAAATCCGTCATAGCAGCATCAGAGCTAGCTAGTCTACCACTCCATTCTCATAAACATGGCTAACATGCTCTCTCTGACATGCAACAAGTCGTTTGGACTGTAAGTCGAGAATTTGGCAAAATGCTCTTTAATCTACAACAAGAAAAGGAATGGAACACATAATGAGATTAAGATAAAGACACAAAAAATCTGCCGAAAGAATTAAATACAAGACAACGTTCGTATTACCTTGTCTTTATCATTCTTAAATCCTTGGAAGTACCCGCAGAACTCGTACATATACCGCATCACGTAGTACCCGCAACTCCTAGAATCCTTTTGGGTAGGGCACTAAATCACCAAAATTCACAAATGTAAAACAATTGTACAAAGATAATAGCAGCACGAATGAAATACATGAATTACCAAACCTTGATGTAATCGACGGTCAAATCACCAAACTCTCCCTGAGGGGTTTTTTTGTAACTGTTACATATATTAACAAAAGCGTTTAGCAAAATGAACAAGTACATTAATTTTGGTTCAAAAAACTTACAAACAATTAAATAGTAATAAAAACTTACTCTTTGATTAAGTCTTCAGTGTTGAATTCTGTCCACTGCCCTAGTGGATCTAGAACGAGCAGAGTAGCGGTGGCAGCGCAAAATATAAACAAAGCCCAGTGGTGGCTACAATGTCAAATACAAAATGAAATGAGAAACGAAGGTAAAAAAGTTAGCAAATTAGTATGTAATTTTATATCAGAACTCACGTTTGGTGATACGGCATTAGAATGAATAATTTATTCTGTTGATCAGCAACATTAAAGCAATGAATCATGTATTTACAAAACCTCCCGGGTCCCTAGTGACTGAGTCGTACGATAAACGCTCCGGGCACACCGTAGTAATGGAGGTCATGTCCTTCTCAGCACATCTCTCAAGCAGACCTCTATTATATCACATGTACTATAAAAAGTTAGCCAATGCAACTTCATAGATACTTATTCTATATGTTTTTACAGTATGAGGAAAGAACACTTACTTTACATAAGCTTGAATAATGTTAATGTTCAGGTAATCTCCACACATCATCTCTCTGATGTCCCCAAAGTTGATTGCCGTGATCATATCTTCTTCATAGTGAAACATCGACTTTGGAAGCGTCATCATGAAGTTGATAGTACCAGCATTTGACTTCACAATGATCTTGTCGTAGAGATTCATCTGACGAGCCCCCAAAACATTAACAAGTTTTTCTGGCAGTGAGAGCTTATTTTTAGGCGCCTCAGAAGTCCTGGTGCGACCCCGGACAGGCGCTGGATTCTTACCTTTCACACCCCGACTCACTGGATTCTTACCCTTCACACACAAACAGTAAAGCATAAATGTAAAGATAATTACTAATTGATTATTATAGTAACATTAAACATTTATCTAGAACATACCCTTGTACTTCTGACAGGATTCGCCGGCGCGCTGATCTCTTCTTCTCTGGGCCAGGATACGCGGCGAGGAAGCTCAGGGATCTCAGGATTCGCCGGCGCGCTGGTCTCTTCTAGTCTGGGCCGGGTTACGCGACGAGGAAGCTCAGGGATCTATAATAGATTAGTGGAGACACTTAATTCTAAATAATGCATTTTATTAGATACTAAATGGTTGTCAAACAGTCTTACCTCATCGGTGACAACAATATAACATGCTGGCCAGGGCAATATGTCTCCCTTCGCTTCGATCAGCGTGCATTTGTTGTCAAACGCCATTGGAAGGTATGCATGCTCAAATCCATCAATTATCAGGTCCAAGGTCACACGCGCGTAGAATGGGGGTAGACGTACGAAACTGATGAGTGTGAGTGGACCTGATGGCAACACCGTCCCGTAGGCCACATCTACAGGGTGCCCTTCTAATGGTATTTGGAGACGACATTTTTTTTGCTCCTTTAAAAAACAGAGATAATACGTGAAATAAATAAGTGAGTCCAATCTAATACTATTTAAATGACTTTATTTAAGGAGAAAAATAGTTAAACAAAGCTAATCTGGATGTTGGCAAATGGGTACGGGTCAGCGGCCGGAGAACAACTAGACGAGGAAGACGGTCGAGGAGGATCATGCTGTTGCTGAGTAGTCGCATGTGCGATCGAATTCAACGCTTCCTGCAGCCTCTCCTCTATAGCCCGGCGCTCAGCAGCCTGTTTCTCCTTATTAGCTTGGCGCTCAGCAGCGAACTTACGCTCTACCATCGCCTCAACTTCAGCAGCACTCATCTGACCCTTCCTAGCAGATGGCGGGAATACGTTCTGCTGACGTACTTCTCCCCCAAATCCTCTAACACGCCCCGGGTGATCCTTCTTCCTAAGGATTTGATTGAGCGCGTTGTCTTGAGAAGGAGGAGCAAATAAGTCTACTTCTCCTCTCTGTGCCTCCTCGTATTGTCCAATTTTCAAAGAAGTTAACACTTAATTTAAGATCAACAAACACTTGAGTATATAAGTAAATTATTTAACAGCTACTTTAAAACACTTACAATTTGGTTAGCCAGTTGTTCCGTCACAGCATGAGGAAATATCCTCTGACCTTCGCTGGTCGTTTTCTGGCGTCCCAGTACGAACATCTACACCCTCCCCGCCTCAGAGACATCCTCGATCGGGCATTCACTTCCATCCTCGTTCCTCTGTGTCAGCAAACCAGCTTCTTTCCACATGTCGAGGCTGCCCACATATCCCCTTCGTCCCATGGTGTGGGGGTAGAGATTAGCTTCACGGTTTTGCCGTGCTTATTCTCGTGTTTGCTGTTAAGAAAGTACAACAGAAAATTAATTAGAAAATCAGGGATAAAGCATTATGAGCTTTAATTCAGAAAAGAGTACACACAAACATACCCTGAACTCGGGGGTGGAGTGCCGCTCAACGAACCTCTTCCACTCCTCTTCAGTGATCATGCCGTTGTACACAACATACGGTGGAGGCTCAAGTGGGGGCACCCTGTTGATCCAGTGCTCAACCAAGTAGTGGCGGAATGATTTCGCTTTGCCGGACACCAAAGAAAGAACGGTCTTCTTCACTTCTTCTGGGATCTTGTATCGTTCTTGCACCTTCTTCCAGATGGTCTCCTTAACTTCTTGCGGGACTTGTTTCCATGTGTGGTTGATGCAGCAATGTGATCTGGCCAGAGTCCCTAGCATACTAGCGAACTCTGACCTGCTGCCCCCACAATACCTCCCAAACTTGTCCCACAGAAGACTGATCTCATCCGGTTTCTGCAGTTTCAACCCACGGGTCGGACCTCTACCTCTGGGTCTCTGAGTAGCACTCGTAGAAGGTGCACTCATGAAAGGGCCAACAGCAGCAGCAGCGCAGATGTAGATGGGCCAGCAGCAGTAGCGGCACTGGTAGAAGGAACCGGTACCATTTGCTGCTCATTTTCGAACTCACGTCAATATATATCGAACTCTTCATCAGCCATGTCTTGATCAGCCATGCCTGCAAGGATTGAAATAAAATTTGAATTAAATTAAGCATTTCATAATGATCATATACAAGCAAGAAATAAAAGAGTGTTAATTTCATATAAATTTTAATAGTAATAACTTACATACACCATTATCTCTCAACCCACATTCCCTCGTTATGGTCTGATCGTATATTCTCACGATGACCTGTGACCTCAGCCTCTTCCAATGAAATAGGAACAGTTGGAGGTTCATCTTCTGCATCATACTCATCCTCATCAACCACACCATCCACACCAACTATTCCTCTTCTCCCTTTAAGCACAACGGGCCATCTAGGATTACAGGGATCAGTTACATAAAATATCTGCTTAACCTTCGTCCCAACAACGAATGGCTCAACCGTGGGAGTAGCTCTAGATAGATCAACCAGTTTCATACCATGCTCCTCCTCACGGTAGCCATGATTGTTGTTAACCCAGTTACAGCGGAAAACACACATTTCGTAACTGTTGTAGTCCAATACCCAGATGTCTTGTATAACACCAAAATATGATTGTTTTACTGAGACTGGACTGTGACCTGCAACACCGATGTCATATAAGTTTTGATAAGCTTCAAGCTCTACGCCACTGTTTTGATTTGTTGACTTCTGATCCCGACGTTCTGTGAAAAAGGTGAATCCGTTGACATCGTACCCCTCATAAGAAATTACATCCAGATTTGGTCCAAATGCAACTACTTTAATCAGTTCAGGCACATTCGTGGACTGATCGGACAACACTCTGTCTTGAACCATCTGACAAATGTCCTATTCTGCTCATTTTGTCGTCTAACGTCACTCATGTCTGGATATTGTGATCTTAAAACACACAAGTGTTCATCAAAGTATGGTTCGACATCTTCAAGATGACTTAGCACAACTAAATGAGCTTTGTTAAGAGTGTCTATGTCAATTCTTTTCAGTTTCCGTCCAACCGTGCCAACACCCTTCAATCTGCCCTCGTGTCTAGAACGTGGAAGTCCAATGGTATCGACACCTTCTAGGAAATTGGTGCAGAAGTCTACAACTTCCTCTGTGATAGTGCCCTCTATAATACTACCCTCTGGGTGACGATAGGTCTTCATTTTCTTCTTCAGGACACCCATGTACCTTTCGAATGGATACATGTAGCGAAGGTACAAAGGACCACACATCAGAATCTCTCTTACAAGATGCACGAGGAGATGTATCATTATGTCGAAGAACGATGGAGGAAAATACATCTCCAGCTGGCACATTGTCACAATAAGATCCTTTTGTAATTTAGACAGAGTGTCCACATCAAGAACCTTAGACGAAATGGATTTGAGGAAGACACTGACGTTTGTGATTGTGTGTCTGACAGCATCCGGCAAGATCCCACGTAGTGCAATTGGCAAAAATTCTTGAAGTAGGACATGATAATCGTGAGATTTCATTCCTACTAATTTGAAATCTGTCATGGACACTAGGTTTCTTATGTTTGAGGAGTAACCTGATGGCACCTTGATGTTGTAAAGGGTACTGCATAGACTATGTTTCTCTTCTTTAGACAGAGTGTGACAGGCAGGAGGCAAGAATGTGCGTTTTCCACGTTCTTGCGGGCCAAGCTCTGTGCGTATGCCCAACTCAATTAAATCTTTTCTTCCTTTCAAATGATCCTTTGTCTTTCCTTTTATGTTCAAAAGGGTGCTAGTGATACTTTCACCCACGTTCTTCTCGACATGCATCCCATCGATACAATGTCTAACCTCCAGATGCTGCCAGTACTGTAGTTCCCAAAATATTGATTTCTTTTTCCAGACACTTTTTTCACCACTTTTGGTTGGCGGCCCGAAGTTGTTCACAATATTATCCAACTTTTTGTAAATCTCTGTACCTGTCAAAGGCTGGCGCGCCACTGTGATCAGTTTTCCCATCGAACTCTTTCGCCATCTTTCGATACTTATGTCCTTTTGGAAGCATTTTTCGGTGGCCCATATACACGGTTTTCCACTATGTTTCAAGCGAATGCTACAAGTGTTTTCACCACAAATCGGACACGCCAACGCCCCCTTGATTGAATAGCCTGAAAGATTACCATAGGCGGGGAAATCATTGATTGTGCAGTACAACATAGCACGCAAATTGAAGTCCTCTTTACTGAATGAGTCGTAAACCGTAGCCCCTTCATTCCACAAGAGTTGTAGATCCTCTATCAAAGGTTGTAGGAATACGTCAATTTTGTTGCCCGGTTGCTTTGGACCATATTAACAAAGACAACAAGATGTGTCTTGGTTTCATGCATAACCACGGCGGTAGATTGTAAATAACCAAAAGCACAGGCCAGGTACTGTGTATGCTACTCAAAGTACCGTAAGGGTTCATCCCATCCGTGCACAAGCCTAGCCTTAGGTTTTTCGGTTCGTTACCAAACTCAGGAAATTTTACGTCTATGTTTCTCCACTGTGGTGCATCAGCGGGATGTCTCAATCTGCCATCCTTTTTCCTGTGAACTGAATGCCACCGAAGATTCTCTGCGTCTTTCTCAATGGAGAACAAACGTCTGAACCTTGGAATGATGGGTAGGTACCACAATACCTTAGCTGGTGAACCTTTCTTAATACCGCTGATGTGAGTTTGTTGTTTCTTATACCGTGACGCTCCACATGCTGAACAGCTTTCAGCAAATTCATCCGATTTCCAAAACAGCATGCAACCATTTGGACAAGCATGAATTTTCTGGTACCCCATACCCATTGGGCACATCATTTTTTTGGCTGAGTACGTAGTCGTTGGTAAAACGTTGTCCACCGGAAGAACGTATTTCAATAGTTCCAGGAGGTCAGTGAAACTTACGTCGCTCCAGCCATGTTTCGCTTTCAAGTTGAATAGCTTGAGGACGACACTCAACTTGCTTAACTTTGTAGGGTCACACCCGGGGTACAACGGTGTTTTGGATGAATCCAACAAATTTTCATGCTTGTCTGGCGTGTTAGAGTAATGTCGTTCCACATCTTCGAGCATAGTCTCAATGTCATCATCCCAGAAATCTGGCTCAACGTTCGCTGTAACGTCTTCTGGATCACCAGCAACTGTATCATCTCCAAGTTCTGTTTCTGTGTTTGCCTGACCATTATCCCCTTCGTCAGGCTTAATAACATCGAACGCACTCTGACCATGCCATCGGATTATGTCTTGGAAATCTTTTGTAAAACCGCGGCGGATCAGATGTTCCTTAATTGTTTCAACGCCGCGATATCTCAGATTGTTTTGGCAGTCGATACACGGACAAAATATGTATCCCTTGTCTGTAGGTTTCAGATTGTTCGCCAACACCGTGCATAACTTATCAACTCCTTCTAAAAACTTGTCGTCCAAATTTCCGCTGTAAATCCACGAACGTTCCATCTCCTTCTAGCTATTTATATGAAGGCAGCCATTTCATACCGTCACCCGTGGCAGAGTCTTTACACTTTTGTATCTTATCAACCTAAATCCATCCATGAGTATTAAATCCCACCGGTGAACGTGTTTTTAATATGTAATTTATTGAAAATTTCGGCAGCATCTCCCTACAGTTCTTCAAATGCACGATATTATGATATTAATCAATAATATATGCATTCGAAGAACAATAAAGAGATACTGCTGAAATAATCAATAAAGTACATTAAAAGCACATTCACACCCTAGGTGTGAGATTTAACAATCATGGACAGTCCCGACAGGGACTGCCGAAGATATACCTCTATTAGGTATATCTTGGGCGGATAACTATGTTTGGTAGTTTGTCAAATATTATATGTATATATATAAATCTTACCTCTGGTAGACGATTAGCCGATGCTAAGACGGTTGAGGTCGGAAGCCTAAATAAAGTCGTAGTCCTGATGCATAAATGAAAAACGACAACATTAGAATTCATCAAAAAATCAAGGTTAAATGCTAGCTAAACCGCGGAAAAAAATCGACAGCATCTCCCCTATATTTCTAACGTCTCCAAATCAGTTTTATCAAAGTCAAATTCGCACGCACCATCTAGAACTGTAACATACATAAACTTATCTTCTTCTACTGTAAATGAAGTTTATGACCTTCTCTGCAGTACTTCAGATTGAAGGACTGAAACTAGTCATTCTAGAACCATTAAAATACCGAAACTCATCTTATTCTTTCTGGTGGTTATAACAATAGCATTGTTGATTCCTGTCACAGATTGTGAATCAAACAGAGAGCATCTGGCATAGCAGATTGAGCAGTTGAAAATGAGCTATTTTCAGGAATCGGTAATATACTTGAACTTACTTTCTTTCCTGTGGCAGTTTTAAGTAGTAGCATTTTTAAAACTACACTATTATGTATTAATTGTAATACTAAATGCTAAGAATAAATAAATACAGCAGTTTACAGTTTGGTTTGCAAAATTACCGTTACTAAGCACCGAAGTGGGCAAGTAGTGTAGAAATCAGCCCACGAACTAGGTTGCAATTAACTGTGAATCTGGGCACAAATATATGAACAAGGTTAGAACATTTGCCATTACACTCTCAGGATTCGATACAAACGAGGTTAGAACTTGCAATCGAAATGCATGTATATGAACAAAGTTAGAAAAAAACGACAATCAATCGATCGCATACCCAATACGCGATAGAGAGTCGACGGTGAGACCAGTGGTAGATGGGTGGTGACCGGCGGCGATGGGAGTGACAAAGGTGGTGGGAGCGACGGCGGCGATGGCCGTTAGCAAGGTGACGGGAGAGAGGAGGCGATTTCAGTGAGGAAGATAGCGCGAAAGAGAAGGAGTTAAGTACAGTGTGCAGAGTAAACACAAATGTTTAGTTAAAAGGACTTTAGATTACGGTTTACATGAAAACCGTAATGTAAAGTCACACTTTAAATGACGGTTCAGAAAGAAACAGTAATCTAAAGTGTAACGAAATTAAAAAAATAGTGCGAAAATTATTTGGCATATGCTGGGTTTCGAACTCAAGATCGATGGTTGTTAATGCTATTTTGATCGGCAAACTCAGTTTCAAACTGACAAGCACAAAAAGACCAATACCTGAAGACGCGGTTAGTCCTAAATCGAGAGAGCAAAGAAAGAAGATAGAAGATATTAAGTAAGATTTTATCTATCTGTTAAAGATAAATAAAATCTTCAACGGTGACTTGTAACTAAACAACTCGATATCTATAAAAGAAGCGGAGAGACTAGGGTTAAAAGTTAAGGGTTTTACGGATTAGAAAAACCTAGTGGGAAACACGGGAAACACAATAGTGATTCTTGTGTGAAGCGATTTACAGCGATTGTAATATCGATCTGGGTTTATAATCTGAGGTTATCCACGGGGTAGTACTTCAGGTGCTAGGAATTAAGGGATAGTCGTTTCTAGACGTGATCTGAGTAATTGTACACGTGAGAACATAAGGAAGTGCAGGTTGTACGTGATTTACTTGTATCAGGTGTGATACGTGTTTTATGTGAAAGTCAGTTAAGTTCTTCAGTTATTCCTGTTCTCTGTTCTTCGTCAGTCCTATACTAAGACGCATTATACACTAGCGGTAGGATTCTACAATGGTGTTGACTCATGTACCCACGGCCATTATGCCATGAGTCTTAGTCGATCAAACATAGGTAACACATTAATATAAAGTTTTTTTAATCTAAAATACACTGGTAAAACGACGTTGTTAACTGTAATTTAGATTACGCGCGGAGTCAAAAAAATCAAATAATACGGGAAATATTTGGCGTCAGGTCAAAACGATGTCGTTGACCATCAGTCGGAGGTAGGCGCGCCTTTTTTAGGATGGACTTTAGCTGACGATTATTAGTAAAACCGTAATCTAAAGTCCATTGACCGTAAAGCGCGCGTCAACACGGGACTTTAGATTACGGTTTCACTAATAACTGTCATCTAAAGTCCGTCCTAAAAAAGGCGCGCCTACCTCCGCTCGATTATTGATTACGGTTAATTCAATAAACGTCGTTAATTAATTCTGGCCTTCCTATTAATCACGGTGTCTGCTAAAGCCGTGATTAAAGCACCGTCATTAAAAGCTCGCGTTCCACCAGTGTCTCCTGCTCCTTCACCAAAAAACCACCAAAATCACCATAAAGCAATGCAAAAACAAATCCAAGAGCCATTCCACCGCTATAAATAGTCACGTGACACGCGCATCAAAGCGTACTCAAAAGCTAACAACACCATAAAAATCTCAATCTACCCCAGAAAAGGCCACACGAAGACTGCACTTATCCGATGAAGAAGAAACAACTATCTTAGCTGAAATCGAGGCAGCTGTACAACAACTGGAAGAAGAGGAGATTCAACACGATGAACCAGTGCAAAAAGATGCCTCAGTAGAGGAGATTCACCAAGAGATAGCAGTTGACTCAGAGGAAGAGGCAAACCTTATCGTCACCTTTGGGGAACCAGTCATCAATAGGTCCTCGACCCCACAAAGACAACATAAGGATAGGGATACCGACACAGAATAGCTATCTCTTGTCATCCACACGCTCGAGGAGCATGAGCATTTGAAGAAGGCGAAGGGAAAACAAAGATGGGCGCTTCTCCTAGTATTCAAGAGGTCGAGGAGCTTATTCACGCTGAAAAATCAGTTGCCAAGTCTCAACCTCCACAGTCCCTGAAGCGACTAAAGAAGCCCAAGGAGCTAGAGCCTTCCTTGATCAAAGTCGAGAATGTCAACGACCGATCCTGTCCCGTCTTACCAAAGACGTTGGATATGGATTGGATGAAGAAGATGGGTCTAGGAGAGATCATCGAGCTGTTGAAGTTCCAAGGATGGGTAGACTTCTTCCAGGAGCCTATCCCTGTCTACACCGAGCTGCTCAAGAAGTATATGAGACATCTTGGACCACTCCAGAGTGATGAAGATGACGACCACCTCCTCTTAACGATCCAAACGGCTCAAATTACTATCTCCAAGTCTTGGATTTGCAAGACTTTCAACCTAGAGCCAGGTCTCGTCATCCCCAAGGAAACAACTTGGAATGACCTTGGACACCAAGGAGGAAAGATGGTCATCCTGCTCAACATAGGAGCAACGATGAAAAACTTCAATGCCGTGGACATCTCTATCACAGATAGAGTCCTCTTCAACTTAGTCACCCACAACATCACCCCCAAGGAATCAACGCACTCACATAGTCAATGCCAGGGATGTGAGGCTATTGTTCGCCCTCAAGACCAAGAAGAAAATTGATCTGCCAGCCATGATTCTCCTCACCCTAGATGAGAGTCGTCAAGTGAACCAAGGTCTGGTGCATGGGGGAGTGGTCACCACGGCACTTCTTGAGAGTGGAGTGGACACCGACAGGTTCCACGAGTGCGCGCGCATTGCTCAGGACTGCATCTGCTCTGAGATGCTATCCAAGATGGGGATAAAGTCTAAGGGAGATAAGCTCGTTGCCATCCAGAAGCCCACAAAGAGTGAGGAAGCACGATCGGAACCTCGACCAACAGCAAGAGCTTCAGGACTCAAGAGAAAGAGAAGTCTCTCACCGGTCCACGACAGATCGGGGACCAGTCTGGATACTTCAACTCAGGACGTTGTTCAGCGAGTAAGAGTCACTCTTACCGCTGTGCAGGCTGTCTCCACTGAACCAAGTGTTCATCATATGGTTCAAGGAGCAATATATTTTATAGACTCCCACATAGCCTGAGCGTTCTTTGTCTCCTAGAGACATGAGTGAAGACTGTGAGAGAATTAGTTTTAAGCTAGATTTTATTTTGTTCCAGAGTTGTACTTTTTTTTGCCATTGACTATCTGTTTCTTGGTCAATCTTTTGATATCAATGAAAATGCAACTGGTTTTTGTATACTTGAATGCTTATGATACGTACAAAATAATTTATTGTATTGGCTTCTTCTTCCTTGATTAAAAACTGTAAAATGATCTGAGATATTTACTCTCATCCATTCCAATAATCCAATCTCGGACCTTGACACCTAAAAAACCTACAAACATAGCCCACAAGACGTAGCACCTCATTTAATGCCACTGAACGATCAGTCGTTGAGCATATCCAAAATATCTATAAAAACTTGCTCACTCCATCCGCCACTCACACCCAGTCCTTCACATATCACACTATGGGACAAACTCCACAAAGTTCATCTAACTCGAATGAGCAAACGATTCACTCCACCATTCGCAAGTTCATGGCCACAAAACATCCAAATGAATACATCGCCCAAAGATATGTTCAACCAGACTCCGATTCACTTACGCTTGGTCTATCACCTCAAGTGTCACTCTATCACATACACGTTCTCCACACTGCATGGAGTTCACCATAGATTTTGATGAGTCCGACCTTTCTACACAGCTGAATCACATTTGATCAATCCAACACAGCCAAACCCTCTTGGATCAAAGCCGCTTTTTCGGAGGATGAACCTTTTGGCCCAGAAGATTATGAATGGGATACCCAACTACATCACTCCATCCAGATTATCTTGCCCATGTTTTGTAGTTATACTCTATGGAATGTCATGGCCTTTACAACTCTTACGTCGTAGTTGCTCCCTATTTTGCTGTATGGCAAAGGGGAGAAAGAAAAGTATATGTACTTGTGAGAGTACTTTGAGACTATGTCAATTGTCCTTGTATTATGTGTCATCTGAATGAAAACTTTATCTACTTTGGTCATAGTTAACATAAAAGCTGTCACTTATTGTGCATAAAAGCTATCACTTATGCTATCATTCGTTAAAGTTTTTCATTCTTAAAACCCTTAACAACTAAGGGGGAATCCCTCTCAGGGGGAATCTCTCAATTTTGAATTGCCAAGTACATATAAGTGTATAGGTTGCCATCATCAAAAATAGGGAATGTTAAGACAGATCCTTTAGTTTTGATGATAGCAAACCTTGTATTGTCTATCTAATGCATTTGTCAAGATTCATGATTTAGATAGACATGTGAATAAGTGGCTTAGCACGCAAGGTTGCAAGCGCACTTAAGTCATGAGTGGCTTAGCACGCAAGGTTGCAACCGCGCTCAATCCACGACATGTGCCCAACCAGTCGGGCACCTGTCTACGAGAGCTCCGTAGAACTTCTAGCATAGACAACCAGTCAGACACCGCACAAAGATATCTCTCATGCTTAAAGATGAAAATCAAAGACAGAAGACTGCAAGGGATCGACCCATTCAGATAAAGCACATACATCCACTTAGGCAACTTGTTCACGACAAGCTCACGACAAAAGGAGAAGTTCATTAATGCACAAGATAACAAAGCTATAAATGAACATCATTACATAGCCGTAATGAATTCATAAGAGGGCATTTATGAGCATTTAATGAACCAGACAAAATCAGTCAAGTGGGGCACACAAGTGGTGATCAACCTATCAAGGGGGCTGCCGCCAACTTGACCAACTATGAGGCGACACGTGGTTCAAGCCTCCAGATCAAGTTGAAGAATCTTTGCAAGTCTAGTGTGGCTGCTATGTGAATAATCAAAGTTGTAGTCGACTCCTAATAGTCTAGGGATTAATAGGACGGTAGTTACATCCTAACAACCGTGTATATATACTTGCATTTATTCCATATGTAAGTAAGCCTGTATGAAAGAAAAAGAAAGAGATTATCTGGACAAAAGTGGATTAGACTTAGGAGTGTGTGTAAGAGCTAGAGAGTTGGTGAGCTAGATAGGATTGGGTTAGAGTATCAATACATTGGGTATTTGATAGAACGATAGGTCGGGGAACGGTCGGTGAACCGTAGGCCGATAGTCAGGAGAGGGTTGACGACTTTAGGGGTAAAGTCGAAACTGTCCCGGGAGTTCATGTGTGGGGCAATGGAGGTTGAGTGAATTTCGTGTGTGTAAATTCTCAATCGAAATGTTTTTTCCAGTTTAAGTTTATCTCGCGTCGATTCCTAAACTATCAAGTTTTATTAGAGTCCACGATATGTCCACGACACGTCGGGGACACATCAGGAGCGCTTGCTGGTTTCAATTGGTATCAGAGCGGGTCTTCTAGAAAGCTAACTGTTTTGGAAGGCGATCAAGATGTCTCATGCAAGCATTCTAGCAGTATAAGAAGGTTCTGCACCAAATCGACCACCACTCTTCAATGGAGACAACTACACTCACTGGAAGAATAAGATGGAATTTCATATCAAGTCTGACGATCCAAGAATGTGGAGGGTGATAACACACATGGAGAGTACACCTTCCAGAATACTCAAGGGCAAGACATATCTATCGACAGCAAGACGGATGATCAAATCAAGAAGCTGGTATTCAATATTGAGTTATATGAATACGTCTCTATGCACTACTACCTGAGCAATACTCCAAGATTACTTTAGCAAAAATGGCCCAAGAGATTTGGAAAACTCTTAAGGTTACTTGTGAAGGGAATGATGAGATCAAAAAGACTCACATTGAATTGCTATTCACTCATTGGGAGCTATTCAAGAAGGAAGAAAAGGAGAGCATTTCTGAAATGCATACAAGGTTCACTAAGCTGATCAACAAAATGTTGGTGCTTGGAAGAACTATCTCCAACGAGGATCAAATTCAGAAGTTCCTTAGATCTCTTCCTGCCTCCTTTGACAGTAAAGTCAATGCCATGCAAGAAGTGCATGATCTCTCCAAGATGTCTCTAGCAGACATGCTAGGGTCTCTAATGGCTTTTGAGTTAAAACTACAACACAGGAATTCAGAAAGCTCATCAAGAGATAGAGGGAAAGGCATAGCCCTTCAAGTAGCTAAAAATGAAAGATCTGAGTTAGGAGACGACAATGATGAAATGGTCCTCTATGCTAAGAGGTACGTTCAAAAGTTCATAAGAAATAAAATGAGGAAAGGCAAGGAGTCCAAGGAGTCGGATGATCAAAAGAAAAACAATGACAAGTGTTTTGGGTGTTCAAAACGCGGACATCATAAAAAAAACTATCCTCAACGATCCCGAGAGGACAACGACAGGGTCAAGAGGCTTGTCTGACGATCATTCAACAAAGGACCAAAGAAGGAGGCCTTCGTTGCCGTATGGGGAGATTCTGAACGGAGTGATGACAATCAAACCTCAGACAGCGACATCTCAGAAGATGAGAAGGCTCACCTATGCCTTGAAGGAGTGTGCCTGATGGCACAAGACAATGATGTCTCAGAAGAAGAAGAAGAAGAAGAACAACATAAGGTAAACTATTCTAAACTTAGAAGGACAATTCAAAAGGCTGAATTTCTAGGACTTAGGAAGTTTTCTCTTACATTATTTGATCACCTAGAGGCATTAGAAACTGAAAACGATGTACTTTTGGAAGAAAATGAAAAATTGAGAAATACCTCAGACAAAAGCAAGGTAGACAATCTCATGAGGGCACTCATGAAATTACAAACTGATTATAGTGAAATTATCTCCGCTCATGAAAAGTAGAAGCATGAAAAACAACCTGAAATCAATGAATTGATTGTTGTTCTTAACACTAAAGAAAAGGAACTAGCTACCATCAAAGAAAAACATTCTAAGATAGATGCTATTTCTAAGACACCCATGCGGAGAAGCAAACGACAGGCCGGATACCGGTTAGAGACCAGTCGTAGAGATGTCTGCATCTTATGCAGATAACCTGGTCATCATGAATCCAATTGCTATAAAACGTGTTTTATGAGGCATTGGCAACTCAAGAAACTAGGACTGAAATGGGTAGTCAAAAATGATCTTAGAACATTTAATGGTGGAAATGGGTCCAACCTTTCTATGGACCCTAACCCCACACCACTAACGTGTTAAGTGCAGAATCGAGTGAGAATGGACCCCTGCTGGTACATCGATAGTGGGTGCTCTAAACATATGACAGGAGACAAAAAAAGTTCTTCTCACTCGAACCAGGGAGCCAAGGAACCGTCTCCTTTGGCGACAACAAGGAAGGAAAAATCATCGGTGTAGGTAAGGTTGGCATTACATATGATTATGTCATAGATAGTGTAAATCTAGTTCATGGTTTAAAATTCAACTTGCTTAGTGTTTCTCAACTTTGTGATAAAGGCAATTCAGTTCATTTATATCTTACACATTGTAGTATAGTAAGTCAGAACAATGGCAAAGAGTTGTTTAAGGGAAAAGGTGGAAAAACATTTATGTAACTAGTTTGGAGAATATTGACAGTCCTAATCTTCCATGCTTGACTGCTTCAATAGATGACTCTACACTATGGCACAAAAGACTAGGGCATGTTAGCACTTCTTTGTGACGCCTGTGTTAGAAGCAAACAAACTAAGATTTTAGTTTAAGTCAAAGAACTTAATTAGCACATTCAATCCACTTAAATTACTTCACATGGACTTATGTGGACCCATGAAAATCAAAAGTTTTGGAGGAAATTGGTATGTGTTTGTAATTGTTGATGATTACTCACGGTTCTCTTGGACACTCTTTATTGCTTCCAAAGACAAAGTCTTTGAGAAATTTAAAGCCTTTGCAGGAAAAGTCCAAGTACAACTCAACCTCAAGATTAAAACTCTTCGGTCTGATCATGGGTCAGAGTTTAAGAATCAACAATTCATGTATATGTGTAAACAACATGGGACACATATTCAGTACCAAGAACACCCCAACAGATTGGGATAGTTGAGCGAAAGAATAGAACACTACAAGAAGTAGCCTGGGCCATGCTGTTGGGGAGTAGTCTTCCTCAGGTCTTCTGGGCAGAAGCAATGGCAACTGCATGCTACATCACAAATAGATCGCTCATATGACCTATCCTCAACAAAACTCCCTATGAGTTAATCAAGGGAAGAAAACCAAACATAAGTCACTTCATGACCTTCGGATGCAAATGTTATGTCCACGACAATGAAAAGAGTCCCTTTGGAAAGTTTGATGCCAGAAGTGATGTGGTCATCTTCCTTGGATACTCTGAAAGAAGCCGGGCATATAAGGTATACAACAAAAGGACACTGAAGATGGAAGAAAGTGTGCATGTTGTCTTTGATGAGGCTGACGTACTCAAGATCAAGAAATCTGATGAAGATGAAGAACTTGGATTTGATCTAGTTGATCAGGATCTCATAGATAATCCCAAAGATGAATCACCGACTGAAGAAAACTTGCCTGACAGGTCAGCAATAGGTCAACAACAGGTCGACAAAGGAAAAAATGATGTCGAGGATCCTCTATCTCCATCAACCATTCATCAATCTCGTGCTTTGTACAAAAATCATCCATTAGAGAAAATCATATCAGACATATCCAAAGGAACTCAGACAAGAGCACAGACTCAAGATCTTTTAGCCTTCTCAACGTCAATCTCACCCATCGAGCCCAAGAACGTCAAGGAAGCTCTTCGAGACTCAGACTGGATCAATGCAATGCAAGAAGAACTAAACCAGTTCGAAAGATGCAAAGTCTGGCATCTTGTGCCTTGTCCTACTCATCAAGGAGTATTTGGCACAAAATGGGTCTTTAGAAACAAGCTGAATGAAATGGGAGAAGTTGTCTGAAACAAAGCTCGTCTGGTAGCTCAAGATTATCGTCAACAAGAAGGAATAAACTTCCAAGAAACCTTCGCTCCAGTAGCAAGGATAGAGTCTATTAGATTACTAATTGCATTTGCTGCACACAAAGGAATCAAACACTTCCAACTTGACATCAAAAGTGCCTTCCTAAATGGGTACGTCAAAGAGGACGTGTATATTGAGCAACCTCCAGGTTTTGAGACACAAGAAGGAAAAGACAAGGTACTTAAACTTGACAAAGCTCTTTACGGGCTCAAACAAGCACCAATATCATGGTATGATCGCCTGTCCTCCTATATATTGGAAAACCACTTCAAAAGAGGTAAAGACAAAAATCTATTTGTTTACAACAACAAAAGAGATTTCCTAATTGTGCAAGTATATGTAGATGATATAATCTTCGGAGCCTCTGATGAAAAATATTGCAAAAAGTTTGAAGCATGGATGACAAAGGAATTTGAGATGAGTGATCTGGGAGAACTGAAGTTCTTTCTAGGACTTCAAGTCAAGCAAAAAGATGAAGGGACTATCATATCCCAAGAGAAGTATATAAAGGATTTGCTGAAGAGATTTGGAATGGAGGAATGTAAGACATTTGACACACCAATGGCAGTCAGCGCCAAGATGGGCATCATGACTGGTGACCGACCGGTCGACCAGTGATCATACAGAGAGATGATTGGTTCTCTACTATATTTAACTGCTAGTAGACCGGACATTATGTATAGCGTTTGCTTATGTGCCAGGTTTCAAGTAGATTCTAGAGAGAGTCATCTCACAGCTGTGAAAAGAATCCTGCGTTACTTAAAAGGTACCATGAATCTTGGTCTCTTTTATCCTAAGTTCACTAACTGTAACGTTGTAGGATTTTCAGATGCAGACTATGAAGGATCTATCACAGATAGAAAGAGCACTTCAAGGACAGCATTCTTTGTTGGGTCATGTCTGATTGCGTGGGGATCAAAGAAATAACAAAGTGTTGCAATCTCAACAGCTGAATTGAATACATTGCTACGGCAAGCTGCTGTGCTCAACTCCTATGGCTTAAGCAATAAATTGGTGATTATGACGTCAAAACAGGTACATTACCTATTATGTATGACAATACAAGTGCCATCTATATTTCCAAAAATCCTGTGCATCATTCTCATACCAAACATATTGACATTAGACATCACTTTCTTAGAGATTGTTGTGAAAAGGAATTAGTTGGTTTAAAGTATATTTCTACTGAGGACCAACTATCTGACATCTTTACTAAGCCATTAAGTAGAGAAAGGTTTACTAAGATTGTTCATGATCTTGGAATGATATTCATTGATCACAATTAAACTGTCTTTTATTTCCCATGATATGTCACCGACATGTGAGCAACACCTGTTTTATTATCGTTCAGTAGTCAACGATCAGTTTAATGCATAGAAATTATGTCAAACGACTACTTGAAACAGATTTGTCATTTTACACAACAAGTGAGATTAGTTTAAAGAATGTCCAATGGATAGAAACGGGAAAACTTCTCAACGGATCGCTGACAACCGTCACGACCACTGCCCATTATGAATAGTACTGTTAGGACATGTCAGCGAGCGGACGAGGAGCAGTCACCGACCGTTACTCTATATAGGGCGACAAGAGTTTCTTTCTTGTCACACTATTGCCCTCATCCTCTCTAAACTCTCAGAGCACTCAAAAAATTCTCTTCTCTCTTACAACACTCTTGTGAGCTTAAGTGCAAAAAATCCTTTGCCTCACAGCCGTTAAAGAAAACCCGAGCTAAAAGTCCTAAATTCCAGTACAAAATCCTCTACACTGAAAATGGCACTCAAGACTACTCTACGATCACAAGCAAACGCCACATTCAAGGAAGGCTCCTCACAACAAGTGGCTGACATACAGCCGACCAAGTCTCTAGCTCGTCTGACCACAGAAGAGGAAGATCAACTCGTGATCAAAGTAGTACAAGAAGGAGAACTACAAGTGAGTGAGGTAGAGAACATAAGAACCCATATTCCTAAAACCTACTACCTCATTGAATCAGGCACATTCAAACCTACTATTCTTCCTAACCCTGCTCCCACAAAAAATCCACAAATTTCTTCTCTTGCTCCTTCACCAAAACCACCAAAATCACCACAAAGCAATGCAAAAACAAATCCAAGAGCCATTCCACCGCTATAACTGGTCACGTGACACGCGCATCAAAGCGTACTCAAAAGCTAACAACACCACAAAAGTCTCACTCTACCCCAGAAAATGCCACACAAAGACTGCACTTATCCAATGAAGAAGAAACAACTATCTCAACTGAAATCGAGACAGTTGTACAACAACTGGAAGAAGAGGAGATTCAACACGATGAACCAGTGCAAAAGGATGCCTCAGTAGAGGAGATTCACCAAGAGATAGCAGTTGACTCAGAGGAAGAGGCAAACCTTATCGTCGCCTTTGAGGAACCATTCATCAACAGGTCCCCGACACCACAACGACAACACAAGGATAGGGATACCGACACAGAATAGCTATCTCTTGTCATCCACACGCTCGAGGAGCATGAGCATTTGAAGAAGGCGAAGGGAAAAAAAAGATGGGCGCTTCTCCTAGTATTCAAGAGGTCGAGGAGCTTATTCACGCTGAAAAATCAGTTGCCAAGTCTCAACCTCCACAGTCCCTGAAGCGACTAAAGAAGCTCAAGGAGCTAGAGCCTCCCTTGATCAAAGCCAAGAATGTCAACGACCGATCCTGTCCCGTCTTATCAAAGACGTTAGATATGGAGTGGATGAAGAAGATGGGTCTAGGAGAGATCATCGAGCTGTTGGAGTTCCAAGGATGGGTAGACTTCTTCCAGGAGCCTATCCCTGTCTACACCGAGCTGCTCAAGAAGTATATGAGACATCTTGGACTACTCTAGAGTGATGAAGATGACGACCACCTCCTCTCAACGATCCAAACGGCTCAAATTACTATCTCCAAGTCTTGGATTTGCAAGACTTTCAACCTAGAGCCAGAAGGTCTGGTCATCCCCAAGGAAACAACTTGGAATGACCTAGGACACCAAGGAGGAAAGATGGTCAGCCTGCTCAACAAAGGAGCAACGATGAAAAACTTCAATGTCGTGGACATCTCTATCACAAACAGAGTCCTCTTCAACTTAGTCACCCACAACATCACCCCCAAGGAATCAACGCACTCACATAGTCAATGCCAGGGATGTGAGGCTATTGTTCGCACTCAAGACCAAGGAGAAAATCAATCTGCCAGCCATGATTCTCCTCACCCTAGATGAGAGTCGTCAAGTGAACCAAGGTCTCGTGCACGGGGGAGTGGTCACCACGGCACTTCTAGAGAGTGGAGTGGACACCGACAGGTTCCACGAGTGCGCGTGCACCGCTTAGGAAAGCATCTGCTCTGAGATGCTATCCAAGATGCGGATAAAGACTAAGGGAGATAAGCTCGTTGCCATCCAGAAGCCCACAAAGAGTGAGGAAGCACGATCAGAACCTTGACCAACAGCAAGAGCTTCAGGACTCAAGAGAAAGAGAAGTCTCTCACTGGTCCACGAAAGGTCGGGGACCAGTCTGGATACTTCAAATCGGGACGTTCTTCAGCGAGTAAGAGTCACTCTTACCGTTGTGCAGGTTGTCTCCACTGAACCAAGTGTTCATCACATGGTTCAATGAGCAATAGATTTTATAGACTCCCACATAGCCTGAGCGTTCTTTGCCTCCTAGAGACATGAGTGAAGACCATGAGAGAATTAGTTTTAGGCTAGATTTTATTTTGTTCCAGAGTTGTTCTTCTTTTGCCATTGACTATCTGTTTCTTGGTCAATCTTTTGATATCAATGAAAATGTAACTGGTTTTTGTATACTAGAATGCTTATGATAGGTACGAAATAATTTATTGTACTGGTTGTTTCTTCCTTGATTAAAAACTACAAAATGATCTGAGATATTTAGTCCCATCCATTCCAATAATCCAATCTCGGACCTTGACACCTAAAAAAACCTACAAACATAGCCCACAAGACGTAGCACCTCATTTATTGTCACTCAACAATCAGTCATTGAGCATATCCAAAATATCTATAAAAACTTGCTCACTCCATCCGCCACTCACACCCAGTCCTTCACATATCACAAATGGCACAAACTCCACAAAGTTCATCTAGCTCGAATGAGCAAACCATTCACTCCACCATTCGCAAGTTCATGGCCACAAAACATCCAAAGAAATATGTCGCCCAAAGATATGTTCAACCAGACTCCGATTCACTTACAGCTTGGTGTATCACCTCAAGTGTCACTCTATCACATACACGTTCTCCACACTGCATGGATTTCACCATAGATTTTGATGAGTTTGACCTTTCTACCACAGTTGAATCACATTTGATCAATCCAACCACAGCCAAACCCTCTTGGATCAAAGCCGCTTTTTTAGAGGATGAACCTTTTGGCCCAGAAGATTATTAATAGGATACCCAACTACGTCACTCCATCTAGATTATCTTGATCATGTTTTGTAGTTTATACTCTATGGAATGTCATGGCCTTTACAACATCTTACGTCGTATAGTTGCTCCCTATTTTGCTGTATGGCAAAGGGCGAAAGAAAAGTATATGTACTTGTGAGAGTACTTGTGAGACTATGCCTATCGTCCTTGTATTATGTATCATCTGAATGAAAACTTTATCTACTTTGGTCATAGTATAACATAAAAGCTACCACTTATTGTGCATAAAAGCTATCACTTATTGCTATCATTCGTTAAAGTTTTTCATTCTTAACACCCTTAACAAACTCAGGGGGAATCCCTCTCAGGGGGAATCTCTCAATTTTTGAATTGCCAAGTACATATAAGTGTATAGGTTGTCATCATCAAAAGTGGGGAAATTGTTAAGACAAGATCCTTTAGTTTTGATGATAGCAAACCTTGTATTGTCTATCTAATGCATTTGTCAAGATTCATGATTTAGATAGACATGTGAATAAGAGGCTTAGCACGCAAGGTTGCAAGCGCACTTAGGTCATGAGTGGCTTAGCACGTAAGGTTGAAACCGCACTCAATCCACGACATGTGCCCAACCAGTCGGGCACCTGTCTACGAGAGCTCCGTAGAACTTCTAGCATAGACAACCAGTCAGACACCGCACAAAGATATCTCTCATGCTTAAAGATGAAAATCAAAGACAGAAGACTGTAAGGGATCGACACATTCAGATAAAGCACATACATCCACTTAGGCAACTTGTTCATGACAAGCTCACGACAAAAGGAGAAGTTCATTAATGCACAAGATAACAAAGCTATAAATGAACAACATTACATAGCTGTAATGAATTCAGAAGAGGGCATTTATGAGCATTTAATGAACCAGCCATAATCAGGCAAGTGGGGCACACAAGTGGTGACCGACCTATCAAGGGGGTTGCCGCCAACTTGACCAACTATGAGGCGACTCGTGGTTCAGGCCTCTAGATCAAGTTGAAGAATCTCTATAAGTCTAGTGTGGCTGCTATGTGAATAATCGAAGCTGTAGTCGACTCCTAGAAGGCTAGGGATTAATAGGCGGTAGTTACATCCTAACAACTGTGTATATATACTTGCTTTTATTCCATATGTAAGTAAGCCTGTACGAGAGAAAAAGAAAGAGATAATCTGCGCAAGTGTGAATCAGACTTAGGAGTGTGTGTAAGAGCTAGAGAGTTGGTGAGCTAGATAGGACTGGGTTAGAGTATCAATACATTGGGTATTTGATAGAACGACAGGTCGAGGAACGGTCGGTGAACCGTAGGCCGATAGTCAGGAGAGGGTTGACGACTTTAGTTGTAACACCCCTACCGCTATGCAGACGTTATATAGTGAGTGGTTAGAACAGGTGTAATTAACATAAAAGAAAGAAATTAAAACCCAAAAATAACGTCGGGCTGCAAATAAATCCCGGTCGCAGTAGTATAGTGAAAATGTAAGCAAACCGGATGTCGAACCGTGGGACTAATGTACATATAATAGTTCCTAAGCGTGTCACAAGAGGGGGGATTAATTGACTTGTAAAATAAATAAAAGAAAAGATAAAATAAACTAAGTTAACAGATAAATAAAATGGAACTCTGGGTCAGGTTAATATAATCTGCATAATTAAGCTATCTCTACTGGTTTAATAATTTGGCAAGGTTCCTGTAAATATCTTAAGGACTAAGTCATAGCCTCATAAGAACTCGTTCACCTGTAATGCAAGGTTCTAATCAAGGTTCAAGCAAAAGCCTGCGAACGGCAGAGGAGTATTTGAGGAATTACATTTGCAACTGAATACTAACTCATTAAATCATAATAAAGCTTCCTCCAGTTTTACGCTTTAATTAACCTGTCTATTTATCACCTGGTCTGATCAAAAATAGACTTAGTAGAGCAATTTAATAAATTCGCGAGATCTATTAAAAAGGTGCATGATAACCTTTAAGCGTAACAAACTGTATATAAATAAACCAGTAGAAATATTGCATAATTAATACAGGTACATAATAACTATTCCCAGAGTAAATGTAAACTAGCCTAACATATTAAATAGATAGATAGAGACGAGAGTAATAGAAATCATCCGTAATCACTCCGTCTCACTCTGCTATTTTGTGTACGTAGGGCTAGAGGTGAATTTGGTGGACTGTAAAATAAATAAAATGGAGAAGGCGGGAGAAGAGAAATGAGATGGTGGTGAAGTGGTCGTGGATCGATTGGTGAATTCGTGAGTTATATTGAGTGAGGCTCGTGGGTTTATATAGACAAAGAAAGAAGAAAGCAGAGAAGATAGACAGACGCGTGAGCGAGCAAATGATTGAGGCGGTGGAAGATTGAGCTCATTGATTGCTCACTGATTGAAGGGGACAGACAGAGGCGTGAATTAAGGTAGGCGCAGACAGTGGACGAGTTGCAGTCGGCGCGAGTTGCAGACGAAGACGGGCGAAGAAGATAAGCTCGCGTCGAGAATTAATCAGAACCGCCTCCTTGACCGCCCATTAAGAGGCGGTTGCCTCTGTCTTGACCGCCTCGCGGTCTTATGTGTGTTGTCCGCCTCTTTGTAGGCGGTACTCTCTGTTGAGTCCGCCTCGCGGTCGCATGTGTGGTGACCGCCCAAAATGAGGCGGTAGCCTCTCCCTGTTCCGCCTGTTTATAGGCGGTAGTGAGTATGAGTCTTGTCCGCCTGTTTTGAGGCATGTGTCTCTCGCGTGACTCTCTCTTCTACCGGCTCTAGTTTCTTCGTTTGGAACCCGTTTTCTGAGCCGTTTGCGTCTATGTGTTTGTCTCTTGGTCTACTTTAGTCCCAGCTTGGTTTTCCTCATGTTAAACCAATAAATTAGTGAGATAATAATAAAACATAAACTAGAGGAAAACTAACCGAAGTGGAGAAATGAGCAAGAAAAGTGTTAATATTATATATGAAATACACCTATAAATCATGCTCATTTGGACACTTATCACAACCCCACACTTATCTTTTTGCTTGTCCTCAAGCAAAATCACGTACCCAAGTAAGTAGTGCTCAATACTAACAAATATTACTATGAAGGGTAGGATAAACATGATCTTTTTAACTTAATTTGAGGAGTGTGAAAAATTAACTGCTGGTGGCATAGGTGTGCTCAGGGTAAAAATAAAATATAGAGTTTCGGGGTATGATCTAGGGTACTTCAATGTTTCTTTTAGGTGACTCTGAGAACTTTTACCATGGCCAACTTCTCTCAAGAATGGGCATTGAGAAGAAAACAAAAGGAAAAATAGATTTATGCATTTGTTTCACTTTTGCAAAAGGAATGAGAAAATGTAGGCATTACGCCTTTATATTTAAGAACATTCAACTCTCATTGTTGGTTACTAATGGTGTCTCGCAAGTCCCTTATTATTTTGTATTCTTTTTTTTTTCTTCTTTTTTTTTAACAGAGAAGTTCCCCTTAGCAATCCCTAAGAGAGAAGACAGAAAGAAACCTTGAGCAATAAAATCCAACCATTTGCAGATTATTTGGTCACACCGCATATAAAATGCTCCTCAAAAGTAATCAAAATTTTTAAAATTTGTACCATTTATCCTACAATTCATAATAGTATTTATTCTTAAAGAGAACAACCCACATATACAGGGTCCATAATATTTGAATTGGACAAACGCAAAATAAGGAGAGAGATTAAATATTTAAGCACAAAGTGTCACCGAAAAGGGCACACTCCCCCACACTTAAATTGAACAATGTCCTCATTGTTCACTAGAAAAACAAGGGAAGGTTTCAGAAGACCTTTTTCGGTAAGTAGATAAAATAGAGATAACACAAAGACCACAATTATTCATTTAAGCGCATAAACGCTCCTCTGCAGTTTTTATTTAAATAAAAAGCATAAATTAAAGAACTGGTACTCCCCTGATATTATTTTTGCTTGCGTTATTAGGAGTTCCCCCCACACTTGAGCTTCAGCCTCAAGTAGCGTAGCTTGGTTGCGGTGTCCACATGGAGGTGCACCTGCAGAAGACACTAGAAGAAATACTGAAAACGGGGTTAAAAGTTAGCAAAAATAAAATTTTAAGAGAAACCTGAAAATTAAAAGAGCATAAAAGCAAAATAAAATAAAAGTACCCGGGTTGCCTCCAGGAAGCTGCCCTTTTTAACGTCTTTGGCTAGACGCCTGCTCGTTATCCTGGATCAAAAAAAACGTTACCTCGGCATATAAAATAAGAAAATTAATACTCCTCAAAATCTGGTGTTTGAGGGGTACTGCCGGGAACGTAGTTCTAACAGAAGACCCGGCGGTGCAGATTTTCTTCCTCAAATTGGAGGATGTAAACATCATCCTCTTGTAGGTGAGGCTCGTAGAAAGAACGTTGTTTGATATCATCTTCAGAGAAAATTAATTCTTTAAAGGTGATATTGGCGTTTTGTTTGGATATATTGGCGGGAGTGATGGCAATCCTTCTCTTCATTTTTGAGGATGTAAGTATCCTCATTGTCTGGGATATTATAGATAAGGATGGAAGATAGCGGTAATTGAATTTAGAGGGAGGGGTTTCTATGAGTGGCTCGTCTGTAGTGGGGTGTGTTCTACCTCTTGAACTGTTTCGCTCATTGATTGCTCTAGTAGTTGAGCGATTCTCTCCAGGTAGTCTGGTTGATCTTCTAACCAGAGTTGCTCTTGGACTATGAGACAATCCTCAAAATCATGAGCTCCCCCACATTCGGAGCAGTATAAATCCTGCCAATATTCAAATGCCTCTTCCATTGCCGTGTAAAATTTTTTTGTGTGTTTTTTTTATAAAACAAAACTACTGAAAAAGATTAGAAAATAAAATGATAGAAACAAACATAATAATAAATAACAAAATATAAAAGAAAATTAATATAAACAACAAACAAAAATAATATAGACAAAATATTCTAATAATACAAGTGAATAATCCGGGGCTTAGGGACTAGATAAACTAGTCCCCGGCAACGGCGCCATTTTGCAGACGTTATATTGTGAGTGGTTAGAACAGGTGTAATTAACATAAAAGAAAGAAATTAAAACCCAAAAATAACGTCGGGCTGCAAATAAATCCGGTCGCAGTAGTATAGTGAAAATGTAAGCAACGGATGTCGAACCGTGGGACTAATGTACATATAATAGTTCCTAAGCGTGTCACAAGAGGGGGGATTAATTGACTTGTAAAATAAAAAAAAGAAAAGATAAAATAAACAAGTTAAACAGATAAATAAAATGGAACTCTGGGTCAGGTTAATTAATATGCATAATTAAGCTATCTCTACTGGTTTAATAATTTGGCAAGGTTCCTGTAAATATCTTAAGGACTAAGTCATAGCCTCATAAGAACTCGTTCACCTGTAATGCAAGGTTCTAATCAAGGTTCAAGCAAAAGCCTGCGAACGGCAGAGAGGAGTATTTGAGGAATTACATTGCAACTGAATACTAACTCATTAAATCATAATAAAGCTTCCTCCAGTTTTACGCTTTAATTAACCGGTCTATTATCACCTGGTCTGATCAAAAATAGACTTAGTAGAGCAATTTAATAAATTCGCGAGATCTATTAAAAAGGTGCATGATAACCTTTAAGCGTAACAAACTGTATATAAATAAACCAGTAGAAATATTGCATAATTAATACAGGTACATATACTATTCCCAGAGTAAATGTAAACTAGCCTAACATATTAAATAGATAGATAGAGACGAGAGTAATAGAAATCATCCGTAATCACTCCGTCTCACTTGCTATTTTGTGTACGTAGGGCTAGAG
This sequence comes from Limonium bicolor, assembly GCA_023374045.1. Classification (NCBI taxonomy): domain Eukaryota; kingdom Viridiplantae; phylum Streptophyta; class Magnoliopsida; order Caryophyllales; family Plumbaginaceae; genus Limonium; species Limonium bicolor. The sequence continues at coordinate 191,058,348 of CM041777.1, read as the reverse complement.
GTGAATTTGGTGGACTGTAAAATAAATAAAATGGAGAAGGCGGGAGAAGAGAAGGAATGAGATGGTGGTTGAAGTGGTCGTGGATCGATTGGTGAATTCGTGAGTTTATTGAGTGAGGCTCGTGGGTTTATATAGACAAAGAAAGAAAGAAAGCAGAGAAGATAGACAGACGGTGAGCGAGCAAATGATTGAGGCGGTGGAAGATTGAGCTCATTGATTGCTCACTGATTGAAGGGGACAGACAGAGGCGTGAATTAAGGTAGGCGCAGACAGTGGACGAGTTGCAGTCGGCGCGAGTTGCAGACGAAGACGGGCGAAGAAGATAAGCTCGCGTCGAGAATTAATCAGAACCGCCTCCTGACCGCCCATTAAGAGGCGGTTGCCTCTGTCTTGACCGCCTCGCGGTCTTATGTGTGTTGTCCGCCTCTTTGTAGGCGGTACTCTCTGTTGAGTAGCCTCGCGGTCGCATGTGTGGTGACCGCCCAAAATGAGGCGGTAGCCTCTCCCTGTTCGCCTGTTTATAGGCGGTAGTTAGGTTATGAGTAGAGTCTTGTTCCGCCTGTTTTGAGGCATGGTCTCTCGCGTGACTCTCTCTTCCGGCTCTAGTTCTTCGTTTGGAACCATTTCTGACCGTTTGCGTTATGTGTTGTCTTGGTCTACTTTAGTCCCAGCTTGTTTGCCTCTGTTAAACCATAAATTAGTGAGATAATAATTAAAACTAAACTAGAGAAAACTAACCGAAGTGGAGAAATGAGCAAGAAAAGTGTAATATTATATATGAAATACACCTATAAATCATGCTCATTTGGACACTATCACGCTAATACGTCATTACCGTCCAATCTCCTTATACAATCCAGACTCACGCAGCGGATACTTACATACTCAACGGTGGGTGATACAATGCCGTTAGCCACCCACGTGACTAACAAGGCTACTACTCTACTACATACAGCATCGGTCTGATGGACCGAAATATCCGAGTACTACACAGTTATAATATGTACTCCAATTACCAAATCAAATACTAGAACTTCCCATTCATTACAATACTCCATAAGTTCAATACAATATAATACACCGAGTTTACTAAGATCCTTATACAAATACAACACCTCTTTCAATTTCATAGATACTCATTAAGAGTCTAACCACTACCCATTCCTCACAAACTACTTACTTTCTAAGTACAAGGGGTGCGTCACTTAGTACGCTTCTACATTCTACTTCTAATTATCCAAGTGTAGCCACCGGTCTCTTACCATGACCATATTCGCTTCGGATACCTGCACACTAAAAACGTTCCCCCTAGGGGGTTAGCTTACGCTGAATATGACTTCCGCATACCCCGCGTACTAGCGAGGGTACGCCGACCACTTGGTCGAATACATGCAATTCATTTTATTCAAACATACATGCATACATGCTCTTATACACAATACTACAATACTTTACGCAAGGAATACATTTACACACTTCATTACATACAAGGAATACAATACAAGCCATCCAATACATACTTACCTTCTTTCGCAATGCACATACGCAACACATACACCATACATACTCAATACACCGTACTTGTTAGCTTCATTGGTCCACCCGGGTTAATCGGGTGGAGATTATCTTTTACTCGGGGTCAATGACTTACACCAGCCAAGACCATTATACATACAATACTATTACTTTACTTTACTACTTACTCAAGTCAAGTTGTCGGGACCTCCGGGCAGGGACTACACCGTCTCACCACCGGGCTTACTTGGTTCACCAATCCAGGATGCTACCCATTTAAGGGGTTTGGGCCGTGGACCAGTTAAAGAACCAGGAATCGGATCCAACCTCTTGTGTCTCCTCATCCTCACGCGTGGCCGAAACTATATCGGACTTCTACTCATTCCAACTTACTCAATACTTACGTTAGGAGTTAGGTGGTTAGGAATTAGTAGAAGTCAATCACATTCAAGCCACACAATAAATACATTACTCCCACACACATTCTCACGAGTACAATACAAGATACAAATACACTACGAAGTACATACACACTTATTATCATCCATACATTTCATGAATTATACAAACTGATTGTTCAAGACAATATATCAAGAACAATTTAAACAAGCACAAGTAGTGCAATATAGTCCGATTCATACATTTATCTTATTTAGGTGGTCAAATAAGCACACAAATCGGGGTAACCAGGTTAGGATACAGAGCATGAAGAAATCATACCTTTTACCGGAATTTACTTCACCGGGTGTTCCCTTGTTCCTTTGGTTTACTCTCGTTCCTCGAGTCTTATTCTCGAACCAATGACTACATGCCAAATGGTTCAATTAATACTAAGCATTACAATACATACATAGTTACTACTCCCGTACTTACCCTATTGTCCCGTTATTTCGGTTTAACTTAATGTCCTTAAACTTACAACTTGCTTAATCACTTCTCATACTTGTTTACACTTCCTAGGGCCTTTAAAGGTCACCAAACAAGGCCTTAAAACTTCTAAAAGCATTACCAATCAATCCCCCATGTTTAGAACCCTTAAAAACACTCTCTGCTGAATTCTGGGGTGGTCTGGGACTTGGTCCGGACCCTAGGTCCCGGACCAATGCACTGTCTAACTCTCGGCCATATTTTCTACCCTGGTCCTGGACTTAAGTCCCGGACCAATTCCTGCATTCACTCTCGGGCCTTTTTTTGAAGCGGTCCGGGACTTGGTACATATCCTAAGTCCCGGACCCTGCTAAAAACTGCTATTAAGGTCATTTTTCAACCCCAAATCAACCCTTAATCCACCCCTCATCATTCCATAATCTTTCCACAAGTTTCCTACATAATTAAACACCTCAAAACACTCCTTAAACCACCTCAAATCCTTGGTCCAATCCATACTCAACTTCTTGCCCAATTTCTACATATTTCCATTCTCATTTCTACAACTTGCACACTTGTGCATTTATACACTTTCCTTTGCACTTTGCATCTTTTCCTAACTTCATTTTACCATACCAATTCATTTCTAGACATATGCACTACCTATACCCAAGTCAAATCTCCATCTTCAAGGTTACAAACACTAACTCTTTCTCTTGTTTTTCCAATGCATTTCACATGCTATTTGCTACATATTTTACACCCTTTTATTCTCATCCTACAACTACCATTCCATGGTTACTAAACATCTCTACTCAACCCAATACACACCTTGGTTCTACCATTCACCAAGTCATCCATAAATGCACATTTTCTACCAAAATTTTGCCATAGCTCACCTACTTTTCTTACTTAGACACACATATCCATTCTCTCCAAATTCATTCCTAATCTAGCCACACCCTTACAAGGGTCCTACCAGCAATCAAAGCAATACAAATCCATCTCAATACACCAATACTCCATCAAACAACAATACCAATACTCATACACCATTTACTTGGCTTTAAGGCCTACAATTCAAATGCTAGCTCACAAATACTCAAACTTCCACAACCTACAATACTAATACAAGATTTGGGTTCTTTAAATTAGTTTACCCATTCCCATTACTCTAATGCATTAAAAATTTAGCCTTAAGAAGGGGCTCTTACCTTGAGCTTTTAATTCCTTCATTTCTTTTCCATTTCTCCTCTTCCTCTCTTTCTTGCACAAATCGGTTATGTGGGGAATGGAGTTGCCAAACTCCATTCCCATCACCCAAAGCACACAAAACAAGTATAATTAATATACTAACCCTTAAATTAATGCTAGTTCATAGTAAGGTTTAGAACACTAATTTTAGGGTTTACCTTTGGAGTGTTTTAGGAGGGGTTTTAGCCCTTGGTTCAACAGGGTGATTCCACCAACGTTGTAAGGTTGAATTGAAGCTCAAAAGAGAGAGAAAAACAGGGCATTACAAAGGGTAGAAAAATGGTTATGAAGAGAGATGGAGAAAACATGAAGTTTTCATGGAGATTTTTACCTTAATGGAGAGAGGAGACTCCAAGCTAACCATTGGTGCTATTTTCTCTTTGAATGGGGAAAACCCATGGAGATGAACTTCCTCTTTTTTGGATTTTGAAAAGAGGGAAGTGTAGAGGAGAATGAGGGGAGTAAGAACATATATTTATTTTTGCATTTGGAGCTTACATGGAGGTGGAGCATGAAGAAAAAGATGGAGGATCCATTGTTGTTGTTGGAAGCTCCAAAATCGCAGGAAAATAAGGGAGGAGGAAGAGAGAGAGTACGGTGGGGGAAGAGAGAGAGGGAGAGAGAGTAAAGAAATGAGAGGATGGGAGGTGAGAGAAAAGGTAAATACCTTTTTACTTTATCCCTTTTACTTTTTGATTTATTTACTTATTTAGCTAGTTACATGTGTGTGAGAGGGGTTGTTTGACTGATTAAAAACCGGCTCCTACTGTTATGCTAGCTGGAGCATTTTTCATTTTACAGAAAACGCTCGTTATTTTACCCGGTTTAGGTACTATTCACTAACCGGCCCCGTTTTCCGGAAATTTCCTCGTTCTTTAATTTTATTGGTTATTAAGCTTTCATTAATGCTTAATTATTGTTATTTAATGATTTATAATTTTTACGGGTTCGTTTGACCACTTAAAGTCACGTTTTCGGTTTTCTCGAAAAACGTGCGCTAAAGCTCTATTAGCGTTTTAATTCATTATTTGAATCCGTTTTCTTCGGGAGTGTTCCCATATGTCATTTAGGCTTTATTAAGGCTTTAGAATCCATATAATACGCTAACCGAGGTCTCATACCTCCTATGGTTATTTAACGCTTATTTAGCGTTTTCCGCTTTTTAAGCGTTTCTTTATTTCTTTTGGATTTATTTTCCTCCCCATATTACTTAAGCGTTATAAGGCTCTTAAATACGGATTAGGATAATTTTAACATATTTAAGGTTGGGGTATTTAAATCTACCCCCCTTAAGAACTTTGTCCTCAAAGTTGTTCGAGGTTATAGAATTACTATACTTACTCATTTCTGCTTGCCTAATACCCAAAGCCATACCTCTTAGTCCTTACATTTCCAAATCCATCACTCAAGGTCTCACATACCATAACCAGCCAAATACATAATTACTCCATTCCGCATTACTACCAACCATCCGGTTCCTCATTACAAGCTTTATACATGCATACAGTGCAAAGCTATCCCCAAAGCAATGCAATACACATACAATCCCGCAGGCACTCAGGTCATCAAGACACAGGACTCCTCTATGTCCTACTGCCCTTGGAATAACATAATATGATACCTACTGTCATTCTCCGGTACATACTTCCGGCAAATCCTCATTCTCCAGTCTATGAGAAATACTTCACTATTACTAATTAGAAGATTTTCTAAAACACACAACTCCAAGATCCAATTTATATTCATTACTTCTATCCTATGTGTGATTCTTGTGACCACTTGAGGGGAGCTTCAAGAGTCATTCGACCCTGATGTGATTAGCACCAGTGTTGAACTATCTTTCCACTCCAATTTGTGTTCGGTTTCCCTTGATCTGATCAGGATCAAGTTCGACTTCCCACATTAGTTTCAAACAAACAGATAATTCAATTATTTTTATTTTCTATCTTTTTACTCTTCCTAGTCATAATTATAAATTCATACAACTCCCAAGGATGGAATTCAGTCCATCAATCATCCTCACTCTACTTCCAAATACTTTTCTCCGAGATTCAATACCTAAATGCTCATTTCATCAACCTTCACTACTTTCATTCATTACTCTCCATTGTTTCAAATATTCTAACTAGGGATTACCATACTTGTAGAATTTAGTTGTCCTCAATTTACTTCCAATAACTTATCTAGGTATACACTACTCCTAGACTTCATTCATCTACTATTCTCGATCATTTGTACTATTTCTTAGGGGTTACAATACTTGTGGAGCTCCGTCCACTACTAATTACTCTTCCTTACTAATACTCTTACACTGGGGTTACAAGATGGGTATATCAATCCTATGGTATTTGCATATCTCGTGCCTAATTACCATAATTACAATATGGATGAATACATATGTTTATTTAACATAGACATCAATCATCAAATTGATTCTCATTTGTGCTATGCACATTATAGTTTAAGTGTTTTACTCAAGCCTCCAGTTCAAGTTGAAGAATCTCGGCAAGTCTAGTGTGGCTGCTATGTGAATAATCGAAGCTGTAGTCGACTCCTAGAAGGCTATGGATTAATAGGACGGTAGTTACATCCTAACAACCGTGTATATATACTTGCATTTATTCCATATGTAAGTAAGCCTGTACGAGAGAAAAAGAAAGAGATAATCTGCGCAAGTGTGAATCAGACTTAGGAGTGTGTGTAAGAGCTAGAGAGTTGGTGAGCTAGATAGGACTGGGTTAGAGTATCAATACATTGGGTATTTGATAGAACGACAGATCGAGGAACGGTCGGTGAACCGTAGGCCGATAGTCAGGAGAGGGTTGACGACTTTAGTGGTAAAGTTGAAACTGTCCCGAGAGTCCGTGTGTGGGGCAAGGGAGGTTGAGTGAATTTCGTGTGTGTAAATTCTTAATCGAAATGTGTTTTCCTATTTAAGTTTATCTCGCGTTCATTCCTAAACTATCAAGTTTTATTAGAGTCCATGATACGTCCACGACACGTCGGGGACGCATTAGGAGCGCTTGCTGGTTTCACTGCCTCCTTCGATAGCGAAGTCAATGCCATGCAAGAGGTACATGATCTCTCCAAGATGTCTCTGGCAGACATGCTAGGATCTCTAATGGCTTTCGAGTTAAAACTACAACCAATAAACTCAGAAAGTTCATCAAGAGATAGAGGAAAAGGCATAGCCCTTCAAGTAGATAAAAATGAAAGATCTGAGTCAGGAGATGACAATGATGAAATGGTCCTATATGCTAAGAGGTACTTTCTGAAGTTCATAAGAAATAAAATGAGGAAAGGCAAGGAGCCCAAGGAGTCGGATGATCAGAAGAAAAACAATGACAAGTGTTTTGGGTGTTCAAGATGCGGACAACACATCAAAGACTGTCCTCGAAGACCCTGAGAGGACAACGACAGGGTCAAGAAGCCTGTCCGACGATCATTCAACAAAGGGCCAAGGAAAGAAGCCTTCGTTGCTGCATGGGGAGACTCTCAGCTTAGAGACGACAACCAAACCTCAGATAGTGATATCTTAGAGGATGAGAAGGCTCATCTATGCCTTGAGGAAGTTTGCCTAATGGCACAAGACAATGACACATCAGAATCAGAGGAAGAAGGTCAAAATAAGGTAAACTACTCTAAACTCAAACAGAGAATTCTAAAAGTTGAACTTCTAGGACTTAGAAAGTTCTCTCTCATACTAGTTGATCAACTAGAGGCATTTAAGAATGAAAACAAGGAACTCTTGGAGGAAAATGAAGAATTAAAGAAAAATTCAGACAGAGACAAGGTAGATAACCTCATGAAGGAACTCATGAAATTGCAAATCGACTATAGTAAAATTCTCTCAGTTCATGAAAAGTTGAAACTTGGAAAACAACCAGAAATTGATGAATTGACTGTTGCGCTTAACACAAAAGAAAAGGAACTAGCTACAATTAAAGAAAAACATGCTAAGCTAGAAGTTGTTCCTAAGACACCTGATAAGTCAGGAATTTACCTATTTCTACAGGGTCTTTTGATACCTAATTTGTTATCATTTACTGCTAAATTCCTGTCTTATGAGCATTTTTTATGTTTCTTGTTGCAATTGTCTTCTTTTATGGTTTTTGTGTGCTTTTTCAGGTTTTAATCTCAAGGAAACACATTCCTATCATTGTTGGAACACATGGAAAATCAAATAAGCTAAATGGAATCAAGAAATTCACCCTCGACCTAAATTCAAGCTTGGTCCGGGACTTGATGCTGGAGCTAAGTCCCGGACCACAATGTCGCTCAACTCTCGAATCAATTTCAGACATGGTCCGGGACCTTATACATGGCCTAAGTCCCGGACCACACCATGACAGAACTCTCGACCTGCTTTTATACCATGGTCTGGGACTTTGTACAGACCTTAAGTCCTGGACCACATAAGGAGGGCTACTCTCGACCTGTTTTTATGCCATGGTCCGGGACTTCACACAGGACCTAAGTCCCGGACCATATTGTTGAATCGACAGTCTGTAGCGCGCGAACGTGAAGAGATTTATTCTCTTCATATTAAACTGTCGCCCCATATTCTCCAGCCTTGTCTTTTTGTCCCTTCCACTGCTACTTTCCATCCTCATCTCCACTAATCTAATTACCTCCCAAATCCAGCAAAACACCCACGTTAAACATTCACCATTCCACTTACAAATTCCAGCATCATCTCCACCACACCAGACTGCTACGTACTCATCCAGGAATTCTATAAATAGAACTCATTCTCACACATTTTAGACACACAATTCTAGAGAGCATAACACCACAACTCCATCCCATTCACACTCACTCCATCCATTTCCATTCATATACCACGTTCCATTCATATCATCCACCTCATTATACACCTACATACATCCACAGGGGTCTGGAGTGCACAAAGCAGTTGAAGACTTCACCATCTTTTCTGGAGAAAGAGCAGAAGAAAGCGCTGATCGTACACCGAGACTCCATTAAAGAGTTTTAAATCAGAGTTTCTTCTTCTCTTCCTCTTTAATGTTATTTACATATTTTTACAGTATTTTCATTTCCATGGCTGAGTAGTTTTTATAAATTTCGGTTTACTATGTAATCCAAGTTCAAGGTTCCATTATCTTTGTCATTTACCATTTTAATAGATTAAAGTGTTGTTCCTTATTTATTTTTATAAAATTTGTGATCTGGCCAATTAATTGATTTTATCAATTTATCTGCTTATAAGTGAGAACTGCGGTAGATAATAGACAACAGGAACGGTACCGGTTAATTTAGAGATGGTAATTCCTCTAGGATATTAACTGATCAGTAAACTGGATTTTCCTTAAAGCTGTTAGCAATTAGTAAATTTGTAACGAGAGTTAAAAATTATTAGCTATTAATTAGATTCCACCGAGCGGGAGACCGAACGTGGAATATTTCTGATCTAGGATTTTAGTCTAGATTTTGGTAAACACATTGAGAAAGGAACCGAAGAAATTGGAGGATTAGTAAACCGGAATTTCCCCTTTTTATTAAATCAAAAATATCATTATTTTGCCCACTGTCTTGCATTTATTACCTTTGCTCTTATTTACATTCTTGTTTCGTACTTTAGTAATTCAACAAACAAAACCCCCCTGTTAAACTAAAACGCTGCCTCCCTTGGATTTGATAACCTGGAGGGACACTTCTAGGAAAACTTGCTATAATCGACCGGTATACTTGCCGTTAGGTTTTTACCCAACAAGTTAATGGCGCCGTTGCCGGGGAGGCACGGTTGCTTAGTTTAATTTTTATTTTTATTTTTATGTTATTTAATTTTGTTTTTATTTAATTTTTTTTTGTTATTAGTTTAATTTTCTTTTCTTTTGTGTTTTGTTTTTTGTTCATTTTATTTTTATGTACATAGTTTTATTTTTATTTTCTTCTTTATGTATATAATTTATTTTTCTTTTTTTCGAGGTACTTTGATTTGATGGCTGGATATTACAATCCGCCAGGAGGTTGGCCCGGATATTACAACCAGTGGGTTGTATGCCAGACGTGTGGAGGGGATCATGAAAGTTCTCACTGCCTGGTTCCGTTTGTCGAAAGCTGGAAACCAAAATTTGTTGAGCGTGAGACCTACTTCATGTCGGAGATGAATGCAAGACTAGACTATATGTCAGCTAAAATGGCTCTCATAATTGAAAGGTTAGAGGCTCGTGAGGTTAAACAACCTACTGTAGTAACTGAGCGGAGTGACACGCAGCTTGATCATTCGATCCCTGAAGTTGCAAACACACCTGAGGTGGAGATCATGGAGAGACCAGAGCTAGAGATTGAGCAATTTGATGAATCTACTGAGTTAGAGAATAATATAATTCACGTAGCTATCCAGTCTATTCCTTCCCCACCCGTACTTGAGCCAGAGAGTCTTCCAGTCAACCTCCAGCTTGCACTTGTTAATGAACCGTTAGAGAGAAGTTACCTCGTCAACTTCAAGGAGCCCTTGATTCATGTTGAAGTTGAATTTCCTATTGGTTCATCCTTTGAGTTTCCACCGGATGACAAGGATGTTTACACTCTTGAATTTGATAAGGAGGACCAGCCAAAGTGTGATCTTCACATCAAGGATCTCCCATCTCAACACAACCACCTGACACTTAATTGGTGGAGTTTACACTGTTATATTTGAAGTGTTGAGGTTTTATTTCCTTTTGATCGGGGTCGTTTTATGAAGCTATATAATGCCCACTCCCCCTATCCTTTGAAGCCCACATCGTCATTCATTTTCGATCCCGGTTGACCTTAGGGAGGTAAGGTCTAGCCAAAGACCGAAAAGACGGGCAGCTCATTGGGAGGCAACCCAATCTTCTTTCATTTATCTTCTTGTTTTTCGTTTTAATTCATGTTTTTACTTGTTCTAATTCTTTTGCTAGCTATTTTTGTTTGGATGGTTTTGTTCAAATATAGGTTTGGTGAAGGAAGAGAAACAGAGTGCTAGGAAGCATACCTACGGTGGATTCATAGGGGGTGGTCCGGGACATTGTCCATAAATTAAGTCCCGGACCGACCAAAGAGCAAACTTACGGTGGGATTCAAGGGGGTGGTTCGGGACCTGTTACACACCTTAAGTCCCGGACCAGAGGAGCAGACGAGTCTCGAACAGAAAAATACACCTGGGCCGGGACATCACCCATATCTTAAGTCCCGGACCCGAGGCGATAGAGACTTTCGGGCTATTTTTACATAGTGGTCCGGGACCTCACCCATATCTTAGGTCCCGGACCTATCACAAATAGAACTCTCGGCGGAATTAAACAGGGTGGTCCAGGACTTCAACCACACCTTAATACAAGAGGACGCTCATACGACCCACACCTTAATACAAGAGGTAGCCAGGGCCATACTGTTGGGGAGCAGTCTTCCTCAGGTCTTCTGGGCAGAAGCAGTGGTAACTGCATGCTACATCACAAATAGAATGCTCATACGACCTATCCTCATCAAAACTCCCTATGAGCTAATCAAGGGAAGAAAACCAAACATAAGTCAACTCAGGGTCTTTGGCTGTAAATGCTATGTCCAACAACAATGAAAAGAACCCTCTTGGAAAATTCGATGCCAGAAGAGATGTAGCTATCTTCCTTGGGTACTCTGAAAGGAGCCGGGCATACAAAGTTTACAACAAAAGGACACTGAAGGTGGAAGAAAGTGTGCATGTGGTCTTTAATGAGGCTGATGCTCACAAAGTCAAGAAACCTGAAGAAGATGAAGGTTTTGGATTCGATCTAGTGGATCAGGATCACATAGATCGTCCCAAAGATGAATCACCGACTGAAGAAAACTTGCCCGATAGGTCAGCGACAGGTCATCGAAGGAAACAATGATGTCAAAGATCCTCTATCACCATCAACCATTCATCAATCTCGTGCTTTGTACAAAGATCATCCATTGGAGATCATCATATCAGATATCTTCAAGGGAATTCAAACCAGAGCGCAAACTCGTGATCTCTAAGCCTTCTCAATGAAAGTCTCTTCCATCAAACCCAAGAACATTAAGGAAGCTCTTCAAGACTCAGATTGGATCAAGGCAATGCAAGAAGAGTTAAATCAGTTTAAAAGATGCAGAGTCTGGAATCTTGTGCCTCGACCTACTCATCAAGGAGTACTTGGCACAAAATGGGTCTTCAGAAACAAACTGAATGAGATGGGAGAAGTGGTCAGGAACAAGGCTCGTCTGGTAGCTCACAGATATCGTCAACAAGAAGGGATAGACTTCCAAGAAACCTTCGCTCCAGTAGCAAGGATGAAGTCCATCAGATTACTAATTACATTTGCTGTCACAAAGGAATCAAACTCTTCCAACTTGAAATCAAGAGTGCCTTTCTCAATGGGTACATCAAAGAGGAAATGTATGTTGAATAGCCTCCAGGTTTTGATACACAAGAAGGAAAAACATGGTACTTAGGCTTGACAAAGCTCTTTATGGGCTCAAACAAGCCCCAAGGTCATGGTATGACCGCTTGTCCTCCTATCTATTGGAAAACCACTTCAAAGGAGGTAAAGTAGACAAAAAAATTTGTTTGTTTACAACAACAAAAGAGATTTCTTAATTGTGCAAGTATATGTCGATGATATAATTTCTGGAGCTTCCGATGAAAAGTATTGCAAAAGGTTTGAAGCATTGATGAAAAAAGAATTTGAGATGAGTGATCTAGGAGAACTGATGTTTTTCTTAGGACTTCAAGTCAAGCAGGACATTGAAGGGATCATCATATCCCAGTAAAAGTACGTAAAAGATTTACTGAAGAGATTTGGAATGGAAGGATGCAAACCTTTTGACACGCCAATGGCATTTGGCACTAAGATAGGCATTGTAACACCCCTACTACGCACTTAACAATAATTGAAATCACAGCGGAAATGAACAACTAAATATTAACTAAACGATTCGGTGCTACAACGCCGTTAACCACCCACGTGGTTAACAAGGCAGAATAAATACAAGCGTATCGGTCTGATGATCAGACTCCCGAGCATTAGGTACTAACATCCATATATACATAACCAACATTCCGAGTATTTAGCAACATCCATCACTGTAAACTGTACACATAAACTCCACTGTCAACGACCGTCACTGTAATACAAACGGTACCAAAATATATCGCCACGGGAGCACAGGCGCATCCCGGGCTCAACATCCAAAAATAACCAAAAGTATTTCTGCAACCTAGAATCTATAGCCATTCCGCTTCCTCGATCCTCATCCTGCAATATAAATATGGAGCCCCCGAGGGGGTCAGCAACCCTTGGCTGATATGGTTAACGCGCAGCCCATCGGCTACCGGGATACGCGCAACTAATTGTCATGATGACATGGCATTCATTTTAAACATACAACATATATATCATAGCAAGAGTATTGCATAACAACATCACATATAACATACAAGAACGAATCCTTTTAGGAAGCGAACCAACACAATTAGATCCCATTGAGAGCCTAGAGAATGTTGCCAAACTCATGCTAAGCTCGTTACCTCCTGTTAAATTGAACGAATAACTTAACACAAAGGTGCGTCGGATATAGTGATCCAAGCACACCAAACAAAACATAGTATGCCCCTGTGGCCCGACGTGAGTCAGTAAAATAGCCTTGGATAAGCTACAGGGAAGGTTGAAAACCAAAATGGAAAACAACCATAACATACAAAGAGAATCGAACCGGTTATGACATCGACTCCCATACTCGCACGCGTGGCCGGAACTACCGGACTCCTCACCCCTAGTTAGCACTTGTTAGAAGTTCAGCATCGAACTCAACAAACAATCACATACAAGTGGTTAAGTCTTGTTAGACACACATAAGGGAAATGAGTCACACTTAACAACATAGTAATTTTAACAACTGTAAATTCATTACATGACTTAAGTCTTACAAGGTCATAAACACACAGAAAAACAAACAACACACAAGCCGGTGTAAACCGGTAGGCAACAGACTGCAAGAAAACCATACCTTGGTCCTTGCTTCGACTGGTTTCCACCGTTGGAGAATCCTATACACATTTAGTAATGTCGGTTAATTAACGTACTAGTCCGTCGATAACTTATTACTTCACATTTCTAGTTATTTAACTTTCACATTTTATTATAACTTCTCACCTTTTAAATTGTCATTATAACACACCTAACATGTCTTAGACAACTTTATAACATCATTACTTACTAATCCCCATCATTAGACATCATTATTTAATCTTAAACTCAACTTTTAAAGTGGTCCGGGACTTGGTCCCCAACTAAGGTCCCGGACCTTGTCATTGTAAAATCCTCGGGCTGTTTTCATGGGGTGGTCCGGGACTTCATACAGGTCCCAGGTCCCGGACCAATGTAGACAAATTCTCTCGGGGGTAAAACAGGGGGTGGTCCGGAACTTCTTACAAAACTTAAGTCCCGGACCAAGGCTGTGTAAGAACTCTCGGCCCCTTTTTGATGCATGGTCCGGGACATTACCCAAGACCTAGGTCCTGGACCACTACTACAGATTTGCATTTTTAACATTTTCTAAGTCTTGTTGTAATGGTTCCCCACATCCATTAATTGTATAAACTTCCCAAATGATCTTAGGTATATTCTAATGCCAAAATATCATCTTAAACACACCTAGTTCCTTGTCTAACTTGTTACTCAATTTTCTCATAAAATTCACCAACACTTATAACATTTCTTACAAGGTTTCTAAATGGTGTTTCTCACCTATGATAATCACTATCCCAAAATGCTTTCTCCTTACCATAACATCATCTCCCAAGCATCTTTTCTTGCCAACTTAAACTCCTAGTTGACGTCTAAGTCCTTTTTGTTTCCTAGAACGCCTAAGACATTATTTCTTCTCTAGTAAAACACCTAGACATTTCTAACACTTCCTAGTTCACCAAATCTTATTTAAACACTTAGAACTTCTTGTACATTACCTAAATTTTGACATGGACTCTCCTAGAACATTACTAAGCCAAAACACATTGTTTTCACCATTAAACATTCAAGAACACTAAAATCCATCAAGAACATTCTTGTACACAAAACTTCACTCATTTAACACTACATCACAATATAGTGCATAATTTAAATTGCTTGGCACTTAGGCCCTTAAATAGCATGGGTCTTAGGCCCTTAAGATGCATAAACCATAAACACTGAATTTCCCACATTATATTTGCCTTTAAGCTGCAAATACATACAACAACACATATGCCCTTTTACTAGTCTCCTTGAGAACATTTTACTAAGTCATTCACCATTGGCTCCTTAGATAATTTTAATAAGCAACATAAGCTCATTTCTCCTAAGACATTAAACTACATTAGGTTAGCACATTTACCTCTTTTCCTCACAAACTTCTTTCTTGTTTCCTTGACTAAAAATCGGCAAGGCTTTTAGTTGCTTGTCAACTTCTAATCAATATACAAATAATGAAATGAGTATACAAGCTTTATGCTTCATCTCATTGTAAACCCTAGATACATATATTGTCTTAGAACATTTAGATGATTGTTTTACCTTGGATATGAAAGAGAGTTTGGATATGTAGCAAGAGAGGACTCCACCAAGCCCTTGGAAGATTCAAATGAAGCTAGAACAAGCAAGGTAAAGGCACCATTAATGGTGTTTTTCGGATAACATAAAAACATGGAGGAAATGTTATTTTTCTTTGAGTTTCCTTACCTATAAGCAAAGGAGAACAATAATATGTGAAAAGATGAGCTCAAGCACCTCCCATGGAGATACCTCTTGGCACCGAAATGGAGCTCTTGGAATTTTGAGAAGATAGGATTGAAGAGCTTGATGAGACTAGAAGAATGGTGGTCTTTGTTTTTGATTTGGTAAAGAGAGCTAGGAGATATAAGAGGTCAAAGATGGAGAATGGTGTGAGAGCTGTTGCAAACCGATGGAGAGAGGCAGAAGATGAAGTTGGAGACGGTGGGAATGCAAGAGAAATGAGAGAATGAGTTTGAAGTTTGCTTTTGGAAGATATTAAGTAGTAAAGCAAATAGTAACTTGCTTTATCATTTGTTATTTACTTGTTAACTTGCAAGGTGGTGACTCACCCCATAAAAACCGGCCCCCATTAGTTATCTAGGGGTGTGTTAGTCTTTGTTGACCATTTAACTTACTTATATTGACTTATGTTATAACCTAGCTTATTTTAGTTACTATTCATAAAACAAGGCACATGTTTGTGAAATTTTTTATTTCCCATTTATTTAGACTTCCTAATGTGATACTAAGTAGTACACATGTTAATTAAAGAGTAATGATGGACATTTAGCCATTCAAAACTCATTTACAAGACAATTTTTCAAAAATGTGCTTTAAGACTCCTTAAAGCACATTTTGTGTTTAAACTTGTTTTCAAGCTTGGTTTTCTTTGGTAATTGGTTTAATATGTTCATTAACATATAAATAAGGTCTTGGTAAGCTCATTTGGTCTTAACCAAGCTTATCCCAAGCTTAGAGCACATTTTAGCCCTAATTGACTTTAAGGTATTTATTTGTGTTTTCTATGGTTTAAATTGTTTACTAATGTTTCTAAGACTCTTTTTAGTCTTAATATACCATATTTTAATGTTTAAACAACATACTAAGGTTTGGGGTATTTCAGGCATCATGACTGGTGACCAACCGGTTGACCAGCAGTTGTACAGGGAGATGATCGGTTCTCTACTATATCTAACTGCTAGTAGACCTGACATTATGTATAGCGTTTGCTTATGTGTCAGGTTTCAAGCAGATCCTAGAGAGAGTCATCTCACAACTGTGAAAAGAATCCTACGGTATCTCAAAGGGTCCATGAATATTGGTTTATTTTATCCCAGATTCACTAATTGTAACATTGTAGGATTTTCAGATGCAGGTTATGGAGGATCTATCACTGAAAGAAAAAGCACGTCAGGGACAACATTCTTTGTTGGATCATATTTGATCGCATGGGGATCAAAGAAACAACAACAAAGTGTAGCCATCTCTACGTAGAATCAGAATACATAGCTGCAGCAAGCTATTGTGCCCAACTCTTATGGCTCAACCAACAAATAGGTGACTACGGTGTCAAAATAGGTACGTTACCTATCATGTGTGATAATACAAGTGCCATTTCTATTTCAAAAAATCCAGTACATCATTCTCGTACCAAGCATATTGACATTAGACATCACTTTCTTAGAGATTGTTGTGAAAAGGAATTAGTTGGTT
Source organism: Limonium bicolor (assembly GCA_023374045.1). Taxonomy (NCBI): domain Eukaryota; kingdom Viridiplantae; phylum Streptophyta; class Magnoliopsida; order Caryophyllales; family Plumbaginaceae; genus Limonium; species Limonium bicolor. Next base: position 191,041,483 of record CM041777.1, on the reverse strand, counting down.
TAAAGTATGTTTCTACTGAAGACCAACTAGCTGACGTTTTTACTAAGCCATTAAGTAGAGAAAGATTCAACAAGATTATTCATGATCTTGGTATGATATTCATTGATCAAAATTAAACTATCTTTCAATTCCCACGATCGGTCACCGACACGTGAGCAACACCCTAAAACTAGTCGTTCAGTAGTCAACGAACGGTTATGCATGAACAAAACATGTCAAACGAAACTTGAAACATATATGTCATCTTTTCCACAAAATTAAGGTTAGTATAGAGAGTGTGCAACGAATAGAAACGGGAAAATCTCTCAACGGATCACTGACAACCGTCACGACCGATGCCCGTTATGAATAGTACCATTGGGACATGTCAGCGAGCGGACGAGGAGCGGTCGCCAACCGTTACTCGATATCTACAAAAGGGCGACGAGAGTTTTGCTCTTGTCACACTATTGCCCTCACTCTCTCTAATCTCTTTAAGCATTCAGAGAAATTTCTCTTCTCTCTTACAAACAATTTCGTAAGCTCAATGCAAAAGAACCCTTGCCTCACAGCCACTAAAGAACACCCAATCAAAAAGTTCTAAAGTCCAGTACAAATCCTCTAAACCAAATGGCACCCAAGAATGCTCGTTTTTTTTTGCATCATGCTAAGGAAGCTTCGTGGGAAGCTTCACACGTGGAAAAGAATCTCAAAAATCGCCTGACAAAGGAAGAAGAAAATCACTTACGGTAAAAGTGGTGCAAGAAGGTGAACTACTAGCCAGTGAGGTAGAGTATATAAGGACCGTATTCCAAAAACTTACCATCTCATTGAATCCGGTACATTTAAACCTACTATTTTTCCTATCCCTGCTCCCACAGAAAAACCAAAATGACTTCTTCTGCTCCTTCACCGAAAACCTCCAAAAACACCACAAAGCAATCCAAAGCCAAGAAACCCAAAGCTCCTAAAAACCAAGACCTCTCCACTACTACAACGAGTCGCGAAACTCACGCAACTCGTGCCTCTAAGCAAGCCAAAATTCAACAAGAAGCTCCACAAACGTCTCACTCGACACCGGAAAGAGCAACTCATCAATTACACTTCACCGATGAAGTGGAAGCATCCCCCTCAGCTGTTGTCGAGGCGATTATCCACCAACCAGAGATCGAAGAAGTTCAAAGTGACAACAAGTCACTAAAGGATGATTCAACAGAAGAGCAAGACCAGGAGGAAGGTGTGACAACACCAGACTCAGAGGAGGAAGCTGAGCTCATCGCTTAGTATGGGGAACCTGTCGTCCACCGGTCCCTGACACCTCCCCGATCACCTCAAAGAAAGGATAGTGATATAGAGTCGATGTCGCCAGTCATACTCACGCTCGAGGAGCGTGAGCATCTAAGGAAAGCCAAAGGCAAGGGGCCATTGGCACCATCACCACACACTCTTGAGATGGAGGAGCCTTCCCAAGCAAAGAGAGTCGTCGTCAAGTCCCAGTCATCCCTGTCCTTGAAGCGTTTGAAAAAGCTCAAGGAGCTAGAGCCAGCCTTAATCAAGGCTGAAAATGTTAACGACCGATCCTGTCCCATCTTACCAAAGACGTTGGACATAGAATGGATGGAAAAGATGGGTCTTGGAAAGATGATCGAGTTGTTGAAGTTCCAAGGATGGGTAGACTTCTTCCAGGAGCCTCTCCCCGTCTACACCGAACTGCTCAAAGAACATATGTGACATCTAGGTCCACTCCTAAGCGACGACGATGATGACTATCTCATCTCAACGGTCCAAGATGCTCAAATCTCCATCTCCAAGTCTTGGATTTGCAAGACTTTCAACATAGAGCCAGAAGGGCTGGTCATTTCCAAGGAAACAACTTGGAATGACCTAGGCCACCAAGGAGGGAAAATGGTCAACCTGCTCAACAAAGGAGCAACGATGAAAAACTTCAATGCTGTGGACATGTCCATCCCAGACAGAGTCCTTCTTAATCTACTCACCCACAACGTCACTCCAAGGAATCAGCGTACTCACATTGTGAATGCAAGGGACGTAAGACTGTTGTATGCCCTTAAGACCAAGGAGAAAATCGACCTTCCAGCCATGATTCTCCTCACTCTGCATGAGAGTCGTCAAGTAAACCAAGGTCTGGTGCATGGAGAAATAGTCACCACGGCACTACTAGAGAGTAAAGTGGACACCGACAGGTTCCACGAGTGCGCGCACACCGCTCAGGACTACATCTGCTCCGAGATGCTTTCTAAAATGGGGATAAAGACTAAGGGAGATAAGCTCATAGCCCTTCAGAAGCCCACGAAGAGCGAGGAAGCACAGTCAGAACCTCGACCAAATGCATGAGCTTCAGGACTCAAAAGGAAGAGAAGTCTCTCACCGGTCCACGACAGGTCACGAACCAGTCTGGATACTTCAGCTCGGGACGTTCTTCAGCGTGTAAGAGTCACTCTTATCACTGTGCAGGTTGTCTCCACTGAACCAAGTGTTCATCACATGGTTCAAGGAGCAATAGATTTTATAGATTCCCACATAGCCTAAGCGTTCTTCGTCTCTTAGAGACTTGAGTGATAACCGTGTGAGCTAGTTCTAGGATTAGATTTTATTTTTCCATTAATATTTTGTCTCGACATTTGACTATCTGTTTCTAAGTAAATCTTCGGCATCAATGAAAATGCACTTGTTATTTTGTCTATCTTGAATGATTATATTGGTTATGAAATAATTTATTGTATTGGCTGCCTCTTCCTTGATTAAAAATTTCAAAATGATCAAAGATATTTAGTCCCATCCATTCCACTAATCCAATCTCCAAACTTGACACCTAAAAAGCCTACAAACATAGCACACAAGACGTAGTACCTCATTTATTATCACTCACCTATCAATTGTTGAGCATATCCTCAAGTGTCTATAAATACTTGTGCACTTCATTTACCACTCACAATCATTGTTTCACTTCTCACGAAATGGCTCAAACTCCACAAAGCTCATCCAGCTCAAATGAGCAAATAGTTCATTCCACCATTCACAAGTTTATGTTCACTAAACACCCAAAGAAATACGTCACCCAAAGCTATGTTCAACCAGTCTCCGACTCACTCACAGCTTGGTCTATCACCTCTAGTGCCACTCGATCAAACACTCGTTCCCCTCAATGCATGGAATTCACAGTGGATTCTGATGAGTCTGATCTTTCTTCCACAATTGAATCACCATTGTTCAGAACTTACTTTTTGAGGATGAACCTTATGGATTAGATGTCATAGAATGGGATCACCAAACCCGTCACTCTATCTAGATTATCTTGATCATGTTTGTAGTTATACTCTATGGAATGTTATGGCCTTTACAATATCTTAAGTCGTGTAGTTGCTCCCTATTTTGCTGTATGGCAAAGAGGGAAAGAAAAGAAAGAATATGTACTTGTGAAACTATGTCTATCTTCCTTGTATTATGTACTATCTTAATGAAAATTTCTATGGTTATAGTATAACATAAAAGCTGTCACTTTGTGTTGAAATTTTCCTTACTTTAAACCCTCAAAAAATTCAAGGGGAATTCTTCTTAGGGGGAATACCTCAAATTTTTAATCTTTGAGTTGTCAGAGTACATATTATTTTATCGGTTGCCATCATCAAAAAAGGGGAAATTGTTAAGTCAAGGACCTTTAGTTTTGATGCTAGCAAACATGTGGTGTTTATCTAACATGTTTATCAAGCTTATCATTCAGATAAACAGGTGAATAAGTGGCTTAGCACGCAAGGTTGCAAGCGCACTTAAGTCATGAGTGGCTTAGCACGCAAGGTTGCAAGCGCACTCAGCCTACGACATGTGCCCAACCAGTCGGGCACCTGTCTGTGAGATCTCCGGAGAACTTCTAGTAACACACAAGTAGTCAAGAACCACACTATCACATATCTCCTACATCAGACATCAAACAAGGACGGAAATGTGTTAGCAACGTCGACAAACTCACCCAAATGTGTCACACTAACACAAGCAACTAGCTCACGACAAAAGGAGTAGCTCATTAATGTGCGAGATAACAAGATAAGCAAAGGCTATTAATGAACATCATTACATTGTTGTAATAAATTCATAACAGAGCATTAATGAGCATTAATTAACCAGACAAGGTCAGACAAGTTGAAGGGTGCTAGTGGTGACCGACAACTTGGGAGACGCGCCACCAACTTACCCAATCACCAAGCAACACGTGTGCTGATAGCTCCAGATCAAGTTGGAAGATAATCTGCAGTAGAGTGCAGCTATTATAATAGGAAAAGAAGAAGTAATATACTTCTAGAGTCTATAGATTCATAGGCCATTAGTTACCCCTTAACTAACGTGTATATAAATGAGCATTTATGTCCTATGTAATTTAAGCTTGCGAGATAGAAAAGAAGAGATACAATTTGAGCAAGTGTGAGTCAGACTAGAGTGTGTGTAAGTGCTAGAGAGTTGGTGAGCTAGTGAGGACTGGGTAGAGTATCAATACATTGGGTATTTGATAGACCGACGGGTCGGGGAACGGTCGGTGAACCATAGGCCGATAGTCAGGTGAGGGTTAAGGACTTTAGAGGTAAAGTCGAAATTGTCCCTAGAGTCTGTGTGTGGGGCGGGGGAGATTGAGTGAATTTCGTGTGTGTAAATTCTCAATCGAAATGAGTTTCCAGTTTAAGTTTATCTCGTGTCTTTCCCTAAACTATCAAAGTTTGTTTGAGTCAACGATACGTCCACGACCGGTCGGGGATGCATCAGGAGCGCCAGCCAGTTTCAACTAGATCCACGACCTCTACCTTGATTATAACTGTTTCATCCTCTATTATAGTTCTGAGATTTTCCTCTAGTGTCTCCTTAGTTTGTGTTGTTCTAAGATGTGTTGTTAACTGTGATAAAAGATGTTGTTGACTTCTGTTGTTGTTGGATCCCCACCTCACTGGATAACATAAAGTTATACAGTTGAGCAGGAGTGCATGGATCCCTCATAGTGAGAACATTAGAGACAAAAGATTCATATTTAGAGGGCAACCCTTTCGAAATATAACTCTAAAACTCTCGGTGAGTGACAGAGTGGCCAGTAATACTAAGAATATCAATAAGAGTCTGAGCATGATTGTAATAAGAAGTGGTAGTTTTAGTAGGCAACTTCTCAATAGAGGCGGGTTGAAGGTGTAGTTGACCTATTTGAGCATTTGTTTGTGAGACAAAAGTATCACTAAGATAGGTCCAAGCTCGAGCATAAGTTTTCATGGCAACAACTTGACCAATAAAAGATTCACTGAGGGAGGCAAAAATTATAGACAACACCATCTGATCCAGTTGGATCCATTTTAGAAACTCTGGATTTGGGAGATATTAGCAACGAGGGTGAGACAAGGGTGGGAATTATCAACAAACTTGTATAGATCATTTCCTTTTAGAAAGGTTATGATAATAGCATGCCAGATTCTAAAGTTTTCTGGCTTTAGTTTGACAAGATTTGTGGCGGGTGAAAAAACTGACCGAGGATGTGAAATGTTATGTGATGCATGTGAAGGAGTAACTTGATTACTGTTAGATGATCCATCAGTAGATCCTGCAGAGAGGGAGCCTGGTGATCCAAGATCTGCAATGGGAGCAATCGATCAGAATGAGAAAGATCAAGCGAAGAACCTCGGGAGCAAACACTTTTTGATACCATGGTGGAGCGATGAGTAATGATGGTGAAATAGAAGAGAATGTGGTAAAATGTATTACTGTAGCATTGTATTACGGTCTCAATGTTTATATAGGAAGTTTACTAGGGTTGTAAAAGACTCTAGGTCAAATACAGACCTTTGGGCTTTATCAAAACATAAAACACAACCTATTATATTTTATGGTCTTCTAATACTATATTCATAACTTCGTGACTTGTATCATGGCCAAGGACGCTATGTGGGACATCATATTGTTGTTATATATGCTTGTAAATTTTTATTTTTTGTATGCTACAAATATGGGAATGTGGAAAGTGTGTGTCTAGATGGTTCCTAATTACAATAATAGAGATAAGGTAAACATAGTCTACGATTGTGGGTCATAGGCAATCACTATAAGTATTGGGTCATTTTCCCTGTCAGGCACCAAGATATGATTACACTGAAACCCCTTAGTCTTGTTGTTAAACAGACTATGATCAGATTGGTCATATCTCTCGTTGTTTCCCCTAACTGGCCCATTCAACAAAATGATGTGCAAAACACTTTCATACATGGTGATCTAGTACATGTTGTTTAGGTTAAACAACCTCCTAGTTTTATCCACAACACCTGCCCAAATCATGTGTGTCAGCTAAACGCTCTCTTTTAAAACAGTCTCCTAGAGCTTGGTACGTTAAACGCAGCAACTTCCTAGGTCAACTGGGTTTCACTATCTCCTAATCATATCACTCTTTTCTCACTTTCAAACAAGGGGCCGACATTGTTTATCAACTTGTCTATGTAGATGACATACTATTGACATGTTCTTCATCCATTCTTTGAGAATTCATCCAAGCTTTTTAAGAAGTTTTTCCTATAACTGGTACTGAACTTCTAAGTTTCTTTTTTGGGGTTTCACTTACAAGAACCAAAAAAGAATTATATTATTACAAAAACAGTATATTCGTGATATTTTGCAGTGGACCAACATGCTAAAGTCTAAACCGATAACTACCCCAATGAACCCTTTTGTCAACCTTGACACAATTGATTCTCCTAGTTTTTTCAGACCCTAAGCTTTATCATAGTACTGTGGGAAGCTTACAATACTTGTCTATCTCTAGACCAAGCCTCGGTTTTTTAGTTAATCGTGTATGTCTGCATGCACAATCCAAAAGAAGTTCATTGAACAGTTGTAAAACGCATACTAAGGTACTTGAATCTTACCAGAAATTTAGGGATTTTCTTCATGCCTAAATCTCCTGGTTCTCTCTGGATCAGGACTGATACTGATTGGGGTGGCTTTTTATTTGACCGACGATCCACCTCTGGTGTTCTTGTCTTCTTGGGCTCACACTTGATATCTTAGTCTTTGAAGAAGCAGACCGTCATGTTGAGGTTGTCGATAGAAACCGAATACAAGGCCCTTGCAAGTGGAGCCACTGAAGCTCTTGAACTTCTCACCGATTTTGGGTTTCGTCTTTGTCGGCCACCTACCTTCTTCAGTGATAGCATATCAACAACATTTTTGGCATCTAACCCAATTTTTCATAGCAGGGTAAACCATCTCTATCTGGATTTTCATTTTGTAAGGGAGGAATAAAAAATGGTTCTTTGATAGTCCAACGTTTCTCCCCACGCGACCAAATAGCCCACTAAGTCCTTACTAATAAAGATATTTGTAGTGAGCCCAAAATATTCTTGTATACAGTCCTTACTATAAGTAGGAATTATCCTCACTCAATACAAGGCGTGCAAATCATTTATAAACCCTATATTTAATATACAATGAAGGTAATTGATCAGCCATTATAGAATGTCGTGAATGAGTAAGAACACGCTTGAATAAAGACTAAGGTCCATTCGGTTAGAGCATTTTAGTGGCATAAATGGTTTTGGCATTAATGGTGAAGTTTGACATTTTTACCTCTCTCTGTTCAGTTAAAGCCTTTTGGATGTAGAGAGCATTTATGTCCAATGTGTGTGGTTTTTCCCGGCAGAGCATGTATGCTCCTTGTTCACCAGATAGCATTGCAAAATTAGCGAGAGTGATGAAGAGAAACACCAAGGGCAAAAGCATGTATGCTCCTATTCGTCAGTTATGACTTGCAAATTACAGGAGTGGAGAGAATAGTAGAAGCGCAGAGCATGTATGATCTCTTATTCGCTAGTTAGGGTTGCAAAATTACAGTGAGTGAAGAAAAACAACAAAAAGTGCAGAGCATGTCTTCTTGTTCAGTAGTTAGGATTGTAAAATTACAATAACTGAAGAGAATGACCAGAGGCGTAGAGCATGTTCCTGTTCGCTAGTTAGGGTTACAAAATTACCGTTGAGTTAAGAGCATCAACAAAAGCGCTTATTGCTTGTTAGAATTGTAAAATCTCATAACTGAAGAGAATGAACTGAGACGCAGAGCATGTTTTTGTATGAAGTTAAGGTTGCAAAATTAGCATGAGTGAATAAACAGAGCCGATGTATGTTCCTTGTTTGGGAGTTAACGAGTGAAAAGAATGAATACAACCATGACATTCTTTCCTCAATATTTAGTTCTTTAATTCTCTTATTTTGTGCCCCATACCTATTTTATCTTAATTTTTATATATTAAAATAGAAAACAGGTGAACAGATTGGGTGGCGTGTAAATACAACAAACTATAAAAGATAAAATTACTTATTTATTTGTATGCATGTTTTATATATTATATAAAACTTCATTCAATAGTAGTTTTTAAGATTTATTTACCAATATCATATTCTAATGGTAATATTTCATTTTATAAAAAATATAGTATAAAATGTCAAAATTTAATTTTATGTACATATAGTATATTTAGACCATATTTTTTGAGATATATATTGATGAGTTAACTAATTAATTATATATTTTTATAATTTCTTACTTATTTTTTATATAAACTATTAATTAATTGACTTCAGCTAAAAAATTAAAAAAAAATAACCTTAGAAAATGGAAAAACATATAAAAATTCATTACATGACTTATATTTAACTTTAAATTTTAACTAATTTTAGATGACATCTAAGCAACACAAATCAAAATATGCATCAAAAGAGAGGGGAAACAACCACCTGAAGGTTAAAATAGAAACATATTAACATACATTACGTTAAATTGTGATCAAAAGTTTATATTGTATTAACTTGTTGTTGTATTGAGTTTATCAAGATTTAGGTATGTACGAACCTTGATGATAACAAATTACTTATTTTATAACATTACTATTTCATTTATTTCTTAACAAAATATTTTAAGCTGCAAATTAATATTAATAATTGTAATACGGTAACCACACTTTCACGTAACTAACATAACTAGCTTATGCTACAAAATACCACTGTCAAACAATATTTTTAAAACTACAAATACGTCAGGACAAAACAACTGTCATCATATGCTAAAAATATGTCAGACCAAACAGCTATAATATGCTACAAAAAGAACCATACTACCTTCTTTTTTTCAGCTAGTATAGCTGGGAAAGGATAGCTGAAAAAAACATAACACAAAACAGCCGGCAAAAAAAATGTTGAGTCCTCTACCAAGCCTTGTTTATTTGATTTGGCTGTTAGAAAAGCCAGAAGAAGGATTTCCATCAAAGGTAAGTATTATAATTAACAATGTTTTACCAAAGCCAGATCCCCATACAAACAACACGCCCATCTCGTCCAGATATGTATTTTCATTGCTCAAACAAGGTGTATTATCCCAGTGAAAAAATCTAGAAAGAAGAAAAGCGTGAGGAGACCGACTCATATTGAAAGCCACCAATAACATTTTAAGATTAAAGAGAATGGGCGAACTTCCTAAAGAAAATACAAAAAGCGCCTACAAAATCGCAATTCATTAATGGATATAATCCTAGAAATTTCAACAGAAGTAGGACGACGCAGGGTTATGAATTAGATCGGCACTTCATTAATCCCCTTCCGTTTGGTTTGAACTACTTCCTCCAAACAAGCTTTAAATGGCTGCTCGAAACTAAGAACACAAGTGAAAATCACTGTGAATCAACTGGGACATTATATGCATGGCAGGCAAAATAACCAGTACAGCTGAAGATCCCATTCATCAAGATACTTTTCCATCTATGCACCAGTTGATTAATTATATTCAATAGATTCTTATCCCACTACAGAAACAGAAAGGTAGGTGGGTCTCAACAACGAAAGTTTAGAAGGTAATATGCCCGGAATATTCATTTCAAGGGGGGAACTAATATGGGTATCAGTATTGATAGCAAGTTGGAGACTTCAGATGTAGGAACATTATCTTATCGCTTTCAGAGTTTAATTGGCCCTCTTTCTGAGCTTTTGACTAAAAAGAAACAATGCTCAAAAGGGTGAAAAGAAACTGAAAAAGAAGAGAGAAACAGTAGAAACTTAGATTATTACCATATCTTCTAATCTTCATCATTGCATGTGATGATAACAGTTCATCCTTTGCACCACTTAAGCACAGAGTACCCATTGATCAGCGCTCCCACTTGCCGATGCAAACACTGCCATGGGTGTCTTAACAAAAACAGTTAGGTCCACTTAATTTACAACCATAAGAATACAGGTCAGCCCCACTTAAAGATTCTCATTAGTTTCTTATTACATGGTTCAGAGATTATTAAGCCACTCACTTCTTTCTGAATAATTTAAAAGCCTCTAATGTATCAGCCTCGGATTGGCGGAACACTGATCAATTTTGATACAGATATACCCACCTAAAATGAAATATGGCTGATTCTATGGACTGCATCTTCTAGTTATTTGGCAAGGGTTTCTATGAATCAGTAAGATCAGCTCATGGAAGGAAAGAGTGATGATTATTATAAAAATATTGACAAACTTCATCAGTGATCGTCCTCAACAAAACAAACAACCCGAAGAGAGACAGTAAAAGCACTTGCAGTTTAATATAGATAACATAGGTACATAGATTGGGGCATCAGAATTCACTACAAAGATAGGCAGCCAGCATTAACAAATATGCAATGAGTTGAAAAAAGTCTGTAAAAATGAGAAGCCAATTGTCAAGTGCAAATACTTCTGGTCAAATAAAACACTTAAACCTGCTGTCATTGGCCGGCTATGCATATAATAACTCATGTAAATGCCTCTTCTAGACCTCCAGAGGCCAAACCTGTGTTTGAAGAGACAACATTCAAAGTATGGCAACAAAAACCCTTAGTCCATAAATTATAAATGTACAATCTAATTTCAGGCATGTTAAACACATTATCCCACTAGTAGGACACTCTAGCCAAAACTGTACAAAATAATGTGGTTATATTCATGTGTTTATATGATTAAAAAAACATTAACAGCTGACAAGTGGGGATTTTTTTATTATTAATTTCACGTGACCCCATGATTTTTGTAAAAAAAATTAATTATAGTAAGTTTTAATATAGTTTTTTATAAAATAGTAGATATTTTATGTGTTAGTAACCTCATAAATGTCATAAAAATTAACTATAGAAATTTTTATTTGTCACTGACCCCATAACATTCAATCTCGGGGTCCGTCCCTGCCCGAAACTAAACATGCCTAACTTCTGATCCACTTTTAAAGGAAAAACAAGAGGATAATGGTAAAGCAAAGGTGGCATCAAAATGGTAATTAAGCCAATAATCATATGATACGGCATTAACAAGTCTCCATCAGAGCAGGTACCTAGATGAATTTCCACATAGATACTTCCCCCCTCAATTCTTTTCTTCTAATATAAACTAATCATATATATTACTGCTAATCACAGTCTAAGGTCATGGGATTACCCGCATAGTAGGTCATTAATTCCTTACCTGCAACACGTGTATAGATTCCTTCCCAGAATAAGAAATCGGCTCTGACAGGGAAAGAAAAGTTTTCTTACAGAAGGACAACAGAGGTTTCTATAAACTCCTCAACAGCAGTCCAGCATAGAAACTGGAAGTGAAATGGCTGGTGGTGGTGTTATTCAGGAGACAAGACAAAAGGAGGTGCCGAAAGGCCTAAATTAGCCGACACTCATTGCCTCAAATTAGTGTGCATGACGTTATGAACAGTATTGGCAATATCAGCCCATAATACAAAGCACTGGGAGAGAATATGTTATGTTTTTTAGTTACAGCTAGCTTTCTTTTTCAGGGATCAGTGGACGTGCAGGGACCGCACTGTAGGAATTCTTCTAGTTTCAGGACGTCTAACTTTATGCAGGTCTATTCCTAGGCATTCCATTGTTTCTTCCGTTCCTCTTCTTCTAATTTTATAGTTCAGCATCACCCATGAGACTACTTCCACCCATCTTACACTCACCAGTCTGGTGAATTTGGGTATTTGTCCTCTCTAGTACAGATTAGGTTTTACTGGTATTTATAGGATACACCCAACAACAATTAACCTACTAAAATACTTAACTCATGGAAGAAACATAGCCTAATCCAATTATTACTATAGATCAGAGCTTTCTCGGGGAAAATTCTTTAATCTACCGGACTAAGGTTGCTGAGCCGTTCTCCAAAAAAAAGTTAAAACAAATAACTAACAGTTAAAATACCCACACACAGTTTTGAGTTTAGAGATTAAAGCTGTGCATCAATATGTAGGTCCTTTTGACTTGTAGGAAAGTAACCCTAAACATCCCCATACCCGCTCATCCAAAATCTGAAGGACCACTGGTCTTAGTCTGTTGCAATAGAAGAGCCAATATACAAGTGTAGAAAACCTTTCCCAGGGTGAAAAGATGAATATCTATTGTTTGGACTTATATTTGATCAAATAACAACATGACCTCCTAAGAGGGCCCACCTTCACCTCATAAAACTGATAGCAGCACTTGGTGACACGAAAATTAATTGCGAGATACCCTTTCCGTGTCATCCTTCCATCAAACTAGTATATCAATATTTGACAAGTGGTTCTTAATTGATTTTTTTCCCTATTTGGTGGGATGCCATATTTCTTATTTCTTCTCCACACTCAACCCAGCTCCCTGAGATTATATATTATAAATTAACATATACAGGGGCTTTTGGAGCATGCGAGGCACGAATATAACATGAGATTGGCCGTCGCATATTTTGCCAGGAAAGAAAGTAGGTTGGATATATAGTAGAAAACTGGTCTCTATTATCCAAGAACTATAAAAAAAAAATGATACGGCCATAGCTTATTTATAAAAGAAGGAGAAAATTCCAAAGTAACGAGTATAATAAAGACCGATTTGCTGGTATCTGAATTGTGCTTTGCATAGTCAAATCAGAGATTAAGTTGGATAGCACCGTGTTTATTCTTCTGCTTTCCAGATAAGCCAATTGTTGAGAAACATGGGCTGCTGCTCAAGTATTTTAGTAGAAACACCTAAGGAAAAAGAAATCGTAGATGAGAAATACAAAGTGAGTCATCTTTTCAATGCATTTATTCGGACAAAGTGGATGGTTAAAGTGAAGTAAGGATCTGTACAAATACTCAACTACTAAAGCATGACGATAGTTGATTAGTCATTTATTCATAAGATTAGAACTATATGTAGGATAATCACATTCACAGCACGACACATCCCATCAAATCACGATGGCGGGAAAAAATCATATCTAGCCGACAGCCCTGCCTCATTAGAGCTTACGTGCACCATTTGAACATGTGAAAACAGAAGATCAAACAAGCCTAAAACAGTTAAGCAATACACGAGTAGTCCCTCTAGCTATCGTCTCAACTGTGCACTTATTATATTTGCTAGAATCCCAGGACATTGACTTCAATAAGAGCAAGGCCTTCGCTTGACCATATAGAGTATTTCATCCACTTATACCATGCCGCCCTCTGTTGTAAAATAACTTCAAGGAAGGAACTACTTAGAGAAATACGTTAAGCCATATTTCTATGGTTCAAAAAGCAACTGCCTACTTTACCAAAAGATCATATCTCAGCGAAAGATAGCCGAATCACGCAACACTTGTAACCAAACGTTTTTATAAAAAAACTCATCTTATTACCCCATACACTGATTATTCGAGGGTAAAATTAAAATACTTCAAATGACCCCACCGCAATCTATGTACCAACCTTTGTACAATCAAACAATCATCATGAATCTAACAATAATCAATGCTGTAGTAGACAAAAGCTACCAACTTTCCCTTCACGAGATGCTTACAGGATAATAGGATTACCTCATGCAAAACTAAAAAACGCTGTGAGTGGAGTAGCAAAAGGAACCACATGGTATGATGATTGAGCTCACATTTTCAGGATGATAATTAGCATTGATCAATGCATAAACTACACACGAGCTTAGAATCTAAGCCTAATACTATTACCAAAATATATGAGCTTCTATGTCATTAGAGAATACATTCGCAGTGCTTATTCGCAGTAAGCAGTTAGGATCCAACACGTTGAGAAATTAGAGAAATTCTTTGAGGCAAAACTTGTCACTCCTTAGTGAGGCTCAAGTTATTTTTATGACTCCTTGATATAATTTAACGATGTCAGAGTCAGACTGGTAAGAGTTCACAAAATGGATATAAGAGTTCACCGCACAGATTCTATATGGCATGCACTGCTCAGATCTCCCGATGTTTTAACATGACTTCTCTCTGTTTTTTTAAAAAAAAATACACTGATGAATTCTATATTATTAGGCCAGACAGAGAAAAACAAACAATTGAGGTATTGCTTGCACAAAATGCCCCCATACATCAGAAATAACTCTCTAAACAACCTCCTTATTCAACAACCAAAAAAAAAAGGAAAGAAGAGAATCCAGAAAGACAAATCACAAAATTGTAACTGTAGCACTGTGCATGGTGGATTCAAAAAGAGATGCAATTCAGGAATTCATTAAATCAAAAGATAACATTCTTTTCTCCTACAGTAAGTGATGGTATATAGGATACAATTCACTAAAAGGCAGAACCAAATTCCATGCTTTGATCAAGTGCAAACAACTATTCCCTCCTATAGTCGACATCAAGTTTGACTGTGGACTGTGGAGATTCTTTTCATTATCTGCTTTAAATGCAAAGTACCAAAAATTAACCCAATCTCAGGTGCTAGAAGTTAAATTTAAAAATGTTATAGAGGTACCTTCATGGTTACAAACGGGTATATGCTCTGAGACAAGATGCATCGTTTTAGAAGATTCCTTAGTGAACAAAGTTGCCAGCAGCATTTGCATGGCGAACATTTTTCGGTCTTAGACTTCCAGATTATTTTCTAGGTGGAGAGGGAAGACAGGAAGAAAGTCCAGTAAATTCCATAAAATAGACTGTTTGGATTTGTAGGTATAGCATACACCATGACAAGCAGAATGACTATGGACCACAAGAATTTTTACCATCTGCGGAAAGAATTGACAAAAATCAATCATCTGCATTATTTGCACATATAATGACTTCAAAGTCATATCATTATCACTAAAAGCACAAATTATAAGACCCATTCTTGATCAATACAGATAAACCAATTTCTTCACAACTGACTCAATAATCATGTGCTGACTGAAATAGCTATCAACGAACCTCAACAGTTGATAGGAAGTGCATAGTTCCAAAATCATGAGAAACAGTGGTATGTAAATATCCTAACTTTTTTTCTCCTACCCTCTTTATGTGAATCTATGTGTGGAGTGTATTACCATGCCCAGTCACTCGTTACTGAACCTGTTTCCCAAATTGTTTGTGATACGCATTGAGTATGAATAGACTTTCTAAGGGCCTGCTGAACAATAATGACTAGGTAGTCACCATTAATGCAACAGAATTAGAGATGACCTCATGTTGTGTAGCAAATGTAAAAGAAGTGTAGCTCCGAAAACAATTGTTCCTCAAAACAGCTTCACCGCTTCCGGCCACGAGGCTAATACAAGTAAAAGAAGAATGTTCTTAGCAGTAGTTGATGATAAAATAAGAAGAGTTCAATATGATAGAGGCTCTTCCCAGTTAAGTATTTTAGTTTCTTTCTCAGTCCTACTATGCTTTCAATTTCGGAGTGTAAGGAGTTGGTTGAGAGAATGGTGGGTATCATGAGTTGGCTCTCTTAGTTGCTGAGTTATGCGTATAGGCTGAAACAAGTCTGTATTACTCTCAATACAAATCTACTGGCTCACAAGCTCAAAATTAATTAAATAATCTCTGGCTCACTACTTTCATCTCCCGAAAGATTATCAGAGACATATCACCACTGCTTTGTAGATCTTACTTACGGGCAGGTAATCATTTTCCAAGGAAATCTGGCTTGGCTTGGACTGAAGTGCTCCAACCTTTGCAAAATGGATGGTTGGACTCGAAAGCTTGGATAAAGCAGTTTTGGCATATAGAGACCCATACTGACTTTTTGAGTCAAATGCATCCACAAAATTAAATTGAAAGTAACCCTCTTTGGGATGTGGTCAAACCTTCAGATTGTCTATGAACTTGGAAAAATATGTTATAATTGAGAGATAAGGTTCTATGTTTTCTTTTCTTTTCTTTTTTTTTCTTTTTTTTTTTTTTGCTATGAGTGAGGCTATCACTTGGCCTTGCAATAAAACTACATATCTTTAATGAAAGCCATAAAGCTGAGACTCAAGTTTTATGGCGCAAAGTGATGTGGAGCAGGGTAACTTCCCAGATTTGCACCTGTTACTTGGCTGGCTATCAAAGGTGGTTAGCAACTAGGGACCATATTCAAAAATGAGGTAGTTGTACTCAAGATAATTGCCTCCTTATGTTTGCCTGAAAAGGTGGCTATAAACATTCCTTCTTTAAGTGTAATTATGATTCAGAGGTGTGCATGGTATGCGCAACCCTCTTTGGTGGGAAGAAGTGGATGAAGCTGTGTGGAGTAAATTGGCAAAATTATATTGTCTTAACTACGATTGTGCACTTTTGTGGAATGAAAGAAACAATATAGGATTTTAAACATCACTTCTTGCTCAGCCTAAGCATGTGAAAATGATGTAATTAGAAAGATCATTGACAAGTATGGTCCCACTTTTGAACTGTAAGAGATATACATACATCTACTAGGTTACATACCAAACAAGAAAGCTAAGAATATTTCAAAGATTTGCATACAAGAATAAGTTGACGATCTTCTCTAGGCTTGGCTATACTAAGGCGGACAAACTGCCAACTAAAAGTGCAACAGAGACTTTAGTATGCTCGCTAAAATTACATACAGTTAGACCCTGAAAACTCCTCGGAAAAGCTAAAGGACCCTTTCGTTTTCACAGTCTAGGCTGCGACATAGAGGCCAGCAGTTAAAGATAATTGTACGGTATGCGCAACCTCTGATGTGACAAGGATACAAACAAACCTCTAAACTGAACTAATATTCAGGGATCTGTTCAGGAGCAAAATTTCACCAAAGACATAAAATCAACATTCTAACTACTGGCAGGATAAGTAATTGTACCATAGTCAAGACTACAGTACCTGCAATTCAATACCATTAGACATCAACAGATGCTTAGACTGAGCCTCATCAGTGCCAATACCTAGCACCATTATAGTTTGCACTAACTTTCTTACCCACCCAATTGATCAATCATAACAGCTATAGGCACTAAAGTGAGGACATCAGAATAATTTTAAAGCATACAACCAAAAACCAATCCGTACCAAGCAAGTCAATGGGGCACACCTAAAAAGCATGATGGTAGGAAGGAGCATAATATTGAAACATAAATAAATAAAACATCCACCATCGTTACAAATGGATTAAAATTAAACAGTACTCATCAACGCAATCAATGGACCATAAGCTCCGTGCATATATAAATAGCATAAAGCATGATGATTAACAACATTGATACCTTATCATGTTCTATCAACAGGGTACATCAACGGCTGTTAACACGATCAGACGAATCGGCTCGCTGATTGCGGGAACCTTTGATAAATCATTGTCAACTGGGGACCCTACTTCAAGGTCCTACGATTAGTGGAGATGAATAGAGTTTACCATTCTTAGCTTGAAAGTTAGTAAGTATTAAGATGAATGAGCGGTCTGGAGAGCCCGTTAGTGTGCATTTGTTGGCCTATTCACACTGGATTATTATGGGAAAAAAACCCACTTCAAAAGCAGAGACCAGAAGTGATTAATTTATCCCAAACGAAAACTTAGTCTACGTTCTACATTGGGTATAGAATAGAATCGGGATATTCTAAAGGCACTACCGAGACTCTAGGAAATTCCCACGCAGATATTAGCAAGCTTTTAAATGATTGGATATAGCCCATCGATAATTTCAATGGAGAACTATTCGGTTCCACCTGAAGGTGTTAGTCTTCATGAAATTCAAATTGTAACTGGTGAAACACTAGGCCTCCTCGAAGCCAACACATGTCAATAGATAAAACAAAATGAAGACGGCTGCTGAATCAGAATGACTACGGAATCCGCTATTGCACTGGAACAAATACGCGGGAACGATTAAGCAATCGGGCAATCAGAATTTGAAGTTGCATTGCTTCTGACCGATCTCTGTCGCGTAACTGGAATTTTCAAGTCTGCCGTCCTGAAGGACGCATTTGGCTTCGTGAGACAAAAGGGCAGCTTTGCTAAATCTTCTCTTGCACGATCGGATCGATGCCGGTTTCTTCCATCCCGTTCACAGTCGCTATCACAAGTTCTTCGAAAACTTTTATGCCAAACGCAGTCCGAATCTTTTCGGCCACTTCGATCGGCCCACTGGACCTAGTGATATAAAAACGTGCTCTTTTGCCTCAATAAAATAACAAAAGCCCAGCAACTGCACTAACAAAGCCCATCTAGTCCCTTTCTAGGTGATTAACTGATAATCTTCCAAACGGTACAATAAATGGACTATTAGGATAGATAAACGGAAACCCTTGATGGTGTCATTTCTTCCGTTTGATAATTTCGGAAAACAACATGGGCCGCCCAAATTTTGTCGCCGTTGCTTTCAGAATCACAGTAGTTCGTTTTGTGAAGCGTCGGAAAACCTCGTCTCACTTGTCGTGTGAAATTGGAACTATTCTAAATAATTTGACCAAAATGTAAGACCCGAACTAGTTGGGATTGGACAAAGAGAACAGTATTAAATGGAGTGCAAAATTTTACCAAACCGCTTCCTGAGATTCAGTCAACAGCTAACGATTATTGCTCCGCCTGTCAACCTCCCCGCTCTCCTCTCATCTCTCGCCTGTTGAATAGCAGCTATGTCCGAGGTAGTAGCGGAAGCATGGGGAAATACTTGATGCAGCTGAAGCTCCACCCTCTAAGAACGAAGGTGCGCTGGTGTTTCGTCTTTGATGTTTATTCTCATTGGAGTCTTGTGGAAGTTTGACTTGTCTTTGTGATTTTGATGATCAGTGGTTTGATTTAGGTCTTGAGTTTTCAGTGCCGAAGTTGTTAGTTTGCGGTGTTGATGATTATGCTTGGGAGATTAAATCAATGATTTTATTGTTATTAGGCAATCACGGCTGGAGTTCTTGCTGGGTGTAGCGACTTTACCGCCCAAAAGATATCTGGAGTAAAAAAACTTCAGCTGAGACGATTGTCCCTCATCATGGTAAAGTACTTTCGGAAGTGTTTCGACTTTGCTGCTGCTAATATACTAGTTCGCTTCCCATTGCATCTAGGCTTTGACTTTTATTCAAGATTCTTGAAAGATTAACCCCATTCTTTGTCGTAGTATGAGTGTTAGCTAACAATTGATAATTGATGACTTGATTTTAAAAGAATGAGTTGAGTTGGTCAATGGAGTTAAACAGGCTAAACAAGCTTAAAATGAGAGATAATTTGAATTTAAATAGCTATTAGTTGATAGTTAAGATTATAACTAATATTGACTGACAACTGATTTTAAAGAATGAGTTTAGTAGATTAACCGTGTAAACCAGCTTTCAGCTGGACAAAAGAATGGGAGCTGAAGCAAGGTTGTCTTTGCATTTCCAATACATAACCTGAATGAGTTTAGTAGAACTAGTAGCTTAGCGTACTGCGGACGATTGATTCTCTGATTTTTCTGGGTCTTTTTATCAATGGATAGTAATTGCCGAAGCCAATTACATAACCTGATTGAGTGCGGATATCTTCAAAAAGATATTTCGTGGTCTCCTGTGACCCTTTTGTTCTGTGTCTTCTCCTTTACAATTGGATTGTTTTGCTACCACAATCCCTTTCTCCAAGTGCAAAAGGTTGCTCGGTAGAGTTAGCTGATATCCAACTGAGGAACCACTGAAGTGTGTTCCTGCTGTTGCTGGCTGATCTTCTGCTATGAAACTGAGCAAACTCTCAAATTTTGTTTGTGTAGCTGTATGGTTTGCTATACTCAGGACCACTTGGTCACTTCTTCCACAAGCTGATGGATTGGATCTTCAAAGGGAAAAAGGGAAATGAAACCGTGGCCAAGAAGGTAAATGTGAAAGAATCAGTGAATCAATTAACACACATGTAATCATTAAAGAAGGGGAATAAACATATGTAGTGTGTCATATGAAATAGCTAGTTACAACCAAACTGTGATCCTTTGATGTTTGTGTCTGTGCGCAAATGTCATTTTTCCAGGTTTTGTTGGAGCAGTTGACAATTTCACCCTGGAACAACATGCTCTTTATGACTTATTATGGCTTGATTGTCGAAGGTAACCTGGAACTTTCAATATAAACTTCCAAACCATGCAGTTTTTAAACCGTGCGTTGACGTGAAACATTGCTGACCAATTTGTGAATGGAATGAACTGGGAAGGCCATTCATGCCTTTTGTTTGCTTCCTGTGTAGAATTTTATTTCGTTCAGGTGTATAAACGTTGTGATTTATTGTGTTTCATAGGTAGACCGTGGCCCATGGTGAGGAGGAAGGTGACGAGTGACTACCCTTCAGTACAATTTACTGCCTGGAAGGTAATAGAAGGCTTCTTACTTGATCTTCCTTCTCCTGTAAAACTTGTGCAGTCTTAACACAGAATTAATCAAGCTGGCCACAAAAGGAAAAGATAAGGCATGCTGAAGTCATGAACCTCATATCTAGTAAAAAGTAAGAAGCTGTGTTTTTATACGGTTTACAGTTTTGGCCGATCATTAACTGGGTGAATTACCAATACATGCCTCTGCAACTCCGAGTTCTGTTCCACAGCCTCATAGCTTCCTGCTGGTAAGTGGTACACCACATTTCTTATGGAATCTGGTGCTTAGTCTGTGGTGTCAAATTTGCTGAAATTTACATGTTTTCACGTCTGAAATCCAGGGCCATTTTCTTGAATCTGAAAGCGAGGTCTTCCGCAGTTAAGAAGGTGACCTGATTAAATCTTGCATCCAACCAATTCTCCCTGGTCAGATGCTGAGTTCTCTACCTGCTGCTGCGCTTGACATGTCAAAAATGCTCTTTGTTCCTTTCTTTTTCGTTTCGTGGAATGTGACGAGCAGCTAGGATAACTCTGTGTGCATGTGTTTGTTTTTCACTAGCATAGCTTTCGACGATAATTTTTTTGTTATCAGTAATAAGAGTACATCCCGCCGCGCTTTTTTAGAAAGTATGAGGTTGAAATGTGGACACAATTGTTAATTAGTCGGGATGTAAAATAAAAGACCGAAGGAAGCGTTACCAGATCGTAGGGGGTAAACACTATAACTAAAAGCCACACACTAGCATTTGCGACTCAATCTAAACTTAACCAACATTTGACACTACTCTGGGGTCCCTAAACTACATAGGTGGGTGCCATTATATATGGTCACATATGTACATGACCCTATTTCAATCATCTTACATGCTTCTTCAAAACAAACTTTTAAATTGGACATGATTTAACCATAGTTGATTAAGAAGTGAAATGTACGGGTCATAAAATCGAAACTAGAGTAACGTAATTGAAAACCCAATTAATTAGATAATCCAACTGGTAAAATATTATATTGAATCTGATTCTAATCAGTGATATTCTTAACAGAAAAAGTGCGTGCGGCAATGCCGTGTCATTTTATCCACGCGTCCAATTTTCAAGGAACCAGCAACCATCAGAAGTGCCCACTACTGGTCATCCGAAATGTATCAACCCTTCCAATCCTATCCCACGGTGCAGAATGGGGACACAAAACGATTGAAAAGCGAGTACTGGATGTCGAATTGTCATATTATTTGCGGTCACATTTTTATTCGCATATTTATAATATATTAAGGAGATATTTAGTTCAGATTTTCATATAGATTTTACTTTAACAATATATTATTATATATATAATAAATTAATAAAAACAGTGAACAAGTATATTGATATTCAAACCAATATCTGGGTGTTATTTCTAGGGAGATCATGGTCCCTTCCTAACTTTATTACGTCATTCTATTTTTTTTAATCTCCTTTTACTCCACTTCTTTTTACTGTACAAATAGACACTCGAGTCTCGCATACTTAAGGTAGGAATCGGCTCATATGCTACCGGTAAATACTGGCAGCACTGCTGCAGCTTATAAAAGGTCCGTCTCTTTTTTATGTTGTGTTTTCTTTTATTGTCGAGTTTGTATGTGGACTATTATTTTTTTATGGATCCACTTATGAGGGAGACTTTGACTCGAACAACATATTCGCTATTGATATATGCATTACCTTCTACTTTTTAAATAGATAATCAACTATTCCTAGACAAAAACAAAATATAACAACTTTAATATAGATATGTGGATGTGTAAATATATTACAATTATCTTGAATTATTTTATAATGAATTTTGAAAAAAGTAGAAGTAGGTTTAGCTTAAAAAATAAATATTAAGTCGTCGAAAAGATGAAAATTAGTTCTAATTTATATATTATATACTCTAACTTTAAAAAATGTAAAATCTATACTATTTGATTGTAGATTAAAAGGTTTATGTCAAGATTATAGAATAAAGTGGCGTTAGTGACACATATCTAAATTGAATTGACTCTTAATAAGAGGAGGCAAAGTAAGGATTGAAACTTTCATGAAAATAGAATAAAATAGATGTGCACCATGTGGTTTTTGTTTTGGTATTTTTTAACTACAAATATATATGTAAAAAACTAAAATTGTATTTTTTTCATTATAGTTATGTTTTAACAAATTTAACATTTTTTTCATGTGTATCCGATCAGCGACTGTAGCATTGGTAGCCGACCAGCGGTTGTGTTTTTTATATTATTCTGCTTCTAGAGTGATGTAATTGAAAGTAAATTTAAAAGATTACAAATGACCCTAAGGACTTAGACTTTTACGTCACACAGAATCATAATAACAAAGATTCGTATAGATACACAACAAGTGTCTGTTTTTTTTTATAAGAAGTAGGTAGTTGAAGTTTTGTTTCTCACCAACTACTACAACAACTAATAATGTTTTCTCTAATTTAGCTACAACTTGTTTAACGGTCAAAATAAGTCAACCTTGTCGTTAGTAACTAAAAATTCCAAATAATAGGTTAACTAAATACATGTGACATGTTAACGAAATACAAGTGACATGTTAACGAAATACAAGTGACATGTTAACATAATACAAGTGACAAGTTAACAAAATACAGTTGACGGGTTAACAAAATACAAATGACAGGTTAACGAAATACAAGTGGCAGGTTAACAAAATACAAGTGGCAAGTTAACGAAATACTAGTGACAGGTTAACGAAATACAAGTGACAGGTTAATGAAATACAAGTGGCAGGTTAACGAAATACATGTGACAAGTTAATGATATACAAGTGACAGGTTAACAAAATACAAGTGACAGGTTAACGAAATACAAGTGGCAAGTTAACGATATACAAGTGACAGGTTAACAAAATACAAGTAATAGGTTAACAAAATACAATTAACGGGTTAACAAAATACAAGTGATAATGAAATACAAGTAACAGGTTAACAAAATACGAGTGACAAGTTAACAAAATATAGTTAACGGGTTAATTAATACAAGTGACAGGTTAACAAAATACAAGTATTAATGAAATACAAGTATCAGGTTAACGAAATGCGAGTAACAAATTAACGAAATATAAGTGACCGGTTAACGAAATACAAGTGACAAAAACATTTCTTTTTTTAAATCTATCATCTACAATGATTTTTTTTCTTGTTTTTGAGTCAATATGTGGGTGATTTTCTGTGAGGAATCATAGTTTAATGAGAAAATAATAAAAGGATTAGAATAACATAATTGCATATAGATACACAACAAGTATCTTTTTTATACTAGAAGTAGATGAAGTTTTGTTTTTCACCAAGAACTATGGCAACTACAAGTTGTTTAACAATCAAAATAGGTCATGTGTTCCATTCATTCACAATCAAAACCTCCATAATTTCTGAAACACAATACCTCAATAGTTTCAGCATCACTTTATATGTGCCTTGTTACAAACTCTTAAAACATCTAATTGTCTAAGCTTCTATAGTAAAAAGTTTCACTATTGCTTTTCTAATAAGATTTTCCCTTTATGTTTTTTTCTTCTAACATGTCTCTTTTCTCTTCGGCCACTTCCATTTTCTTTATTTTCCTTTTCTAAGTGTAATACAGTGTCATTGTTGTTAGTTTTTCTACAAATTTGATACTATCACCATCTTGATATAGCAAACGTGCAACAATATGCTTTATAGGGAACTCCCTAAACTGCTTGCTCATAAGTTTGATTCTAAGTCAATTTGTTGTTTAGTGCTAGCGCTTCATCAACACACAATACTGATGATATAAAGAATAATGTATGGTGTCAAAATGTGATGTATGATGGAAAGTATAAAGAATAATTGTTGTGCAAAACAGTGGTGAGACTACTCTGCTAACTATGGTTCAGTAACAATATTTTTTTTGAAAACGAGGATATATATTCCATTAAGTAACGAGTTTAAGTACAAGTTCTGGAATGGAATCCAGAGACCATGATCCCGTGAGCTGTACACTCCGGGCATGGTTAGCAATAGCAAGACTATGCGCTGAAAATATTATATCCCTTGGGATGTAAAACCAACATACATCGTGAAACGCCCTAAATTCCCCATAATCCTATCCAAAATTGCATAAGTCGTGGAAGGCAACAACGAGGTAGTTGTGGTTGCGTCACCGTTCAAGTATTGTATAAGAGACTTGCAATCTGAAAAACCCTAAGGCTGTGAAGTCCCTCCTCAAAAACTGCATCCATGGCACCTTCTATTGACAAAGCCTCCGCATCGGAAACGAGAAGAGGCTTCTTAAAGGCCGCACACCCCACAGATAACAGACTGGACTGGTCACGCACCAACCATGCCAATCCAACTCGGGCTTGACTATCTAGACTCGCATCCACAAAGACTTCGGGGACATGTGGGTACTGCCGCCGATGCAAAGAGAGAGCAGCTGAACCTATTGGATTGGCTAAAGAAGATAACTGCAAGAAACTATCGGCTTGACACCAACCGTGATTAAACGAGCTTGCCCGACCATGGGTAGCTTGGCAGCGGGCAAACCAAATCTTCCAAAGGAAACATAGATAGGATGCAATGGCTGTTTTGGGTTGATCAGAGCACAAAGTGTAAAAACAATGACGAAGGCCCTCATCAGAAGATATAGAGCTAGGGAAGGAAAAAACCCATGGAATCCCATAGCCAATTAACAGCTGGACAGCCATGCAAGGCATGTAGCATAGTTTCATGCGAGAGAGAAAGAACAGCCCGTATCCATGTCAGCATGAATCTTATCCCGAATTGCTGTCTTGCAAGGAAGTTTGAGAGCAAGAATCTTCCAGCCAAAAAACTTAATGCGAGATGGAAGGTCAAGAGCCCAATTAAACGAAACACCTTTTGCTGGAATCTGACTGAGAAGTGGAAGGTGTAGTAGACTGCTTCATTGCCAAGGCTATGGAATATGCAGAAGCGACCGTGAACTGCCGAGACTTCGTGTGGCCCCAGTACCAGTAATCTTCAATTACAGGATACCATGGGATGAAACATGCAAGGGGATAGATAACACAAGCGCAACATCAGATGGGTCGCACCATTGATGCAGTAGGGAATGGTTCCATTGATGATCAGCAGTGATCACCGTAGCCACCGAAGCATAATGAGCAACCACTGATGGTAGGTGCCAATGAAACAGTTTGCCCCCTGGGTTTGACGGAAGCCAACGATCCGTGAGCTTAGTAGTTTGGCCATTAACAATGGCTCGACGTGCGCCAAACTCTACCACGTCCCGCACACTAAGAAGGGCACGCCAGATTGGGGTAGAGGTGGAATCCGGTTGCACTGTCATCCAAGTGGAGTGCCTCACATATTTGGCCCTATAGAAAGAAGAAAGCATAGATTCAGGCTCTGTGAGGAGCCGCCAAAACTGTTTAGCTAGCAAAGCTCGATTTTGGCATTGCAACTCTCTGAACCCCATTCCACCCGAGGGCTGGTTCAGTAACAATATTCTCAACGCACAATTCATGATGCTCCTCAAATCATGCCATTCGCTGATGAAACGTTAACCTCTTAATTTGTACTCCCTCCGTCCCACCTCAATTGTCCAGTTTACTATTTCACTCGTTTGACTTCAATATTTAACATATAGATAATATATTTTTTATAAATTTATGTATTATAATGGAATCCTTATGTGAAAAACTATATATTGTAAAATTTAATTTTTAAAAATTATTTTATCTTATATGTTTAAAATTGAAGTGGAAAAGCGTGTCAAAAAGCAAACATAACACTTATGACAGGACGGGTGGTAGTATCTTTAACCTCGAAAATGATTTATAATGCATTCAATATCAAATTTGATACGTTAAACATTTGTCATAAACAATAGACAAACCTGTGAAAAATTTGACCACCTGTCTATAACTCTTGCTTGTACACATATTAATTCTGTTTAGGAAATTCAAAGTTTTGATCATAAGCTTCTGGTGTGTAGAGAAATATTTTGCTGCTCCTTTATTGGTATTTTAGCTTACCGTCTCTCAATAATCCCTTTTAGTCCATAGTACTATCCTTATGGGCACTCAACCATGGGTGGACCTAGCACACGTCAGATTTAGAATAAAATTAAAATTATTTATCTTATAAGTAATTTTGTTAGTTGGAGTGTTTTGTGGATTGGTCGACATAAATTATGATTGCCATTTGTGAATCACTTTTCAACACATTTTTTTTTATTTTCTTTGTATCTCAAATTTCGCGTTTAACACTTTTTGTTTTTCATAAACCTGTGATTTATTAAAAAAACTCGTATAAAAGTGACATTTGCTACTTGTTAGCATGATATGATTTTTTTTAATTTAATAAAGAATATAATTAATGATCTAGTAACTTTATCAAAAATAAAATATTTTTAAATATTCTTAATAATTTATTAGTATTTATTTTTATATAAAATTATACTACTAACATTATTGTCAATATTTTACTTTGTTAATCTTAATTTATATGTCCTAACCTAAAATTCTAGCTCCGGTGACTCAACGGTATTATCATTTTGTATGCATTGTATATACAGATATCAACTGGTCCAATATTTTCAAAAGGTACCGGCGAAAGAAATTTGATGCGACGTCAATGACAAGTGACATCAACTTGGATCACCTTCACGCATCTTCATTTTGTGAAACTCGTTGGACTAGTTCGTTAGTACACTAGTGGTCTTGCCGTCCCGGAGTCTCTTTAACTTCTGTTTTTTATATATATATTTTTTCATTTTCTCTGTGAAAAGTCAAAGTATATCATTAACAATTAAAAAAAAAGAAGCTTTATGATATGATAAATAATATTTGAAATTCATCAAATATCAAGTGAACGTGAGAAAGATCAAAGTACTACAACTTATTTATTGTACATTTAACATTACTTTTTAAAATTCATCAAATTCATACATTATTAGTATTTGGAAACATAGAAAATATATAAAAAAATACAATATACTATTTAGAAGATATAAATTTAACTAAATTAAAACAGACAATATTATCAGATAATTTAAAATTTCATGATTTTTTTAGATACCAAAGAAAATGAATTTTATATTTCAATAATATTCTTATTTTTTATATAATTTATAACATCAAACAAACATATATTTTCTAAAATCATATATTTTTTAAAATTTTGAAAAATTATAAAATACAAAAATAGTAAATATTACTTAAAATTAATATATGGATATATACAATGTTGATTCTCTGTTTTCTTATATAAAGGTTTTTACTTAATCATAATACAATAAAAAGAATAAAAATCCAAATTCACATTAATCTGTATATTATATTTAATGAAATTCATAACTTACACATAATATATTGCATTTATATAATTTTAGTAAAATTATTCATTCATATATTGTATATATGTTTATATAAATTTTAATCAATGTTAACAAATTTAATTTTGTTATTTAATCTTTGTTAAAAATATTTATAGGGTATAGTATGACTAGAGATGATCATTCGCGTAGGCGGGTCGAATGAGTTTGGTTAGGGAGATTATTTAGGCTTGTTAGGTCAGCTCACGCGAACTGCACCTCATTTTTTATATTTATGGGTTGGGCTAGATTCGATTATTCCCACCTGTCGATGCCCGACACATCCGGCTAGGTTTTTTTATTTTGAAAAAATTCACGATATACCCTGTTTTCTTTCGTAATTCACAATATACCCTTGTGTTTTTCGTAATTCAACTTTAAACATGCTTAAGTGTTGTCCAAAATTGATGAAACTTTACATGGACAATGCTAAAGTGTTATATTTTTTCCAATATCAAATATAAAGTTTTTAAGCTCACATGTGACCTGTGGGACCCAATGAATATGCCACATGTTCATTGGATCTCACACGTCACATGTGAGCTTAAAAAACTTCAAATTTAGAATTGGACCAAAATATAACCCGTTAGCATCGTCCATGTAATGTTTCATCAATTTTGGACAACATTTAAACATGTTTAAAGTTGAATTACAAAAACCACAGGGGTATATTGTGAATTACGAAAGAAAACAAGGGTATATCGTGAATTTTCCCTTTTATTTTTTAATTTAAAATTATTATATATATGAATTTAAACTAAATTTTATATATATAGTTTTTAAATATTAAATATAATTTTAATGTATATGATGTTAAAAGTTCAAATTGATATATATTATATTATATTTTTAAAAAATAATTAATCCAATTAAATATAGGTCAAGCGTGCTTGGCCCATGGGCTTGGAAATATGCTATGATCCGGTACGGTTTTTTTTCAAACTCACTTTTTTATTAAGGCGCCCGTCTAAATAGCTTGTCAAACTCAAGTCTATCGAACTTTTCCCCGGACCGGACAAGTTCTGAGCAGCATTATTTGTGAGTTGTGACATAAACTAATTTCTGTTAAGAAGTAGAGGTATTCTGTGATAGTTTATGAATCAGCAAAAAAAAATTAGTATTGAGAGAAATTTAACATATCTATTCCAAGTAAATTGAGTACTGTTAACTTAGCATTATCTTTGAAGCTATTAGAAAAATATATTATGTATTGATATGATATATTTTTTGTTGTGTAAATGATAGGAGAAGTTTAGAGAGGCATATAACGTATAAATTTTCTTAATCTAAAAAAATACACACAGCAATTATGAAAAAACGAGGCAAAAGGAGTATTATCTCAAAATATATAACATGAGACGTTTTTCTTTCCACGAAAATAGTTCACTTCCGCTCGGAAGAGGATTGTTTTTTCTTTTAAAAAAAATAATAAATAAAGGAAGAGGAGTGGATTGGATCAAGGTTGTAAAAAGCACTATGAGGGTTTAATACGACTATTAAGAGTATATAAAATATGTTCCAATATATAATATTTGTATTTTTGTTATTAATTCATTCAAATTGTATATTTATAGATTATAAATTTATCATATTCTTAAATCATAAAAATTTTATAGAAGTTTCGTGTGGATGTAAAATAAGTTACAAATGAATTTTAATAAAAAGTCACACTATTAGTAATAAGTAGAAAAAATGAACAACAAATAGTAAAATAGAAAAGTTATTGGTATAATTGTAATTTTCCTCACAAATATTCAATTTATAGTTAATAGTGGTCGTGTTTATGTCATCATCTTCTAAAGTAAAATCTTATATAAGGTCAACGTATATTTCATTTAGGAATTTAATAAAAAAAAATTAGTTTCTTTTGTTCTAGTCAAATCGTCGTCTTCAATAGTTTATACCATATTTTTTTAAAATACGGTAAATACGAAAATATAGATAATTACACGGTAGTACGCCACCACAAGATGGGTGTTCGATGAAGTGAATTTCATACGGCTGTATAGCTGTAGCAATACGTTAAATTGTAAAAACGGACGGTATGCCGTATATGTACCGTTTTTTACAACCATGGATTGAATATGTGAACTACGATCTTGAGATGCTTGGTGTGTGTGGTACAAAACCAATTTTTTGCGTTTCTGGGCCGGCAGTGTATTGTTTCACTTGAACCTTATTATTATTTTTTTAACAGTGAACCTTATTGTATTGAATTAATACGTACCAATATTCTTAAACAAAGATTTTTTTAAAGCAAATTACGGTTTTCCTTAGAAGGGCCGTTTGTCCTTTCACGAGTCATGAATGACAATTACTACTTGTTTTGCCCATACAAGGGCATCAGTAAGCTGATGGGTTAAACTTGTTGACAAACATAGCGGCTGCGCATATTCTTAAACAATGCCCTTCCTTTCCTCAACCACCCACACACCCTTTGCGGCGTTAACTAGACTTCTTTATCCACATTTGTTGTAATTGCCGGACCCTCCCAGCTGCAGCTATACAAACAGAACAAGACAACCGTGCGGGCCTGCGCATGTTACTATCACATACTATCTATATATATGCGGCGTGTACACCGTACATGAGCTGGCTGTGTGTTTGTTAAGTTCTTATCTATCATACACTACAGTTCTTTTTTAAAAAAGTGATAAAAGGAATCATGTAGAAGTAAATTAGGGGGAAAAGGAAGATAAGACCTAGCTTAGAAGAGCAGATGTCTACAAGGGTTGATGAAGGTTTGTAGAATGCTAGAACTTAAATAGAACATCTACAACTGTTTGATTCATACAAGATATGATGTCTTTCCCTTAATATTGGTTTCCATTTCATACAAATCTCAAGATCACTTCATTTTAGGATCTATCATCTATCGGTCTTAATAACCGTCGACCACTTGAACTGTGCCACCTGGCCCCTCTTGGGCATCATGAGAGGTTTTAACTTCGATTCTAACAACTTTCAACTGCCTTATTAGTATTACCTTCCACTCTGGTAGTGGGAATGACTTTTTTGACAAGCCCCTTTGTAGTTGCAGCGCGTCCATTGTGCGGACAATCCGCACCAAATATGGTGCGTTCTAGTCCAGTTGTTGTCCATTCAACACATGTAGTCTAGTTGGCAGTCCACTCAGTTGCTGACTATACTGCTTTTTATTATATGAATTTTAATTTTTTGTAACTTTAAAATATAAATCCAAAATGTAAAAAAATATATCATATATTCATCTAAATTATCAATGCGACTTATAATTCATAACATCATTTTAGTGTATCATCGTAAACACATAACATCATTTTAGTGTATCATAATATCAGTTTTAATGAATCATAATATCAAAATTAATGAATCATATCTTCATTTTAGTGTATCATCGCAAACATATAAGAATAATATTTTGTACACAATAATACACCACAAAATAATATTTGGTATGTATGAAAAATACACGATTCACCATATAAGGTTTAAAATACACCATACAACAATAATAATACACTACTAAACAATAATGATTTTTATCGGTTCCGAAGTTTGTTATCTAATTCACCACTTATTAGTTAAGGAATCATAATATTAATTTTAATGAATCATAATATCAAAATTAATGAATCATATATCATTTTAGTGTATCGTTTAGTAAATATCAATAAGATAAAATTTGTCCACAATAACATTCCACAAAATAATATTTGGTATGTATGAAAAATATACGATTCACCATATGAGGTTTAAAATACACCATACAACAATAATAATACACTACAAAATAATAATGATTTATCGGGTTCGAAATTTATTATCTAATTCACCACTTATTAGTTAATGAATCATAATAACAATTTAATGGATCATAATATCAAAATAATGAATCAAAACACCTTTTTAATGTATCATCATAACATGTAAAAATAATTTTTTTTTTAAATTGTCAAAACATATTCATGACTGATCTTGTTTTAAAGAGCTTGAATTTAGATGACCGGTGATATAATTTTTTAAAATTTTGGACTTATATTTTAAAAGTTACAATTATTTAAAGTTTTATTATCACTTATATGACAAATAAGCAATCCAGTCAGTACTGATTAGAATTGCCACATAATAATGCTGCACCGTACTAGGCACGGGTGTGCCGCAGCCTCTAATTTGCCTTGTAGTTGAGAGTAACCACTTCTCTCAAATGTCCCGATTTATGTGGTGTGTCTAGGCTGAGTGAACAGACGATAAGTATTGGGTTGACCCTTTACATTATCCCGTTAAACTCTAAACTGTCAAGTAACCTTTTCATATGCCTGAGCCCGTAAACCTGATACTGCTTGAGTAGGTATCAAACCATACCAACACTAAGAAATAACATAATCTTTGAGTTTTTTTTCGTAAACCAAGGGTTGAAGTTTACAAGATAGCTAAAATATAATCACAACCTTATTTAAGTCAGTTTTCGTGTTGCTAAAAATCAAATCAAATCCAACTTTTAGTTACCTCATTAAAGTTTATGAAAGGCTTACCTATATTCAAATTGATCAAAGAGTCAAAAAATATTATGACGGTTAAACGTAATTTCGGCAACTATACGATAATTGGCGCAACTGAAACATGCTAAGTGACATTGTTTAAGCGAACTGAGGGTTAGTAACTTTCACCCAGGTGCGAAGGGTTACAAATGACTCTTTTTGTGAGGCAAATACCTTTTTTTTATAGGTTAGTAAATTACTGAATTTTGCTTTAGATTTATTTCATTAGAATTCATTCCGCTCTCCTCAATCTTTTTGGTCAGAGTAGATTGTTAGAGTCGGGTACTACACTTGATCTTAGCCAAAAGGCCGAGAAAGGTAGATTGTTAGATTCGGGTGTTTTATACATGTTTAGTTTGAGGTCTCATTATGCATTGCATTTACTTTGAACTTTCGATCCTACTAGACTTTTTATAGGTGAATGATGTTGACATAAAATTCAAGCTTGACATATACTATCTCCGTACTGAATTGACCGTCATGTTTACTATTTGGATATGTCGTTTGACTTCAATTTTTAACATATGAGATAAATTAATTTTGAAAATTTAAGTTTTGCATATGATTCCTTACATGATAAACTATATAGTACAAAATTTAGTTTTAGAAAATTTAAATGGGAAAACGTGCCATAAAACAAACAGGATAGTCAATTTAGGACGGAGGGAGTACTATCTTAACGACTAATCTAACGGGAAATAGCTATTTTTTTATTGGAGTTCTAACTCATTGGGATCAACGTGCATCAACACGTTTTGTCAATCTATATATTAAATATACACACATCTACTAGAAACTAATTTCTAGCATATCCGGTAATTTTATTTTTTATTGGGAAATTTCATGAAATGCCACTATATTTTTTGCTAATTCATGAAATGTCACTAAAAAAAGAAAGTCACGAAATGTAACTATATTTTCTGAAAAGTCCATGAAATGCCACTATAGATGGAAAAAGGACAAAAATACCCATACTAGTTAATAAAGTACTTTTAAAGTTCACAATATGCCCCTAAGTGTTAAAAATTAACAAAAATTAACAAAAATATCAAAATACAATTAAAATATAAAAAAATTATAAAAAAATTATAAAAATTAAAAAAATTTATAAAAATATAAAATGAAAAAATGAAAATATCATCAAATATTAAAAAAAATCCTTTTTTAAAATTTATTCAATACCATAAAAAAAATATTGAATTCTAAACAAATAATTTATACCAATTTTTCTAACAATATATATAGTACCATAATTTATATCAAATAAGTACCATAATTTTTATCACACATTTTTTATTATTATTTTCTATCAATTTAGATTATTTATTTCTTCAAGTAATAATAACCAAAGAACAAACAAGTTGCATATTATTATTCTGAAAATGTTTTATTCTACATTTCAAACAAGTTTTACCATTTAATATTGTATGTTATATATATATAATTATTTACTTTAAGAAATAAATAATCTAAATTGATAGCAAATAATAATTAAAAAATGTATGATAAAAACTATAGTACTTATTTGGTATAAATTATGGTACTAAATTGGTAGAAAAATTGGTTAAAATTATTTGTTTAGAACTCAATATTCTTTTTATGGTATTGAATAAATTTTAAAAATGAAATATTTATTTTTTAATATTTAATGATATTTTAATTTTTTATTTTTTAATTTTTTTATTTTATAATTTTTTAATTTTTATAAATTTTATAAATTTTTTCAATTTTTTATAATTTTTTATATTTTTATTGCATTTTGATATTTTTGTTAATTTTTTAACACTTAGGGGCATATTGTGAACTTCAAAAGTACTTTGTTAACTAGTATGTGTATTTTGTCTTTTTTCTATCTATAGTGACATTTCATGGACTTTTAGAAAATATAGTGGCATTTCGTGACTTTATTTTTTTAGTGGAATTTCATGAATTAGCAAAAAATATAGTGGCATTTCATGAAATTTCCCTTTTTTTTTTGAGCATTGTTGTATTTCATTAGTCTAAAAGATTAAGTACAACTGTTGTCTGCTTAACATATATATAGAGCAGACTAATTCATAGAGCAGATTAATACAAAGTGTAAGACACGTGACATATTACATATATATTTCTGTATATACTAACACCCCCCCCCCCCCCCCTCAAGTTGAGAGGGATTTGAAACCACTCTCAACTTGTCTAAACCTTCTCTGTGTTGTTGACCATTTAGTGTCGAATGTCTGCTGGTTAAGAGTGAGTGAGTAAGAATATAATTGACTGTGATTGTTCCTTCTTGAAGAAGATCTCTGACATAATGAACGTCTATGTCGATGTTTGGTTCTTTGGTGATCTACAGGGTTCTTTGATATATGGACTGCGGCCTGACTGTCTGATTTGATCGGTACAGGCGTGACTCCATGAACTCCAAGCTCAACAAGGAGGTGAGTGAGCCAATCAATCTATGTGCATACAACTCTCATGGAGCGGTACTTTCGCTTCAGCTGAAGATAGTGAAACCATTGACTGTTTCGTCGATTTCCAGGAGACTAAGCTTCCTCCAAATCGAATGATGAAGCCGCGAACAGACGTTCTAATGAGCTTGCAACCCGCCCAATCCGCGTCACAAAAGGCCTCCAAGTTGTAGTCTGTATTCTATTTGAGCAGAATTCCAAAGCCTGAACTGGACTTTAGATATCCTAAAGTGTAGAAGGCAAGCTGGAGATCTTATTCAGTGGATGAGTGCTGAAACTGGCTAAGAATTTGAACAAAAAAAGGCTATGTCAGAACGCGTGTGGCATAAAAATTTAATTTCCCAACTATTTTCCTATATATGGTAGGATCATCTATAACCTTATAATCAGATTTAGTGTTTCTAACCGATGGAAGTGGGCAAGATCATTCTCTGATCTTTGCTGAACCAAACTCCTTTAGCAGATTATCAATAAATCTTTTCTGATTCAAAACAAGACCTCCATGAACTTTGAGAAATTGAACGCCCAAAAACAGATTGACTAAACCTAAATCTTTAATCTTAAAGGTATCATGCAGGAAGCACTTAAGAGAATTAATCTCTTCAATATCATCACCAGTTATAGCGATATCATCTGCATATATAACAAGGTAACAGACCGGTCACCTTGTAGCTTGTAGAAAAGTGAGTAATCGTTCTTATATTGTGCATAACCTCTTGTCTTCAGTGTGTTGTTCAGCTTTGCACTCCACTGTCGTGAAGCTTGCTCTAAACCGTATAAAGACTTCCTCAACCTGCACACTTGATTAGATCGATCAGTAGTTAAGCCCTTGGGCAACTGCATGTATATTTCCTCATCCAAATCCCCATGTACAAACGTGTTATTAATGTCAAGTTGATGTATGTCCCAATGTCTCTTGACAGTAACAGAAAATTAAACAACACTTTAATAGTAGTAAGCTTAACAACTGAAGAGAATGTTTCTAAATAATCTACACCTTCCTTTTGGGTGTAACCTTTACTACGAGTCTCGCTTTATACCTCTCTATACTGCCATCAGCTTTGGTTTTAACTTTAAAAACCCATTTGCAGCCTATGGGTTTTTTCTTGGGAGGTAAATCCACAATGTCCCAAGTTTTATTTAATTCTAAAGCCTTACACTCCTCATTTATAGCCTCCTGCCAATGACTAAAACAAACAGCATCCTCGATTGTGACAGGTTCATAATAAGCATCGGTATTTTGCATATGACTAAGGAGTGGTAGAGTTAAAATATCAGCTTTCTAAGTATTGAGTAAAGAAGGCATAGTATGTGCACATAAAGTGTTATCAGTTACTGAAGAACATATGTAATCATGTAAATGTGATGGAACTTTAACCTGTCTGCCAGATCTTGTATTGTTACCACACCACTAGGAGAGCATCCAGCTCGCTGCCTGTCTGAGTGCGCAGAAGTTTCCAAGTTCTGCTGAGATTGATCAGGAAAACTAGTAATGTCATCAACCAAGTGCATTTTATTAAATGGAAAAACATGTTCCAAAAACTAACATGACTACTTATCCTGATCTATCAAGACTGCAAATAAAGGACTTTATACCCTTTTGAACCAAATGGATACCCAATAAAACATCCAGGAGAACTCATGTCTTGAAACTTGTCACAGATAATGTTGTTATGACAAAAACATAAACAGCCAAAAATCTTAAGCTCAGACAAATTCGGTTCTTTATTGTAAGAACAAAATAGGGAGATTTACCCTTGAGAATCTTGCTGGGACAATGATTGATTAAATGAACAGCTGTGAGTAAACACTCACCCCAATAGACTTTAGGTAATTTGGACTGAAACAACAAATATCTAGGTGTCTCTAGCAAATGCCTATGTTTCCTCTCTACTATACCATTTTGCTGCGGGATATACGGACATGAAACCTGATGTAGAATCCCTATTTCAACAAAAAACTGAACTCCTTCTGCAGAAGTTCCTAACTCAAGTGCATTATTAGTCCTCAAACTCTAACATTGGAGTTGAATTGCCTTTCAACACATTTAACAAATCTTTTAATGCACATAAAAGTTTTAGCCTTAGTGGTAAGCATGTATACCCAAGTAGCCCTTGAAAAATCATCTACTAAGGTCAAAAAGTAATAAAACCCATCATGTGTTGCAACATTGTAAGGCCCCCAGACATCCCCATGAACCAAATCAAAAATAACAGCAGATTTAGAAACAGATTGACTAAACGGCGGCTTGGTCTGCTTGGCCCTTATGCAAATTTCACACACAAATCCACTGTCATTAGAACAACTAGTGCCATCAACCTTCGTCTTATTTAAAGACAAGTGGCCAAGTCTCATGTGCCAAAGTTCTAGCTTACTTAGACGTGGAACAGGAATAAAACTAGAATCACAAATCCAAGAAAGAGTTGACTCATTACTAGTATTACCACCAGTAACTGACACAAGGAAACAATGAACATTCAAACTGCCAGCGCTATCATTCTCAGTACAAAGAGTGTCCGAATCCTTGCTGTTCAACACATAAATTCCATTAACACCTTCACCAATCTCCCTTGGCCTCTTCAGAGAAGGTTCCTTATAAACACAAACATCATGCTTAAAAGAGAGAATCCATTTCAACTGTTTGACAAGCCAACTAGACAACAGATTATACTTAAACTACGGAATGTATAACACATGTTTCAGAACAAAATTATCACCAATTCTTACGTCACCTACAGCATTAACAAATTTTAAACTACCATCAGGTAACTCTATGTTAACACCATCAGTAACAGAGTAAAAGTTCACAACCAATCTGTTTTGTAACAAACGTGATGTGTGCAGACGTTATAATCTGAGTGGTTAAACTGGTGTAAAATTAAAAGAAAAGAAATAAAACTCAAAATAAACGTCGGGCTGCAAACAAATCCCGGTCGTGGTAGTATAGTGAATTGTAAGCGACCGGATGTCGAACCGTGGGACTAATGTGCATATTATAGTACCTAAGCGTGTCACAAGAGGGGGGATTAATTGACTTGTTTATATAAATAAAAGGAAAGATAAAATGACTAAATTAACAGATAAACTAAACGGGACTCTGGTTCACATTAATATAATATCTGCTCTTTCATGCTAGGTCTACTGGTTTAATTATAACTGTTTGGCAAGATTCCTGATATTTTCTTAAGGTCCGATGAAAACTCATAAGAACTCGTTCACCTGTAATGCAAGGTCCGATGAAAACTCAAGCAAAAGCCTGCGAACGGCAGAGGAGTGTTGAGGGATTACATTTGCAACTGAGTACTAACTTAAACGATGAAAATAAGTTTCCCCCAGTTTTACGGCTTAATCAACCCATCTGTTTCCAACCGATGAAATCAAAAACAGACTTAGTAAAGCTTTTTAATAAATTCATGAGGTTTATTAAAAGATGGCGAGAAAACCTTTAACCGTAACAAACTTTATTAAAACTAAAACCAGTAAAACATATTGCAAAATTAATACAGATACATAATAATTATTCCCAGAGTAAACGTAAACAGCCTAACATATTAAATAGAGATCTGCTATTTAAATACGTGAGACTAGAGGTGAGAATAATGAGATGAAAAGAAAACAAATGGAGAAGCGGGAGATTAGAAATGAGATGAACGAGTGAGTGAAAGTGAAGTGGTACGAAGATGGAATGATGGGGTGAATTGGAACTCCAGGAGGAACCACGGACGGAACCTCTGGAAGGACCATGGAGAAGGTGTTTTGAGCGTTGTATTTATAGAGGAAGAAGAATCAGCAGAGGAGCAGCTCATTGATTGAGCTCGTTGATTGAAGCTTCACTGATTGCAGGGGACAGGAACAACGCGTGAGTATTTTCTGGTAGGCGCCGTCTGAATCAAGTTGCAGAGCGAGTCGGTGAGGAAGATAACCCGTTTTAGATCTGTATTTTTACACACGTCCGCTAGATGTCCGCATGAAATAATAGGCGGTTGCATAGGCATTTTTAGTCACGTCCGCCTCCTCAAGTGAGGCGGTTGCATGGGCGGTATGAATTGTGTCCGCCTAACCCATGCAATTTTTGTATCCCTCTCTTGTCCGCCTCCACGTCCTCTTGTTTATGGGGCGGTTGCCTCTATCTTCTCCATTTCTAGTGTTGTCCGCCCCCTAATGAGGCGGTTGCATGCAAATCACGCATGCATGTCCTCCTCCCGAGACCTTCTTTAATCCCTTATAAACATATATATATGTTTTAGGTATTTTTCCTACAATTTAACACATAAAATATCAGTTAATATAACAAGATAATTATAGGAAAAACCCTAGATAAGTGAGAAACATTACTAAAAATGCTACAAATTATAGGGTGATTAAACCCTAATAAGTCTATATGTTTTGCACTTATCAAACTTCCTCACACTTGACTTTTGCTTGTCCTCAAGCAAATAAGGAATATATTATCTCTAAGCCAAAATAATAAACAAGATTAAATAAGTGTAGAAGGGAATTTAGACAAAGTGACAATTAAAAAGAATAATTCTGCTCTTGGAAGTAGGTTTTTATAAACAGTGAAGAAGAACAGTTTAATAAAAGCATAGATAAACTAGACTGCAGAAAACAAGTTAGATTAACCTGGGATTTTCAACCAATTACAATTCTCTAACCTGGGATGACAAGGGGTGTGAAGTAATGCCTTATTCCGCAATACCTTTCAACACCACGTACTCATGTTTAAAATATAAATTGCAATTTATTATTTACATTTTTTTTTAATGTGCAAATTGCATAAACAAAGCACATATTATTTTTATAATAATTTTTTTTGAATTGCATTATTTTTCTGTACCCCAGACTTTTCTCTCTATCCTTGTAGCGGTGTTGGGTCTTCTATCCCAGGTCACGAGACCTTAGGTAGATAGGTGTTAAAGCACCCCAAAGAACTTAATAACCAGATAGACGAGACCTGTTTTTGGTTTAGAAAAATTCATAAACAGTGGAGTACCTTGTCTTTATCCTTTTCTTTCCTTGAGTTTCCACATATTTCCATAATCCCAAACTAAACTAAATTGGTTTTTACAACTAGCAGATCTATCATATTTTGAGTGGAAATAGAGTATTTTGATGGAAAATAATTATACAACTTCTTTAAATAAAACCATCTTTCAGTTGTCACTTGACATAATTTCAGACACTTCTACAATTATTTTATCTCATTTTTATCAATTTTTTTTAAAAAAATTTAGGCAGTTTAGAGTAGCAAAAAGTGAGTGTGGCATTATCGAACTACTGTCATAATTTCAGGGAAAGGTCTCTCCTTCCTCACACTTAAGAGGAGCAATGTCCTCATTGTTCAGAATTAAAATCAAGAAATGACCTTTCAAATTATGACAGACTCATAAGGATTAAATAGGTTGAACATTATAAAATAAAGGAAGAACTGAAACTCCCCTTGTATCGTAGATTGAGGAAGGTATCCTTCCTCACACTTAAGCTTTGGTAGGGGTGAGACGTTCCTCACACTTAAGTTTGCGCAAGTGTTCAACCAAAGGTGTCGAATTTCCTAGAGCAACTGAGGTTGCTCCCATAGGCGAGTTCAGCTATATGTTGGATATAGAATTTATTCTGAAAAGAAAATCATATATAGCCAGCAGAACTCAAATGGCACCAAAGAAAATAATAATATGAAAAACATAAAATAATTCATAAAATAAAAACATAAAGTAAACCACACTGTTACCTTCCTGAATATAACAAAAGTGAGCACAAGGTTCAAACAGTAAGAGTCTACAAAATGTTAGTAAACAACAGAGCAAATAAAATACAATAAAATAAAATAACAATAACAATAAAATAAAATAAAATCACTGCGGTGGTGGTGGAGGCTGTGCTGGTCCCTGGCCTGTCTGGGCGAGGAGACGCTCTAGGAGCTGAGCGTTCTGTGCATGTAATCTGTCACCCTGGTCTAAGCGCTGTATCACCCGTGAATACAACTCGTCACTCACTCACCAACTCCGATCCAGCGCTGCGTCACCTGTGACTGCTCAGCCAGCATCCTCTGCTGAGTCTGCTCAAAGCTCTCGAAGCGAGCGCTGATGCATCTGCTGCTGCATCTGGCATCTGATGGAATGCTGAGCTGACTCTGTAGATCTGTCGAGTAAGGTACAGGAGCTGGAGTCTGCATCACATCAGTAGTCGGCACGTAGGGCTCCTCTCCCTGTGCAGTCTCACGGACGGGTGGTCGGGATTAGTAGAAGGTGTAGCTCCCGTAGAGGTCCTGCTGCTGTGGATGAAGCAGTGGAAGATCGAGCAGCTGTACCCCTGACCCAAGTACCGCATCTAGGCGCATAAGCCCCAGCTCCGCACAGTCTGCAGTGTGACTGGGCTCTTTCCTGTCCTGAGCTCTACAGCTCGTGTGACATCTGTGGGAAGGACAGTGAAAAGGTGGTACCAGATGAAGAAGGGAAAGATGGGAGTGATCTTCCTTGTCCTCAGGTAGGACACCACGTGACCAAACATAGTGGCTGAGAAGGCCTGAGCAGTGACAGCTTGGTACCGCTCTAGTCGTGTGTGCATCTGTGGGAAGGACAGTGAATGTGTGCAGTAGTGACGCAAGGACAGATGAGGAGTGGTGTCTTCTGATCTTTCTTGTTCTCATTCATCCATCTGTGTGGAGGTGAGCTACAAGACTAGGTGATAGGAGACAGTGAGCATGCTGCTGAAGAGAGGTAATTAGAAGCTAGCGAAAGGAGCGAGGAAATAGTCAGTAGAGCGCAGTCCTCATCAGACGCATCGTGTGCTGCAGAGGGGCGAATCTGATGGGCTATGATTCCAAGAGAAGCTCTGCTGTAGTGTAGGGAAGCTCGCGAAAGGGAGGACTTCCTTGTCCTCCTCCCTCTATGTCGGATCCTCCGACCTACGTCCTGAAGCCACCGGGTCTTCGACATATGCATGAGATCCTCTGTGAACCCCCGGTGATCTCCAGGACCAATCTGGATGTGTAGGATGGTCGAGAATGTGATGGGTGTGATCTCCACAGGGTGATGGCGCACGTAAGAGGTGATGCTCAGATTGCGCCCGGGCATTCGCATAAAACTCTCTCACGAGCTCCTCACAGAAGATTCCCGCACCCATCTTCAGGACCATAGAAAGTC
The DNA here is from genome assembly GCA_023374045.1 of Limonium bicolor. Taxonomy (NCBI): domain Eukaryota; kingdom Viridiplantae; phylum Streptophyta; class Magnoliopsida; order Caryophyllales; family Plumbaginaceae; genus Limonium; species Limonium bicolor. The sequence goes on along the minus strand of CM041777.1, from coordinate 190,999,509 downwards.
CATGTCTGGTAAACAGGGTATCCACCCCTGCAGCCTCTAGTACCTCAGGAGCAAATCTCCTCTCCATAATGAAGTCCTTACCTAGATCGAACCAGGCTCGGGCTTCTGTCGAAAAAACCCGTCATCCCAAAGATCCGGATGACGTAAGGAGCAGAAGAAGATGATGCCCGGGGTAGTTGCCCCTAGCAGATCCAGAACCAGATAGACCACCACGCATACGAGGAGGCATACTAATATATGGAATTAAAGGTAACAAATATTAACAGTATAACAATTAATATTTAAATATTAAACAGATAGACAACAACATAAAAAATTAATAAGCAACATAAAATTAATATTTAAACAGAGTATTAATAAAAGCAACTTCGCAAATTAACAAAAATAGAAAACAAGTAGAACAAATTATGAATATAAACAGATTAATTATACAACATAAATTCTGTCGAAAATTCGACAGAATCTCCCCTAAAATTCTACGATTCTCCACAAAAAATCAGTCAGAATTAAGGTATTCTAATACCGTCATCAAAATCTATAAATAACAACCTATAATCATAAAATTTTATTCGTTCATAACAAGGCAAAATAAAATTGGAAAATGCTAGTTTCAACATAGAACTTTCGTAACTATCATTCACCAATTTTTGAATTCATCAAAAACACCCAATCTAAGTGTAATAAGTGAAGATTTAACCTTGTAAAAAGTATATTATGATTAATAGAGGACAAATTCGAGACAAATCTAGCAAATAGAATTCGAAATTTTCGAATTTATGGAATTAGGGATTCGAAACTTCAGTCCTTAATTTCTCCTAATGTAGTTCATCATTTACAGATTTGAAGCTATAGAAACGTAGAGAATTGAAAAACGAAGATTTCGGTACTAACCTTGCGTGATTTGGTGGAGAAACGAGGAAGAAATGTTGATTTGAGGAGGAGGGCGATTCGCGTGAGCCTGCTTGTTCTTCTCTGTTCTTCGTCGCGAGTGAGCTGAGCAGAACTGGGGAAGAATGATTCTTGAAACGCAGCGTCGGAGCCCTTTTTTTCCATAACGAGTCGCGTCTGTGTGGACGACCGCGTGGAGATTAGGCGGACAGAGAGGCGGAAACGGCTCAGTGGCGTCCGCGTGGAGATTAGGCGGACAGAGGGGCGGTGTGGTCTTAGTGATGTCCGCATGGAAATGGGGCGGTTTTTCCACGCGGACAACCCCCTGTTTCGTTTTTTTTTTTCTTCTGATTTTATCCTTATTTAAACAACAACAAAAATAATGAAGTCATAAAATAATGGGTTAGTAATAAAAATGACATAAAATTATAAGTTAGGAATTAGATAACATAAATTATAAGTTAGTAGTTAATTTACATAAATTTAAATGTTAGAGACAATGGAAATTAAATGTTAAGGACAATGGAAATTAAATGTTAGAGACAATGGAATTAAATGTTAAGGACAATGGAAATTAAATGTTAGAGACAATGGAAATTAAATGTTAAGGACAATGGAAATTAAATGTTAATAATATAAGAGTTAGAAGTTAGATGTCAGAAGTCAGATGTCCGAAGTCATATGTCCAAAGTCAGGTGTCCAATTAATATTAACAGATTATTAGATAATATTATTAACAAAATATAGTAGATAATTAATATTAACATTTAAGCAAGATATTATAGAAATAATATTATCATTAAAAAAACAGAATATTTATAATTAACAGGTGAATAATCCGGGGCTTAGGAACTAGAATAAATCTAGTCCCCGGCAACGACGCCATTTTGCAGACGTTATAATCTGAGTGGTTAAACTGGTGTAAAATTAAAGAAAAGAAATTAAAACTCAAAATAAACGTCGGGCTGCAAACAAATCCCGGTCGTGGTAGTATAGTGAATTGTAAGCGACCGGATGTCGAACCGTGGGACTAATGTGCATATTATAGTACCTAAGCGTGTCACAAGAGGGGGGATTAATTGACTTGTTTATATAAATAAAAGGAAAGATAAAATGACTAAATTAACAGATAAACTAAATGGGACTCTGGTTCACATTAATATAATATCCGCTCTTTCATGCTAGGTCTACTGGTTTATTATAACTGTCTGGCAAGATTCCTGATATTTTCTTAAGGTCCGATGAAAACTCATAAGAACTCGTTCACCTGTAATGCAAGGTCCGATGAAAACTCAAGCAAAAGCCTGCGAACGGCAGAGGAGTGTTGAGGGATTACATTTGCAACTGAGTACTAACTTAAACGATGAAAATAAGTTTCCCCCCCAGTTTTACGGCTTAATCAACCCATCTGTTTCCAACCGATGAAATCAAAACAGACTTAGTAAAGCTTTTTAATAAATTCATGAGGTTTATTAAAAAGATGGCGAGAAAACCTTTAACCGTAACAAACTTTATTAAAACTAAAACCAGTAAAACATATTGCAAAATTAATACAGATACATAATAATTATTCCCAGAGTAAACGTAAACAGCCTAACATATTAAATAGAGATCTGCTATTTAAATACGTGAGACTAGAGGTGAGAATAATGAGATGAAAAGAAAACAAATGGAGAAGCGGGAGATTAGAAATGAGATGAACGAGTGAGTGAAAGTGAAGTGGTACGAAGATGGAATGATGGGGTGAATTGGAACTCCAGGAGGAACCACGGACGGAACCTCTGGAAGGACCATGGAGAAGGTGTTTTGAGCGTTGTATTTATAGAGGAAGAAGAATCAGCAGAGGAGCAGCTCATTGATTGAGCTCGTTGATTGAAGCTTCACTGATTGTAGGGGACAGGAACAACGCGTGAGTATTTTCTGGTAGGCGCCGTCTGAATCAAGTTGCAGAGCGAGTCGGTGAGGAAGATAACCCGTTTCAGATCTGTATTTTTACACACGTCCGCTAGATGTCCGCATGAAATAATAGGCGGTTGCATAGGCATTTTTAGTCACGTCCGCCTCCTCAAATGAGGCGGTTGCATGGGCGGTATGAATTGTGTCCGCCTAACCCATGCAATTTTATATCCCTCTCTTGTCCGCCTCCACGTCCTCTTGTTTATGGGGGCGGTTGCCTCTATCTTCTCTCTATCTTCTATTTCTAGTGTTGTCCGCCCCCTAATGAGGCGGTTGCATGCAAATCACGCATGCATGTCCTCCTCCACGTGACCTTCTTTAATCCCTTATAAACATATATATATGTTTTAGGTATTTTTCCTACAATTTAACACATAAAATACATCAGTTAATATAACAAGATAATTATTGGAAAAACCCTAGATAAGTGAGAAACATTACTAAAAATGCCACAAATTATAGGGTGATTAAACCCTAATAAGTCTATATGTTTTGCACTTATCAATGTGCAGCACCACTGTTGAGAATCCAAGACTCCTCTAAACGTGTCGTAGAACAACAAACAGGAATTTTCAATTTAAAGGCTAGAAATCAAGATTACAAGGAGAACAAGATTACCAACCATGGCATTAGATGCAAAGACCGTCGCAACCGCTGATGTTTTTGTAAAGAAATCATCATCGCTTGGTATTAATCAACTGAAATGTCAGGGATAGAAGAGACTAAATTATGAGAAGCAGTGTTGAAAGAATTCACGCCAACCTCAAAAACACTGGCGACTGCCTTGCGGCCCTTGGATCTAAAACCAGGTAGGAACCCATTCTTTTATAATAACTTGCTGAGACATGGACGATTTTTCCATAGATATCACATACCACCTTCTTCCCAGCGACATCCCCGGTTTTATGAGCAGCCGTGTTGTTCGAATTAATAGAGAAAGACCCAGAGACGGGTTGGGCAACGCGAGCCTGCCTTTGGTTCTCTTCTTGCTCCAAGATTGAGAATTCTAGATCCTAAAGTAATGCCATTTTGTGGAGGGTGGAAACCCGTTTTCTAGCAACCCTCAAATACCAACTAAATCGTTCGTCTTTCCCAGAAAGCATAAGGGGAGTGTAGGTGAACACTACACCCGCTCTCGATGGGCCCCACACAGACTTATGCCTCTATAAGGAGGAATTGACTAGAGTCGCCACCTAGTTTGACCTAAATGAACTAGGAAGGAAAGGAACAAGGTTCTAAGAACCGTTAGTTGACTCTGAATTTGTTGCCTATGGATAGGACTTATTTGATCATGCTAGAGATTTTGTGTGGGTTCGCACTGGGTTACACCCCTTAGAAGTGGCAACGACCACGACTTCGGATTGGTGCCCGAGGAAACCTCGGTCTCCAATTATCGGGATTACCTTCTTTCAAAACCCTTTTTAGAGAGATTCATATCAAAGCCAAGGATAGGATTAGGACGGGAATAGAGAAAAGAGAGTGGATGAGGCGAGCTTTTCTGTTAAGCTAGTGCCAAATGAAAGGGTTGAGAGTTGGTTGAATGTAAAACGAAAGATCAAGGAAAGGTTTAAGGGTTAAATGGATGAAGAAGACCCGAAGTCTAAAAGCATGAGTGTTTAAAGTGAGTTAGGAGAGACTTGAATGCTTGAAGAGGTATGAGTACCACCATAGAGTGGGAAAAAGGGTTTTTTTATTGGAATGGGGTCGCACCCTAGGTGGGCTGCCTACGTACTCAACTCCCTGTTGAGATTAGACCTTACGTAGTTCACAGTTTTTGGGTTTTGTAAGTTTTAAGGTTTTGAGGGGTTTGAGATTCAGAGGAGTTTGGAGTTTCGAGAAGTTTCGGGTTTGGGATGCTAGTCTGTGAGACGCTCGGGTCTATGAGACAGTTAGAATATTAGATAATGAAAGGAATGAGATATCAAAGTCTGTGAGACGCTCGGGTCTGTGAGATGCTTGAAACCTTGAGATGTTGAAGTCTATGAGAAGCTTGGATCTGTGAGACGCTCAGGTCTGTGAGATGCTCAAATAATTGGGATAATAAAGTCTGTGAGACGCTCGGGTCTGTGAGACATTCAAGGCTTAAAAGAGTTATCAAATTTTGAGATGTTCAGGATTTTGAGAAGCTTGGATCTGTGAGACGCTCAGGTCTGTGAGATGCTCGGGTCTGTGAGATGCTCAAATAATTGGGATAATAAAGTCTGTGAGACGCTCGGGTCTGTGAGACATTCAAGGCTTAAAAGAGTTATCAAATTTTGAGATGTTCAGGATTTTGAGAAGTTGAGGGTTTTTGAGGTGTTTGAATTTACTGAGTCAATTGAGATGTTTGAGTCTGTTCAACCGCTAAGACATTCGAGTTAGTTGAGCTGCCGAGACGTTCGAGTCTATTGATCTGTTGAGATGTTCGAGTCTATTGAGCTGCTGAGAAGTTCGAGTCTGTTGAGCTGCTGAGACGTTCGAGTCTGTTGAGCTGCTGAGACGTTCGAGTCTGTTGAGCTATTGAGATGTTCGAGTCTGCTGAGCTGGTGAGACGTTCGTTCGAGTCTGCTGAGCTGGTGAGACGTTCGAGTCTGTTGAGCTGGTGAGACGTTCGAGACTGTTGAGCTGTTGAGACGTTCGAGTCTGCTGAGCTGTTGAGACGTTCGAGTCTGTTGAGCTGCTAAGATGTTCGAGTCTGTTGAGCTACTGAGACGTACGAGTCTGTTAAGTTGCTGAGACGTTCGAGTCTGTTGAGCTGCTGAGACGTTGAGTCTGTTGAGCTGCTGAGACATTCGCGCCTGTTGAGCTGTTGAAACGTTCAAGTCTGTTGAGCTGCTAAGACGTTCAAGTCTGTTGAGCTGCTGAGATGTTCGAGTCTGTTAAGACGTTCGAGTCTGTTGAGCTGTTGAGACGTTCGAGTCTGTTGAGCTGCTGAGACGTTCGAGTCTGTTGAGCTGCTGAGACGTTCGAGTCTGTTGAGCTGCTAAGATGTTCAAGTCTGTTGAGCTGTTGAGATGTTCGAGTCTGTTGAGCTGTTGAGACGTTTAGTGATTTGTGATGCTTGAGTTTGAAGGAGTTTGGAGTTTCAAGGAGTTTGAAGTTTTAAGGAATTCAAGATTTATGATGTTTGGAATTATTTGGGATTGAAATGAAATTGAATTGGGAATGAAAAGAATTTTGAATTGAATTGGATTGAAATTGAATTGATTTTGGATTGGACTGAATTTGATTGAATTGAATTGAGATTGAAATGATATTGGATTGAAATTGAGATGAAATGGATGAAATTGAAGTTAAATTGGAGTTGAATGAATTTTGATTTGAATTAGAGTTGTTGTGGGCCATATTCTGACTAATGGGTTTGGATCGGGCCTTGGAAATTGGGCCGAAGTGGGCCTTAAAAAATGGGCCGGATTGGGCCTTGAAAGAGTGGGCCAAATTGGGCTTTGAAATTTGAACCGGATTAGGCCTTAAAATGTGGGCCGGAATTGGCTTTGGAAAACGGGCCAGGTTTGGACCTCGAAACATAGGCCGGGTTGAGCCTTGGAAAGCTGGTCAAAATGGGCCTTGGAAATTTGGGCCGAAATGGGCCTTGAAAATTGGGTCCGATTCAGGATTTGAAAATTGGGATTGACTTTGAATTGGAATGGACTTTGAATTGTGTATGAAGAGTGTTTGATGAGACAGATTGAATTGAAGGGTGTTTGATGAGTGAGCATGAGAGAAATTGATATTAAAAAATGTATGAATGTGTTGAGAACAATTGGGTTTGAAGAGAGTGTGATTTTTTAAGTCTTAGATCTTAATAACTAAGGATGGTTTGGATAATGTTATAAAAGAAGGGCATTCCCCACTGACCAGACTCTACGGCCCGTTTGAGTGAGGAACATCCCTGAACCTATAAGCTTCTCTCAACTGGACTCGATGTGTCCAGAAATAAGTGGGTAAACCTAAAGGATATTCTATGGTCACCTGTAATATCGATATTCAATTGGAGCAAACGCGACGAGAGTATAATACAGGCAAAGCAGAACCGCCATAAAAATCGAGGATGATGTTAAGACAATGAGAATAGCATAACAAAACCAGACTTTGCAATTAAATGAGTTGGTACAAGTGAAGATTGAACTAGAATCATGATTCGAATCATTTCCCAAAATGAATCTATACGCAACGAGCAAACATGATGTAAAAAATGTAAACATGTTGGTCATGATCAAGAGTTATTGGTCATAGAAAACTAACCGACGGGGTGGCCTGCCCCCGGTTTTTCATTCAATCATGTATAAGACAAAGAAATCCCCACCGAATCAGCCCATAATCTCATCTCGCCTATGTATAATCAGCAAGCATTCATGTCCAAGAAGAGTTGCCATAAAGCCCAAGGTCATTCCGAGCAGCTCGCGTGTGCAAACATCAACACATGTCCAATCCAATACGTGTGTGTCTTAGTCAAAACAAGAAATCGTGTTGGAGTTAATCAATCAGTAAAACAAAATCAAGTGCTTAGAAATTCAAAATTCCAAATCCACACACTTCAAAGAAGCTAGTACGCAGCCAAGACAGCATTCTCGTGATAGTGGTAATGATAATAGGGTCTCAACCAAATTCAATTCGGAGTCATCAAAATGAATAGAGGAAAGCTTTCCCATCTCAATAAACTAAATACAGAAACGAGGGTTTCATAAACTAAACAAACAATTAATAGAGTCGCTCTCCACCGATTCAAAGAGGCAAAAAATTGATATTCAAAAACCATAATGAATTCTCTAAGCTTAGACAAGCGTAGTGTTTGAGTTTCATAACAACTATTGTATACTAATATATGTATGCGATATCACCTGAGATGAGACTACCCAAAATTGGAAAATAGAATTATCAATCAAATCCCAAACCAGTGCACTGTTAAGTACATATAGAAGAGCAAGGACATAAATATGATCCAAAGTTCTGTCGAAAATGCTACGACTCCGTAAAGCAAAAGGTAAAGAAATAACAGCAACTCCCGAATTTTCTTTGGGAACACCAGATGTATCAAAAACCAGTCCATCTACACGGCACTGATATAAATCCCCTAAATGAATCCCAAACTTGAACGTAAATGGGAGCTCTTCGTATGGCATACTCCTAGCAGAATTCAAACCCAGATCGAAGAAAAAGCCTCAACAGAGATCGACAATTCAAGAGCTAGGGGAAACCAATACGATCCTAATCTGGTTTCAATTCTGAAAAGAGCGTAGCAGGTTGAATAACAGACCAACGAGTCCGAAAAGAAGTAAAGTGAGATAGAACACGAATCATAACAACTAAAAAGAAACTCATAAATCATTCAACCAGAGGGAATCGGAACCCGAACCAACCGAAAAGATCTACCTCAGCTCACTGCATCAATGCTAGTTCAAAACAGTAGTGACGGAAAGTGAATTAGACACACATATGCACCATAAAATAAGATATACACATCAGTAGCATATTTGACTATGAATTGAAGAAGAAGATCAACAGATTTGCAAAAATAATCTAGTGACAAAACAGATGCAGGTGACCGTCTCTAATGGAGGGTTTCGGTGTTTGTGGGAGCCCGTCGAAGTAGGCACCAGAGATTGGTGCTCTGTGTTCTTTGTTTGCCGATTTGTGTTACAAAATTACCGTCGGTGGTGGAAAGACTGAGGCGCAGTGCTGGTGTCCTAGTTCGCCAGTTTGGTGTAGCAAAATTACCGTCATGAAGAAGTAGTGAAACATGTATGTTCCTTGTTCTCCAGCTGAGTTGCAAAATCACCGTCGACATTAGGTTGAAGAGAATGAAGAGACAAGCATGAAGAGACTGGCATGTATACACTGACTTGAAGAGAAGGAAGAGAGACACAGTTGTATGCTCCTTGTTTTGCCAGCGAGAATCAAAAGGAGAAAAGAGGTAGAGCATGTATGCTTTCATCGCCAGTTTGGTGTAGCAAAATTACCATCACAGTGAAGAGAATGATTGAGAAAGAATATATATGCCTGTCATTCGCCAGCTGGGATGTGCAAACTGCCGGTGGTGAAGAGAAATGAACAGAGGAGTATATTGTTCCTTGTTGGCTAGTTTAAGATGCAAGATTTCTGGTGATGAAGAGAATGAAGAAGGCAGGTACTCGTCAGTGGTCTACAAAATTACAGGTCGTGAAGAGAATGGAGGCAATGGAGCATTATGAGGAACATGAGCTATATATTTCTTGTTGTGCTCAGGGGAAAAGAGCAAGAACGTCAGAAATCAGAATTTTGGTTGTGTTGGGAGCTTCAAAAACGTATTGGGATCTGGGGCTTGACAACTGCTGTCTATCTTCTTAGTAGTTTTCGATGTTGTATTTATAAGCAAACTGTAGGTTGGGCATCTGGACTGGACAGAAGGCAAATGGTGCTTAAAAAAGAAAAGGCAATATAACAACACCACAATGAGTTTCGAACACCAGACCAACGATAACCATAATACATATGCTCACTACGTGAGCTACCAACTTATCTTAACATAAAAGTGTGAGAAATAACAGACAACATGTACCTTAGTCTGAATAAGCTTCCCTAAAACGCTAATGTCTTTAAACGAAAGTTTAGAGTAAAGCTAAAGTTTTTTCTTTTTTTGCATGTAACCATGAATTGTTTTTCTTGTTGTTGTTATTTTTTTTTTGTTTTGAAAATTGACTTGAAAGCTTGATAATAAAACGATGGCTTTTTTTGGCATGCATGTAAGTATGTTTCGAAAAGAAAGGCAATGACCCTCTTATTTCATTTATTTTCCAAAATTTTCTTTATGGGGTGAGGATTTTTGGTGTCTACAGATGACTCCCCTTGATTCAATTCTGCAAGCCTTTGTAGAATTGGATCAAGGTTGAGGGCGCCAAAAATTCTCACTGCGGTTTTGTGGTGCATTGGGATGCGACCGTGAGGAAGATAATGTATGAATACGACGGGAAATGATACGATAGCTGAATGCACAAGGACTTATTACGAGCCTCAATTGGACCTCTTGACATCTAGCCTAGGACTTATGACGAGCCTAGAATGCTAACAATAGATTGGTATGGGGTGCACGAGGACTTAGAAGAGCCTCAATTGGACCTCTTGACATCCAGTCTCAGGGCTTATGACGAGCCTAGAATGCAATTAAAAGTGCGAGGACTTAGGAGAGCCTCAACTAGACCTCTTGACATCTAGCTATATGACTTATGACCAGCCTATAATACATTTGGATGTGTACCGTACTAGTAGCGTAATAGCTGCCTAGCAGGTGGATGTGTAACGATCTTGCGCTAGTAGCGTAATAGCTGCCTAGTGAAGGAAAAACGGCGGGACCACACTAGTAGCGTAATAGCTGTCTAGTGGGTTATGAAGTGAACGATCTCTCACTAGTATCATAATAGCTGCCTAATGGAGGAAAAAGACGGGGCCGCAGTAGTAGCGTAATAGCTGCCTAGCGGGTTATGAAACAAACGATCTGCACTAGTAGCGTAATAGCTGCCTAGGGGAGGAAAGAAAAAAGCGGGACCGCACTAGTAGCGTAATAGCTGCCTAGCGGGTGTAAAACAAAAATGCGACCGCACCAGTAGCGCAATAGCTGTCTGGGGGAGTAAAATAAAAATGCGACCGCACTAGTAGCGCAATAGCTGCCTAGCGGGTGTAAAACGAAAAAGCGACCGCAATAGTAGCGCAATAGCTGTCTAGGGGGTGTAAAATGAAAAAGCGACCGCACTAGTAGCGCAATAGCTGTCTAGCGGGTGTAAAACGAAAAAGTGACCGCACTAGTAGCGCAATAGCTGCCTAGTGGGTGTAAAACGAAAAAACGACCGCACTAGTAGCGCAATAGCTATCTAGCGAGTGAAAAATGAATAAGCGACCACACTAGTAGCGCAATAGCTGCCTAGGGGTGTAAAATGAAAATGTGACCGCACTAGTAGCGCAATAGCTGTCTAGCGGGTGTAAAGTGAATAAGCGACCGCACTAGTAGCGCAATAGCTGCCTAGGGTGTAAAATGAATAAGCGACCGCACTAGTAGCGTAATAGCTGCCTAGTAGGTGTAAAATGAAAAGCGACCGCACTAGTAGCGCAATAGCTGCCTGGCAGGTGTAAAAATGAAAATGCGACCACACTAGTAGTGCAATAACTGCCTAGCGGGTTTGAAACAAAAGAGGTGAATTGAATAGTAAAAGAGTTTTACGAGTGAAAGGCCACCAGAGTGGAATGAAGATTATATTTCAAACTTGAGTGAGACAATGGATCGGATGACATGAGTTATTTTGTGATACCCTTGAAAGGGTTCATACATGCAAATGAAATGAGATATGATGTGGTTAACAAATGCATTAATTGAAACAAAACCCATTGTTCGTGGTTGTAGATCATCTGCTAAGAGTTGATGGCTTCAAAGCTGCTCTATAACTTTCGGGATGGCTTAAGTGTGGCTCCGTTATTACTTTAAGGATTTGATATGGTTGTAGCATCTATTGATGGCTCCGATGTACGTTGATGGCTCCGGTATGTATGTTCGGCTCCACCTTGCACTGATGGCTCCAGGTTACGTTGATGGCTCCGGCATGCACTGATGGCTCAAGTGTGGCCAATGGTCCCGGGGTGGTTGGTGGGTTTTGACATGAAGATGATTTTCAATGTGCCTGGTGAATTTAAGAGTGGTCAGTGGTTTTAATGTGGTTGTAGGAGTTCGGGGTGACTGATGGGTCGATGTGATTGGTGGGTTTTTATGTGCTTGATGTATTTTGATGGTGGTGTGTGGATTTGATTGTAGATGACTGGCTCCAGTGATAGATTTATCGTGGTGAATGGTTTTTCATGCGTGAATGGATAAACATGGTTGGACGCCTTCGGTGTAATTCTAATCATATCTACAAGATGGTTCCAAGATGATTTCGAGATGGCTTCATTTGATGATAGTGAGGAACAAAAGGGAACTTTCACCTTTGAGGTGGTCGCACCCTGGGTGGGCTACCTACGTATTCAATTCCATATAGAGATCAGACCATACGTAGTTCGATCCTCTATGAGCAAGGTCTTGGTGATGAAATGGCTCCGACAGGGATTTGAAGTGGCTTCTGTATTGTTCTCGAACTATTGGGATGGCTCCGGTGTAGCTCTGGAGATGGTTTCAATATTTGAGGATGGCTCCTGTGTAGCTCTAGGGATGGTCTCAACGTTTTGAGGATGGCTCCCGCATGGCTCCAGATTGGCTTTAGAAGCGGTGTCGATAGGGATTGAGTATGTCAGTGGATGGCTCCAGGATGGTCTTCGTATGCCTCCGGATAGCTCTTGAATGGTTCGATGTAGCTCGGTGATAGCCTGGGATGGCTCTAAAGAGGCTAGATATAGCTCGATGATGGCCCAGGATGGCTCCGGTTGACATCAAAAGTTATACTTCAGCAACTGCAACTAAAGTCGACTTTCAACGAGACTAGGTGAAGTTCTTACCAGTCGGATGTTGAAGATGAAATGATTATGATGCATGCAAATATTAAATGCTAGATACGATGCAAAATATGTATGCAATTTTTGGAGAGAAGGTATGGCCCCATCTCTATTAATATGAGGTTTACGAATATAAGACGTCTTCGGTTCGATCTTGAGTGATTGTTGAACTGGAATGTGTGAATCACTTTCCTCTCATGGAGGGATGTGGGTTAATCTCTCGTGAGTATGGTCGTGTGTGCAAATGTCGTGATGATACTCTTGATGCTTAGAGCAGCATTTTCCTAAGAATTTCTTTTGAGGTCTTGGACTTTCCGATCCTCACAAATTCCTCACCTGCAATGGGGTTAGTTGTTTACTTTTTGGTGCTTAGATCAAAGAGTCACTTACACTCAAAGGACCTTGTGAAGTAAGGTCGCACTCATTCGCTCATAGTCCCTGTATTGTGAGGTGGGACATGTTGATAACAAGCACGAAGCTTATGATTCATGTTTCAAATCCGATACTTTCAGTTAACGCTCACCAACTAACGAGTAAGAGGTCTTTTATTGGGTTATAACGGGGTTGAGGGGTATGATGTATGTCACATGGGAGTGGAGGATTAGTTTAGGAATTGTGGAGTTTTTGTGCAATAGAGGACATGTTTCGCCTTTGCCATGGGTGGAATGATTAGACGGGTTTTGATAACCCCTTATCGGTTTCTTCGGGACATCATTGGTCCTTTTGGTCTGGATTTCTCCTTCTTGCCTCTTCTGGCGTACGATTTGAACTTTCTTCTCATTTTTGTGTTTTTGAAATTGCATTTGGCTCATCAACTTTCTCAAGCATTCTCTGCTTTGTCTTTTGGCTTTCAGCTTTGGAGTTACATTGACTTATCGATCTTCTTTAACATTTTCGGTGTCCTTTTTTGGTGTTTGACATTGGAGTTGCATTGACTCACTGATTTCTTCGAACAATTTATTTATTGTTTTTGTGAAAGATGGTGGGGGAGAGACCATGGCTCTGGCTCCTTTGAGATCCTCTATTGCAAGGGCAAGTAAGTATATGTACGTGGATTGGCATGTTGTGGAGTTCACAGAAAAAAGGTTTATCATGAAAGGCTCAGCGGGGCTCACTAAGGGATTATGTACAAGGCAGTCAAAGCTTTTTGGTTTTGTAGAGATTTTTATTCCTAAGTGCCTCGTCATTCTCGTTAGTCAATGATTGTTTTCTTACTACTTCTCGGATATTTGCATGAATCACAGTTCGTGACTTGCTATCAACATTGATCTTACTATGTATTGTGCCTCTCCACGTGCTGGAGGAATGCACATGTCGCTCGTGGTTTTACCTTGATTGGCTCTCTCTACCTTCCCTCATCGCTCAGTAGATCGTCCAATACACTCAATTGAAATTCCAGGGAAAATACCGCTCTCCGTATGCTACACATTTTGTGTTGTGGGGCTGATTTTGATTAGACTCATGTGTGAGTCGACGGGTCGAGAGTTTGGTGGTTCACTGATAAGTGTCCAAATGAGCATGATTTATAGGTGTATTTCATATATTATATTAACACTTTTTCTTGCTCATTTCTCCACTTCGGTTAGTTTTCCTCTAGTTTATGTTTTTTTTTATCTCACAAATTTATTGGTTAAACATAAGAAAACCAAGCTGGGAGTAAAGTAGACGAGAGACGAACGCATAGACGCAAACGGCTCAGAAAACGGAGTCCAAACGAAGAATCTAGAGCCGGTCAAAGTTTGAAGGAAATAAGTCACGACCACACATAAGCTACCGCATGGGCAACCGCCCCATACAAGGCGGACGTGATAGAGGACAACCGCCCCACTTTAGGCGGACGTGAGACAACATGCAACCGCCATGCAATAGGCGGACATGAGCATTGTAACCGCCCATGCAACCGCGTCTCATTAGGCGGACGTGAGGGAGGAACCGCCATGCAACCGCCTAATTACATGCGGACGTGAGAGCATGCAGTTGCACGCGGACGTGAGACAATAGGAGGATGTCCGCATGAAATAAAGCGGACAACCATGCGGACACGTGTAAATTTCCAGATCTGAAATTAACGCGACGGATTTTCTTCTTCGCCCGTCGTCGTCTCCAACTTGCCTTCGCCGACTGTCTGCAACTCGCCCACTGTCTGCAACTCGTCCATCTGCAACTCGTCCACTGTCTCCAACTTATCCATCTACTCTGCACACGCTCTGTCCCCTGCAATAAATGAGCAATCAATGAGCAAATCCCTTTCACGCGTGATCCAGCTCTATCTTCATTTTCTCTTCTTCCTTTCCTCTATATAAGACGCACGTACCTTCTGTTTCAAGAGAGATACATCCACCACCGAACATACCACATACCACAGTCTACCATCGTTCATCTCATTTCTCTTCTCCCGTCTTCTCCATTTTATTTATTTCACATTCCACCATATCCACCTCTAGTCCTACGTACACAAAATAGCAGAACGAATGCAGGAGTGACTACAGATGATTTCTACTACTCTTGTTTCTGTTTATCTATTTAATATGTTAGGCTAGAATATTTATACTCTGGGAATGGTTATTATGTGTTTGTATTAATTATGCAATATGTTTTATTGATTTTATTTAAATACAGTTGTTATGACCTAAAGTTTATCTCTCGCCTTTTTAATAAATGTCATGAGTTTATTAAATTGCTTGCTAAGTCTATTTTGATCAGACCAGGTGATAAATAGATAGGTTAATTAAGCCGTAAATCTGGAGGAAGCTTATTATGATTTAATAAGTTAGTACTCAGATGCATAAATAATTTCTCATATCTAAACCGTCCGTTTACACGTATTTTGCTTGAACCTTGATTAGAACCTTGCATTTTCAGGTAAACGAGTTCTTTTGAGGCTATGATTTAGTCCTTAAGATAATAAGAGGAATTTTGCCAATCAATTATAATTAAACCAGTAGACATAGCATGAAAGCGCAGACTATATTAACCTGACCCAGAGTTCCATTTAATTTATCTATTAATAGTTATTTTATCTTTCCTTTTTATACAAGTCAATTAATCCCCCCTTTTTGTGACACACTTAGGTACTATAATATTCACCTTAGTCCCACGGTTCGATATCCGGTCGCTTACATTTCACTATACTACCGCGACCGGGATTTATTTGCAGCCCGACGTTTATTTTGAGTTTTAATTTCTTTTCTTTTATTTTTACACCAGTTTAACCACTCAGATATACACGTCTGCATTCACGCACTCTGTTCAATCGATCTCTCAAGAATTTCCCAAGGATGTCATTTCAATACGCGATATGCCCATGCAACTATCTACAATGCAATATATTATGGTAATATGGAATTACTACATATAGAATACATGAAGTATTGACAATGAAAATGATTGAATCTTGGATTTTGGTTGAATGTTTTTGTTTTGGATGCAATGCATGAATGGTAAGTTACACCCAGTCTCGCTTGAGTCGGTTCCCGTTGATAGTCCATGAAGCTCATCCTGTCACGATTGGCCCTGAAGATGGTCTATATGAGAGAAGTTGTTAGGTGTGATGTGAGAGAGGTTGTTTCAGAAAGATATTCGGTTGATGATTGGCGTCTGGAGTTTTGGAATTTTAGGGAGTGGCAATTCCCGCATGGTGGTCTCACGATATGACAGTGACTGCATGCATTTTTTGGGATTTTTGGATGTATGATTTTTTGGATTTTTGAATGTGTGATATTTTTGGTATATGATTTTTGTTGTTATTGGTCTCTATGTACATGGTATACCGAATGGGAAAAGGTTTGAATCCCTGGTATTTCTTGCTATCATTTCGAAGATCATGTTGTCGCTCGTGGGCAAAGACAGTTAATCACCTGCAAAAACGGTCACCAAAAAAGAATCTAACAGATGCGAATGTTAGTGCGCTTGAAAATGGGATGAATGTTTGTGTGTGATGTGTTGAGAATGCAACAGTGATCATGCAATTTTTACAAGATGGGTGTGATTCATGCATGATTAATGAATGTGAACTGACCGAAAATGGGAAGAAACAAGTTGTGCGTGCTAAAAGAAATCAAGTTTTTTTGAAAACAGTTTTCGAAGTGGTGAGTTTTCTCAATATGAGTTTTGGCGCTCGGTCATTCACAAATAAGATAGGAAGTGAGGAACCCTATACACATTGATCTAAACAAATTCAAAGGGGGTACATAACCTACACACGCAGTCTATTCAGAAATTGACAAAAGAGAAAAGAATGCTAGGGGAAAACCTATACATCATCACCTCTAAAAAGTCATTAAAAGGGGAGTTTGAGCTTAAAAACTTCTCTCGAATTCTTCTACTTCGTCTTCGAGCTCTTGACTGACTGCTTATTCATGTGTAGGCTCCTGATTGGCTGTTCGCTCATCTTCAGGTTCGGGCAACAATGTGACATTATGATCAAGAGAAACTGGTTGGTGCTCTTCTAACCCTCAGCAACTTCAAACTTGAACGGTTGTTTCTGGTCTTCATGTCGCTCGATCCGGGTTGGTGCAGCTCTGATTTTTGGTTCAGACTGATGTTGTTAATCTTCATGTGCTCCACTTGCTCCGACGAGGAAAATGAGGGGCATTCTTTTTGAGAAAGGAAAAGTGAATGATCGAGCACAAAATCATTGTGAAAATCCACCACTTTTGTGAAAACACGCAATGACTAGTACGCTCCACGGTAGTGACCGCTGCTCTTGAAGGTGGGCTGAACTTCAAAAATAGCAGGTTACAACATGGGGACTAAATCATTTACTTTTGAAATACATTTGTGGAAATCAATCTTGAAAACTGTTTTCAAAAACGAGCTTGAGATAAAAATTCGTGAAAAAGTTGTTTGAAATCTGTTTATAAAAAGTAGGTTTTCGATATCTGTTTTTGAGGATAATCTTGGCAATAACATTTGTGTGAAGTTGTGTTTGAAAATCATTTATAAACACTAGATTTTTGAAATCTGTTCTTTGTAAACCGTTTGATAAAGTTTGTTTTCCTGAAGACTTTGATTGAAATCGGTTTTGAAACGGTTGTGGAAATAACAATTTTGAAATCATTGTTAATGATTTTTGAAATCATTCGAAATGGACGACTTTGAAGATATTTCATTAGAGTATTCGAACTGGTTTTTTTTATTTTTTCCAATTTTGGAAACGTGATCACACATAGATGTAAGTGCAAAAATAAAAATCGTGGCTGATTTTTGTGGAGCTGAGTGTGAATGATTGGGATAATCACCTTCCAGGTCAATCAATGCTTCCATACCACCGGGGGAACCGTCGTCCCTTCACTGTTCATCTCTCAGGATTTATTTTTGTTATGCCTTGTGGGGCACGTCATCAAGAAAGTCCGGAGTGCTTAAGTTCGAAAGGTCAGGATACCCGAAGTGATACAATCACATGAGCCACGGCCGAGGATTATCACAACATGCTCACTTTTGGGAAACTTAGGGAAGCACTGCATGGGGTCCGGTCTCCCCTTGTCTGCACGATAAAGTGAGTCTAAAGCCCAAATTATTCGCTGACTACGCTATGTCATGTATGGGTATCCGTAAATACGGGATCCTCTATGAATTTGTAGCGCGACATTGGACTTTAAAGACACCCGTGGTGTAGAGGAATCATGGAGAACTGAGCCCATGCAATCTTCAGGGCAAGACAAAAGGGTTGTCAGACAAACGTCAAACAAGGGGGTGACTACCCGTAACACCCGTCCTAGACACCGGACCAGGCAGCTGGACACTGAAGGCTCATGGTTTACTATATGCTGGCTTTGACTCGAAAAGGTATTTGAAAGCTTCCTGATACTTTCAAGGCGTGGACACTACGGCCATACCACCTTGTGGGCTTTATCCTTAGCTATGAAGGACCCATACTAAGAGGGAATCAATTGTGGACCAATTGTTTATCGCGATCGCAGATATTTAGGGTGACACAGAGGAATGCGTGTCCTAAGCTACCCAATGCACCCCCCATCAAGACTATTCCTAACAGTTCAGTATCACAACCAGAAGACGGTAAATAAATGCGCACATAAGGAGAAAGAAGAAGTTGGACCCCTAATGGGCCCACCTACCTAGAGTTCCTGAAGGTTAGTCTAGCATAATCACACAATTATGTAGCACACATGGCAAACAAGGCTGATCATAAGCTCTCCACTTATATCCTTGTTTTCCTCACCAATCACACTCTAAGTGTGAAGTAGAGTATACCTAATGGCTTTCGAAATGAATCTCTTGAAGGTTTTGAAAGAAGTGGGGAAGCCCCGACAATTTTGAATGTTGTTCAGTCTTCCTTGAGTTTGAGAAAAACTTACTCAAGTTTTCCCCAGCAGAGTCGCCATTCTGTGGAGGGTGATTTTTCGGTATAAGGGGGGGGGGTCTATCTAAATATGATCTGGCTAAGAAGTATATATAGATCCTAAAGTAATGCCATTTTGTGGAGGGTGGAAACCCGTTATTCTGGCAACCCTCAAATACCTACTAAATCATCTGTCTTTCCCAGAACGCATAAGGGGAGTGTAAGTGAACACTACACCCGTTATAAGGCGGAATTGACTAGAGTCGCCACCTAGTTTGACCTAAATGAACTAGGAAGGAAAGGAACAGGGTTCTAAGAACCGTTAGTTGACTCTGAATTTGTTGCCTATGGATAAGACTTATCTGATCATACTAAAGATTTTGTGTGGGTTCGCACTGGGTTACAC
Organism: Limonium bicolor; assembly: GCA_023374045.1. Classification (NCBI taxonomy): domain Eukaryota; kingdom Viridiplantae; phylum Streptophyta; class Magnoliopsida; order Caryophyllales; family Plumbaginaceae; genus Limonium; species Limonium bicolor. The sequence continues at coordinate 190,980,529 of CM041777.1, read as the reverse complement.
CCCTTAGAAGTGGCAACGACCACGACTTCGGATTGGTGCCCGAGGAAACCTCGGTCTCCAATTGTCGGGATTACCTTCTTTCAAAACCCTTTTTAGAGAGATTCATTTCAAAGCCAAGGATAGGATTAGGACGGGAAGATAGAAAAGAGAGTGGATGAGGCGAGCTTTTCTGCAAAGCTAGCACCAAATGAAAGGGTTGAGAGTTGGTAGAATGTAGAACGAAAGATCAAGGAAAGGTTTAAGGGTCAAATAGAGAAGAAGACCCAAAGTCTAAAGGCATGAGGGTTTAAAGTGAGTTATGAGAGACTTGAATGCTTGAAGAGGTATGTGTACCACCTTAGAGTGGGAAAAGGGTTTTTTGATTGGAATGGGGTCGCACCCTAGGTGGGTTGCCTCGTACTCAACTCCCTATTGAGATCAGACCTTACGTAGTTCACGGTTTTTGGGTTTTGGAAGTTTGAGGTTCAGGGGGATTACGATTTAGAGGAGTTTGGAGTTTTGAGAAGTTTCGGTTTTGGGATGCTAGCCTGTGAGATTCTCGGGTCTATGAGACAGTAGGGCTGTCCATTAGGTTAGGTTAATTCGGTTATACCCGAAAACCAAAATTAATTTGGTTTTTTTAACCTAAAATTTTAACCGATTTTATATTTCGGTTATAACCGAAATTTTTTCGGTTCGGTTTTCGGTTATATGTAAGGAAATTTCGGTTAACCGAAAACCAAAATATAAAACATCTATATTTACTTGAGTGTGTCCGGTCCGGCTCCTTGACCTGTTTCCGTCTCTCGAAGTCGAATGTTATTTTTCTTAACTCTCGCAGCGCAGACACACTACTAACCCTAGAAGAACTCTCGCACTCACAGACTCGCAGTCTCTCTCTCGTCTCTCCCAATTCCCCGACTGACTGACTCTATTCGATTTGAATCTTCTTCTCTCTCGACTCTCACAATCTTCTTCTCCAACTCTCGCAATATTCTTCTCTAGTTCTCTTATCTCTTTGGCTGAACAAGGAACATTGCAGCACTCTCTCGTGTGTCATGCAAGTCGCCACCATCGCTTGTCGAAGTTTGAGAGAAAGTCTGTTGTATCTGGCTTCGCCCAAACCGGATATAAGGTAAGATTTTTATATTTGTTTCTGAAATCTCGTTTCTCATTTTGCATCCTAAAACCAAACCCTAACTTCTTTTCATCTTGATTTTCTGTTATTCGAAGCTTGAAAACCCCAAGAACGTGGGTTCTGGTCAGTGGTGTGGCCACAATTGAAATCGAAGCAAGGCTGAAACGAAGCTGTCTTAGGGTTCTTGCTTCTTCGTGTGGTGAGTAAAATTTTTACTTAATTTTCATTCTAACTACTCTTATTTATTCTAATAATGCGTAGCCTGCTCTGTTAATTTCTATCTTGCTCATCCCTGTGATTAGTAAGGATTTCTATTTTGGGTTGGTGGTTTCTGGTTTGAGTTTGTGTGACTCTTAATTACATGAACACTTAGATGAATGGTACTGGTATCGGATTGTTTCTGGTTTGATTTTCCATTATCTAATGGTACTGGTATCGGATAGTTTCTGGTTTGGTCACATTGTTTCTGGTTTGGTCACATTGTTTCTGGTTTGAGTTTCCATTATCTAGTGGTACTGGTGTCGGATTGTTTCAATAGATAAAAAATATACAAAGTTTAGGGAAAATCGGAGAAATGAGTCGATATTCAGGGTTATGTTTTTGACTTTCTAGTTTTTTCCTCTGAATACCGTATGTTTGTGTATTTATGTAATTGTGCTATTCTACCGTGTCCTGATGCCTGATGGTCTGTGATGCTCTCTTTATGGGCCATGGAATATTCTTCAACGTTATGCATTCAAGGACGGAGAAATGAGATTTCTAGATTATAATAATACAGTTACCTCAAGCGTGGTATTGATTAAGCTGTAGTATTTTCATGCATCTGATGTGTCGCATACTGCTCAGCTTTGAGCACGATAAGTGAGAGATTCAATTCCTAGGTTTTTTTAACTACTACTACATACTTAGGCAATAGATAAAAAATACAGATATAAATAGTAAGTGTCACAACAGTACTCATGAAAAGTTAGAAATCTAATACCTGACATTAACTTATACGGCTCGTACACAACTAATCAGTATATATTGTACATTCGTTAATGAACAAGCAGTTGTTTCAAGCACAATTTATTAGATTGCTGACACTTGTCTGTTTTGCAAGAGATAGATAATACTGCTTACATCATAAACATCATCCATGAACATATACAATCCAATGAAAAAAATAGAAAAAGAGCTTTGAGGCCAAGGAATAAACATGCAGCAACAATTAGAATGACTTGTTCGTAATTAGTGGTTTTTCTAATTTATTACTTTGTCTTTTACTTGTTTGTAAGTAGTGGTAGGGGTAAAGATGAGAGAAGTAGTGAAAGGTAGAGTTGGAAATGTAAAACAACTTATATTTATTATTTTGAAATGAAGGGAGTATGTATCTAGAATTAGAATATATACGCACACAGGGAGAAGGGAGAAAGAAACTGGAAGCCAGAAAAACTGAACCTTGGAGCATTGTAACAGAGATCAATGGTGCATGACTGTTATGATGAATCTATACACGATCATAGCTTCAAGAGTGGCAACTAAGATAAATTACTCTCAAGTTTGATTCGGGTCAGAAGTATCAACTTCCACGTAACTGTCTAGCTGATAATATGTCTAGTTATGAGGCATCATTTAATTAATGTCTTTCATGTATGTGTGTTTAGTTGACTAGCTAGCTGATAATATACATAGTGTTTCAAGGATTGTTTGATATATATATATATATATATATATATATATATATAGTACTATGTGTGTGTATATGTATGTATAGCATGGACACAAACTAATTGAGGTTCCATCAATCATATGCAGTATGGTCTGTTAATTCGGCATGTAAAAGTATTTCCCTTTGTATGTGATATCTAGTTAGATCATTTTCAGTACATTGCAATTCAGTACATTGCACTTTACATTTATAAGTGTCTTCAGTTGCTTCAAGAGATTAATGGGCAACAACCGTTGAGTTTGTACTTATCAGCCTTTGATATTAGTGATTGGAGTATGGAGTTAATGTCATTCTGAGGACTTTCTCTATACACTTATTTGTTTTTTTGTGTGTTTCTTTTCTGCAGGAATTGATATCATTGTTTTTGTTGATTCTGAAGAGCTGAACTGAAGGGAGAAGACATTAATTCCGACTTCCCCTTTGGCTGGATTACAAAATCTGTTTGATGTTTTTGTTTGGAATTTAGCTTCCCTGATGTTGCTTTTGAACTTCAACTTCCCCTTCGGCTGGAGCCTGGATTTTGTACTGCATTACCGTCTGATCTGTAGTTTCAAACATTAAATAGACATTAGACAAGTCAGTAGTACTAGTACGTCCATGGGTTGACTATTTTCGATTCATGGATTGAATTGGAAAGTGATAGTTGCAATTGTTTTATTGCTGGTTTGCTTCAGCAGGTTATTTAAAGTTTGAAACTTAATTATTCGGTTAATTTGGGTAGAGAATAATTCGGTTATTTTGGGTAACCGAAAACCGAAGTATGACAAATTCGGTTTTCGGTTGGAACATGCCAAAAAATTTCGGTCATCGGTTAATTCGGTTTTTTTAAATTCGGTTTTGTAACATCATTTCGGTTAATTCGGTTAAGACCGAATTAACCGAAAACCAATTTTTTTTTCACAATTCGGTTATCGGTTAACTGAAATAACCGAATGGACAGCCCTATGAGACAGTTAGAATATTCAGATAATGAAAGGAATGAGATATCAAAGTTTGTGAGACACTCGGGTCTATGAGATGCTTGAAACCTTGAGATGTCAAAGTCTGTGAGAAGCTCGGAACTGTGAGACGCTCGGGTCTATGAGATGCTCGAATCATTGGGATAACAAAGACTGTGAGATGCTTGGGTCTGTGAGACATTCAAGGCTTAAAAGAGTTATCAAATTTTGAGATGTTCAGGTTTTTGAGAAGCTAAGGGTTTTTGAGGTGTTTGAATTTACTGAGTCTATTGAGATGTTTGAGTCTGTTGAACCGTTAAGACATTCGAGTCTGTTAAGCTGTTGAGACGTTCGAGTCTGTTGAGCAGCTGAGACCGAGTCTGTTGAGCTGCTGAGACGTTCGAGTCTGTTGAGCTGCTAAGACGTTCAAGTCTGATGAGCTGCCGAGACGTTCAAGTCTGTTGAGCTGTTGAGACGTTTAGAGATTTGAGATGCTTGAGTTTGAAGGAGTTTAGAGTTTCAAGGAGTTTGAAGTTGTAAGGAATTTGAGATTTATGATGTTTGGAATTATTTGGGATTGAAATGAAATTGAATTGAATTGGGAATGAAAAGAATTTTGAATTGAATTGGATTGAAATTGAATTCATTATGGATTGGATTGAATTTGATTGAATTGAATTGAGATTGAAATGATTTTGGATTGAAATTGAGATGAAATGGATGAAATTGAAGTTAAATTGGAGTTGGGATGAATTTTGATTTGAATTGGAGTTGTGGGCCATATTCTGACTAATGGGTTTGGATCGGGCCTTAGAAATTGGCCCAAAGTGGGCCTTAAAAAATGGGCCGGATTAGGCCATGGAAGAGTGGGCCGAATTGGGCTTTGAAATTTGAACCGGATTAGGCTTTAAAATGTGGGGCAGAATTGGCTTTGGAAAGCGGGCCAGGTTTGGACCTCGAAACATAGGCCGGGTTGAGCCTTGGAAAGCGGGCCAAAATGGGCCTTGGAAATTTGGGCCGAAATGAGCCGTGAAAATTGGGTCCGATTCAGGATTTGAAAATTGGGATTGACTTTGAATTGGAATGGACTTTGAATTGTGTATGAAGAGTGTTTGATGAGACAGATTGAATTGAAGGGTGTTTGATGAGTGAGCATGAGAGAGATGATGATATTAAAAAATGTATGAAAGTGTTGAGAACAATTGGGTTTGAAGAGAGTGTGATTTTTTAAGTCTTAGATCTTAATAACTAAGGATGGTTTGGATAATGTGATAAAAGAAGGGCATTCCCTACCGACTAGACTCTACGGCCCGTTTAAGTGAGGAACATCCCTGAACCTATAAGCTTCTCTCAACTGGACTCGATGTGTCCAAAAATAAGTGGGTAAACCTAAAGGTTATTCTATGGTCACCTGTAATATCGATATTCAGTTGGAGCAAACGTGACGAGAGTATAATACAGGCAAAGCAGAACCGCCATAAAAATCGAGGATGATGTTAAGACAACGAGAATAGCATAACAAAACCAGACTTTGCAATTAAATGAGTTGGTACAAGTGAAGATTGAACTAGAATCATGATTCGAATCATTTCCCAAAATGAATCTATGCGCAACGAGCAAACAGTGATGTAAAAAATGTAAACATGTTGGTCATGATCAAGAGTTACTGGTCATAGAAAACTAACCGACGGGGTGGCCTGCCCCCGATTTATCATTCAATCATGTATAAGACAAAGAAATCCCCACCGAATCAGCCCATAATCTCATCTCGCCTATGTATAATCAGCAAGCATTCATGTCCAAGAAGAGTTGCCATAAAGCCCAAGGTCATTCCGAGCAGCTCGCGTGTGCAAACATCAACACATGTCCAATCCAATACGTGTGTGTCTTAGTCAAAACAAGAAATCATGTTGGAGTTAATCAATCAGTAAAACAAAATCAAGTGCTTAGAAATTCAAAATTCCAAATCCACACACTTCAAAGAAGCTAGTACGCAGCCAAGACAACATTCTCGTGATAGTGGTAATGATAATAGGGTCTCAACCAAATTCAATTCGGAGTCATCAAAATGAATAGAGGAAAGCTTTCCCATCTCAATAAACTAAATACAGAAACGAGGGTTTCATAAACCAAACAAACAATTAATAGAGTCGCTCTCCACCGATTCAAAGAGGCAAAAAATTGATATTCAAACACCATAATGAATTCTCTAAGCTTAGACAAGCGTAGTGTTTGAGTTTCATAACAACTATTGTATACTAATATATGCGATATCACCTGAGATGACACTACCCAAAATTGGAAAATAGAATTATCAATCAAATCCCAAACCAGTGCACTGTTAAGTACATATAGAGAGCAACGACATAAATATGATCCAAAGTTCTGTCGAAAATGCTATGACCACTCCGTAAAGCAAAAGGTAAAGAAATAACCGCGACTCCCGAATTTTCTTTGGGAACACCAGATGTATCAAATAACCAGGCCATCTATACAGCACTGATATAAATCCCCTAAATGAATCCCAAACTTGAACGCAAATGGGAGCTCTTCATACGGCATACTCCCAGCAGAATTCAAACCCAGATCAAAGAAAAAGCCTCAAACAGAGATTGACAATTCAAGAGCTAGGGAAACCAATACGATCCTAATCCGGTTTCAATTCTGAAAAGAGCATAGCAGGTTGAATAACAGACCAACGAGTCCAAAAAGAAGTAAAGTCAGATAGAACACGAATCATAACAACTAAAAAGAAACTCATAAATCATTCAACCAGAGGGAATCGGAACCCAACCAACTAAAAAGATCTACCTCAGCTCGCTGCATCAATGCCAATTCAAAACAGTAGTGACGGAAAGTGAATTAGACACACATATGCACCAGAAAATAAGATGTACACATCAGTAGCATATTTGACTATGATTGAAAGAAGATCGGCAACATATTTGCAAAAATAATCCAGTGACAAAACAGAAGCTGGTGACTGTTGTAAAGTTATGTTAGGAAAACTAGGTTAACGAGATAGGGCCATGTGTAATGAATGCTCTGTTGTATTGATTTCACTGTATACAAGTGTTATATAGGGCTGTAAACAGATAAGGATAAGAACAAGTTACAAATGGACTGAATAATACAATGGGCTTTGTATATACACGGGCCTATACTAATGTGGGCCTTGTTACCCTCCCTCGCTCCAGTTGTTGTCAAGACACAAATGAGAGCGCAAGAATTCAAATCGATTTGGGGAAAGGGGTTTGGTGAGCAAGTCTGCCACTTGATCGTTGCCGTTGATGAAAGCCACCAAGAGAGATTTGTTCTGTACTCGTTCTCGAACGAAGTGGAAGTCGATAGAGATGTGCTTGGCCCTTGCATGCAGAACTGGATTGGCGGCAAGATAGGTTGCGCCGAGATTGTCACACCAGATCACCGGCGGTTTGTGAAGGCGAAATCGAAGATCACGAAGCAATTGCTGGATCCACAATATTTCGCAGGTAGTGTTCGCTAGTGCTTTATACTCGGCTTCTGTTGTTGATCGTGCTACAGTTTGCTGTTTTTTTGATTGCCAAGAAATGAGAGTGGATCCTAGATAAACGCAGTATGCTGTTGTACTTCTTCTGTCTGTCTGATCATTTGCCCAGTCTGCATCTGTGTAACCGGATATCTGAAGAGATTTGTTTGGTTGGATATGAAATGCAAGTGTGTGTGTGTGAATTAGATATCTGAGAATGCGTTTGAGTTGCTGCCAATGAATGTTTTGAGGATTATGCATTGCCTGACACAGCTTGTTTACATAGAAGGTAATGTCTGGGCGGGTTAGGGTTAGGTACTGAAGCGCACCCAAGATGCTTCTGAAAAACGTGGGTTTGGGGTAGGGTGTGGTATCTGGTTTTGGGTCAGGCACCGTGGACATAGGGGTTAGAACAGGTTTAGCATGGGACATCTGGGCTTTAGTGAGAATTGTGTTTATGTATTTATGTTGACTGAGGAATAGACCTTGACTGTTTCTTTTCACCTCCATCCCTAGAAAGAAATGGAGAGGCCTTAGATTTTTGACGGGGAAAAAAGAAGAGAGTTTGGTGATGAATAGATTGATGAGATGCTGAGAGGAGCCTGTTATGAGGATGTCATCCACATAGATGAGACAGTATAGAATGTCTTGACCAGAGATATAAACAAACAGAGAAGTGTCTGATCTTGAACCTTCAAATCCCAACTTTATCAAAACTTCACTTAACTTGGAAAACCAGGCTCGAGGGGCCTGTTTCAGACCATAAATAGATTTTTTGAGCAAACATACATGATTAGGCATGAGAGGATTAGAGAAACCTGGGGGCTGAGCCATGTAAATCTTCTCTTGAATGTCACCATGTAGAAACGCATTTGAAATATCAACCTGATTGATTCCCCAGTTTCTTGCTACTGCAATAGTAAGAACTAGCCTTATTGAAATACCCCGGATCTAAAAATGGCGATTAAATTACTCTAATATGATTATAAAAGGCCTAATGGTGCCTAAAGAGTATTGGTAAAGGAAATAAAACCAAAAGAAAAGAGAAAACGCTTGAAAAGCGAAAAACGCTAAAATGCGCGTTAAATGAGTATAAGAGATATATGATCTCGAGAGGGTCCGAGATGGATTCCTAAGGCTTAGTTAGGCCTAATTAGTATACGGGAATAATTCCCGAAGAAAACGAATCCAAATAATGGATTAAAACGATAACGGAGTTTTAAAGCACGTTTTTCGAGGAAGCCCGAAAACGTGACTTTAAGTGGTCAAATGGACCCGTAAAAATTATAGTTGATTATATAACTATAATTAAGTATCAATGGAAGCTTAATAGCCATTAAAAATAAAGAAACGAGAAAAAAATCCGAAAAACGGGCCCGGTTAGTGAATAGTGCCAAACCGGGTAAAATAACGAGCGTTTTCTGTAAGAAAACGAAAAACGCTCCAGCTTACTAATATAGTGGGGCCGGTTTTATTAGTGAGTCATCCCCCTCACTCACACACAAATAAATAAAGAAAGAAAGAAAAAGAGGAGAGAGTAAAGTAAAAGCATAAAAGCACCTTTTACTCTCTTTCCTCCCATTTTCCCTCTTCTCTCTCCTTCCTTTCCTTCTTCCACCGTGAGTTCCCTTCCTCCTCCCCATCTCTCGCGATTTGAGCTGCACCAAAGAGCTTCCATGGCTGCTCCTCTTCCCTTGCTTCCTTAAGCCACATAAATGCTCCAAATCAAAAACAAAACACATATTTGTGTTCCTCTCATCAAGCTCCACACTTCCCTCTTTTCAAAATTTGAAAAGGATGAATTTCATTTTGATGGGTGTTGGCCATTTGAGGAGAAAAGCACATAATCTTGGAGCTTGAAGCTTCCTCTTCCTAACAAGGTAAAAATATCCAAAGAAGAACATATTTTTCCCCACTTCCTTGTGTTGGCCGATTTTGGCATATATTAATGTCTTGTTTCTCCTTGTTTTGAGCTATCCTCCAAGTCTCCAATGGTGGGTTGGAGCTCCTTCTTTGATTCTTGGCAAATCAATTCTAGGGTTTCCAAAGGTAATGTTCAAATATAATGCTTTGAACCCTCCTCTTGAATTCACGAGTTATTTTCATAGTTAGGAGAACTAATGAGTGCTCCTTATATCCATTGGTATATTGGTCTAGAGAATTGGGCTAGTGATTGGCCATGACCGATTTTGGATGAAGAGAAGAGGAGAAGAATGTCTAAAAGAAACTTAAGGGAAATTAAGGTAAGAAACCAACCCTAATGTGTATTCTATATGTATTAGAATTTGGGAAGGGTAATTAAAATGAATGAACCCCACTTGAGTTGTGGTGATAAGGTGCTTGCTTAGAAATAATGCAAGTGAGAAAGCCTTTGTGAGTTAATGCTTGTTTTGGGAGCTATGTATATGATGAATTATGCTTTATGGTGCTTAATAAGTTTTGCTTGATTAATGAGGAAAATATTGAGTGCTGATAGAACCCTTGTGGTTTGGCTAGTTTTAGGATGATTTAAATGGTGGTATGAGTTTTGGGAAATGTTAGAGAAGTAGCCAAGTTATGGCAAAATTTATGTGGAAACCTAAGTGGTTTAAGTGATGTTAAGTGTGGAGAATAACCTAGGGTTAGCTAGGTGTTGTTGGAGTTTGAATTGGGTAAATGATCACCCAAGAATATGAGAGGATGATTGTGGTGAGATGTGCAAAAATTTGTAGCAAAAGAGGTTGTGTAAGTGCCTTAGGAGTTTCTAGAAAACAAAGGAGATTTAAGGCTTTAAGAGTGAGTTTTGGAACTTGGTATGAGGTGTGCATTATCTTGGAAGTTTGGGTTGGTCAAATTAAGAGAGAACAAGATGCAAGTGCCAAGAGAGGTTTGAGAATGCACAAGTGTGCATTAGTGTAGGAATGAGAATGACAGAAATTGTGATTTGGAGCAAGAATTTGTGTAAGGGTTTAACCAATGTTTTGAAGAAGTTTAGAGCATGGTTTATGATGGTTAAACATGTGGAAAACTTATGAAATGATTAGGAAATGATTAGAGGTGATTTAGGGGTTTAAAAGTGGTGAAAAACTGCAAATTTTGACAGTTCCAGGGGTTGTCCGGGTTTGCAACCGGAATGTAAACCCGGAACATAGCAAAAACATGGCAGAAAGTCATCCCAGGGGGTGGTCCGGGTTTGTAAACCCGGACATAAACCCGGAACACATGGAAAATACGACAGAAAGTGATTCCAGTGTTTGGTCCGGGTTTGTAACCCCGGACACAAACCCGGACCAGGCCAGAAATGTAACAGAATGTGTTTTCTTGCATTCTAATGATGGGGAATTGAATGGTAATGATAATATAAGGTAATTAGGACATGAATAATGATATTTAAAGGTCATTAGGAGTGTAAACAAGTTTGATAAGTGAATGAGGAAGTTGTGAGCTTAAGAACACATGAGTAAAACTAAGTTAAACGGGATAACGGGGTTAAGTACGAGAGTATTAGCTTTACATACCGTAATGCATTGATGTTAATAAAACATTTGAATGTTATCAGTGGATCGTGTGTGAACCAAGCATGGTGAGATGACACGGTAAAAGTAAAACCCCGGTGAAAGGTATGATTTTTCATGCCCCGTATGCTAACCGAGTTACTCTGATTTGTGTGTTTGTGTGCCGGCCTAATCAAGATTAAAGCATGAAAATAATCCCTTGTTTGGTTATATATGCCTTGATGTATGTTGTATGAGCTAACATACTTGTATGCCGGAGTGGTCTAACAGAGTGCCTAGACCGACTCATAGTGAGTATTGATTGACTAATAACCCGTAGTACGGGTAGTCTCATAAGTAATGGAAATATGCAAACACACATAAACTATCGATTAAAGAATAACGATATCGTAAACATAAGAACTCCCTAGAATGTGAGGAGATGTACGGGTTGAGTAAATACCCGATAACGGTTAGAAAACCTTATTGAAACAATCCACGAAATAAATATGAGTGGAGAGATAAATGAACCTCCATCGAGAGGATTGAAGTTAGTCCAATAATGTAAACATATAAGAAAGGTAAAAGAGACCTAAGGGACTATGTGACTCCCTTGAGATACGGTCGACCTCTTATATGAGGATTTACCCGGTATAAGAAAATATTCGAACGTATAAACATATGATTGTGAGGGTAACCCTTAAACCTAAGATTACCCGAATTTAAGTAAAGTTCCCAAAGTCATTAGAAACATCGAGAATGATGCTTCTAGACTAATACACATGATATTATTATAACTCCGAGAGAGGAGTGTACGGGAACGAGAGTAGTCCGAGAGTAGTCGGACCTAAGTAATAGAGGTAGGAACTAAGAGAGAGTTCCGTGAGCTAGTTGAACCTTCCCACCATGCTAGACCCAGAGTGGGGTCGAAACCGGGGAAGTAAGACTATGCTAGAGAGCCATGAGTTTTGGCTTAAGTATGTAATAAGAGTAACAAGCGTGACGTAGGAGACCTGTAGTGTCTCGAGAATCTACGAGAGCTTGAGTATGAATAACCCAAGAGTGTGGGTGAGATAATGAGTATAATTAACCCGAGAGTAAGGGGTGAGTATATGTATGAGTAACCCGAGAGAATGGGTAAGCATAAGAATGAGTAGCCCAAGAGAATGGGTGTGTATACAAATAGTAACCCGAGAGAGCGGGTGAGGAATTGAATAAGTAAACAAGGCATAGTGAGGAATAACCCTCAATGCCTAAGAGTAGCCAGTTACCACTAACAACGTTGTTATGTTAGTTAGGAATCGTGTTCCGTGATTGGATGTAGATTCCTTGTGTGATATACATATACATTGTATTGCCATGATGCATGTTGTTTGATTAAAATGAACTCCATGTATATCCGACCCAAAGTAGTCGGCGTACCGCGGTTAGCACGCGGTATATGCGAATTTCATGCGCAGCGTAAGCTGACCCCCTAGGGGGAACGTTTTTAGTGTGCAGGTACTTGAAGCTGACCACCGTTCGAGAGAGTAGGACGGGGACGGCTGTGAGCATGGGTAGTTAGATTGTAATTACTTATGCGTTTGAATGAGGTGTAAGTCCGAGTATGTTATCGGCATCCGTATATTGTAGACTCGGTATAGTAGAGATATGAATTGAGCATGGTATTTGTATGAAGTACTCGGTTGTTCCAGTTCATCAGACCGTTACCGTATGTAAGAAAGGCCTGGTTAGCCACATGGGTGGCTAACGGCGTTGTTTCACCCCTCGTTGTAATTAGAGTTCCGCTGCGTGAGTAGGAGTAATTAGTAACAGTTTAAGATGTAATGACGAGATTAACGGTTGGGGTGTTACACTTATAGTCGTAGGCTTAATGACAGGGCTGAATGTCTCAGTGTAATCAAGCCCTTCTGTTTGATTGTTTCCCCTTGCCACCAATCTAGCTTTTCTTTTTTCTATTGTCCCATCTGCTTTCCTCTTGGTGCGCAGTACCCACTTGGCTGTGAGTATTTTGGTGTGTGGTGGTCTAGGAACTAGAACCCAAGTTTCTGTTTGCATAAGAGTTGTAAACTCCTGCTGCATTGCCTCTCTCCAGACGTGATACTTCTTTGCCTCAGTATAAGAGGGATCTTCAGGAATTGTTTCTGATAAGTGTGCTTGGGGCCAGTTGATGGTTCCATCTGTGCGAAGGAGGGGTTTCCTTATGTTGTGTTTAGCCCTAGTTTGCATAGGATGTAGGTTTTGTGGCAAGGGTTGTGGTGTGGCGCCTGGAGATTGTGTATCATTAGTAGGAGTGATAGGCTGTGAATGTGGAGAGAGTGCAGTGAGACTTTGGGTTGTAGTAGCAGGGGAGGAGGGAGTTGTGTTTGTAGGCGATGATGGTGAGGTGTGTGGGGTAGGGTTGATTGTTATGGTAGTTGAGGGACTGGTATGCATAGGCAGGCTGAGAGGTAGGGAGACAGTGGCCTCTGGGAGTGTAGAGAGAGAGGGGCTTTTGTGTGAGGTGTAGGGGAATAAATGTTCATGAAATATCACATCCCGTGAGGTGTAGGTTTTGTGGTTCAACAGATCATAACAAAGGTAGCCCTTATAGTTTGGTGCATAACCAATAAATATACACTGTGTAGAACGGAAAGAGGTTTTGTTTTTATTTTGAGGGCGTAGGTTGGGCCAGCATTCACACCCAAACACCTTTAAAAAGGGATAGTCAGGTGTTTGATGAAAAAGTAACTCAAAAGGCGTTTTGTGAGAGAGAGTGGGAGTGGGTGTGCGGTTCAACAAATAGGCAGCAGTATGGAAACTTCTTTCCCAAAAAACCATAGGTAGACTAGCATGGGCCAGAAGGGATAAACCCTTATCAACAATATTCCTGTGTCTTATCTCAACACTGTCGTTCTGTTGGTGGGAGTATGGACAGGTGATGCGGTGTACAATTCCTTTTGCTTTTAGAATATTCTTGAGAGGCATAAATTCACCCCCACCATCAGTTTGCACACTTTTCACAGTAATATCAAAGAAATTCTCCACAAGAGACAAAAAAGCAGTGAAAACAGAAAGTACATCTGACTTTGCATTAATTGGAAAAAACCAAATAAATTTGCCATAGTCATCCACTATAGACAGGTAAAATCGTGCACCATTTAGAGCCAAAACTGGTGCAGGTCCCCACACATCTAGAAACAACAACTGAAATGGTTTTGTGGACTGAGTGAAGGAGGTGGGGTGGGGGAGGGCATGAACCTTACCCAGGCAACAAGCCTTACAACTAGGGAAAATATTGCTCTTAGAGGTGACTGGGAGATTATTTTGATTGATAATAAACGAGGTAGTTCTAGGAGATGGGTGACCTAGTCTGTTGTGCCAGATGCTAGGACTAGTCTTTATTGCCACAAGAGCCTGATAGTCCACAGGTCTCTTAGTATCATCTCTGGTGGTGTTGAAGCAGTAGAGGCCTTGTCTAAGCCCTCCCTTGGCCAGGACTCTCCCCGTATGAATGTCCTTTAGAAGGAAAAAAGTTGGATAGAATTCAAAGTAGGCATTATAATCAGAAGCAAACTGGCGCACTGAAACTAGATTTTTTGTGAGTTTTGGAACATATAAGAGATTGGGAAGAGAATAGTTGCCTGTAGGTGTAGGTAGAATACCAGTTCCTTGATGAGTGACAGGCAGCGAAGTTCCATTACCAAAATTGACAGCATCTGTTGGGGCATAATCTGTGTCTATTTGGAGGTTAGATAAATCATTGGTGAAGTGGTTGGTGGCACCACTATCAGGATACCAGGTGCTGTCAGTGGGTAGGGTTGAGGTATAATGGGCTGTGTAGGAAGGTGGTGGTGCCTGGTAGGAGTGGTCAAATCTGTGGTAGCATCTGTCAGCTGTGTGTCCCACTTTCTTACAAACTTGACATGTGGGTCGTGTGTCTTGTTTCCCAGAGAGATGAGAATATTAGTTGGGTAGTAATTACCTCGACCTCCACCCCTGTTTGTGCCTCTTCCTCTGTTGTTGTAACCCCGGTTGTGTCTCCCTCCTCTACCACCTCTTGAGGTATTTTATTTAGAAGAGTTGTTATAAGAGGTTGTGTTGATAGACAGTTGGGCAGTGGACAGATTTTCTGTGGTTTTTTCAGAGAGAATGGTTTCAAATGTGAGGAGGTAACTGTAGGCAAGTTGAGGAGTGACAGCAGTAGGCATCATGGTGAGGTTGGTAGAAACTGTATCATACTCAGAGGGAAGACCACGAATGATGTAGCTCACAAAATCACCATCTGTGACAGGGTAACCAGCTGAGGCTAGGGAATTGGCTATATTACGAGCCCGACCAAAAAAATCAGCAATAGAATCTGCCCCCTTCTTGATACTCATCAGTTGTGATTTTAATTGCATTACACGAGCATTAAGCTGAGCAGATAGAATTTGTTTAATTGTATCCCATACCTCTTTTGAAGTTTCACAAGGGATAATTTGATTTACCAGACTGTCGGACATGGATGTAGTGAGAACTGCTAGAATGAGCTTGTCTGTTTGCCTCCATGTTGTATATTCTGTGTTTGGTGTTCCATTGATAGTCTTACTTGGGCAGGGTTTGGAGCCGTCAACCCAACCAAAGAGGCCATGGCCGGATAAGTATGGTTCCACCTGTTTGAGCCACACTTGATAGTTATCAGCTGTGAGCTTAGTAAAATGCTGGGAAGTTGAGACAAGAGAGGAGAAAGTTGTGGAGCTGGATGAGCCAATAGAGCCAGAGGAAGACGAGGAGAGTGTGCCTGAGTTGGGGGTGATAGGAGTGTCGGCCATTGAAGAGAGCAGGAGAAAGAAAAAATCAGAGATAGACGGTGTTATTGGTTGTTGAAGAAAGCGAGAGGATCGAGGAAATATGACTGATGTCGGCTGCTCTTGATACCATGTAAAGTTATGTTAGGAAAACTAGGTTAACGAGATAGGGCCATGTGTAATGAATGCTCTGTTGTATTGATTTCACTGTATACAAGTGTTTTATAGGGCTGTAAACAGATAAGGATAAGAACAAGTTACAAATGGACTGAATAATACAATGGGCTTTGTATATACACGGGCCTATACTAATGTGGGCCTTGTTAACTGTCTCTAATGGTGGGTTTCGGTGTTTGTGGGAGCCCGTCGAAGTAGGCGCCAGAGATTGGTGCTCGGTGTTCCTGGTTTGCCGATTTGTGTTATAAAATTACCGTCGGTGGTGGAAAGACTGAGGCGCAGAGCTGGTGTCCTAGTTCGCCAGTTTGGTGTAGCAAAATTACCGTCATGAAGAAGTAGTGGAACATGTATGTTCCATGTTCTCCAGTTGAGTTGCAAAATCACCGTCGACAGTGGGTTGAAGAGAATGAAGAGACAAGCATGAAGAGACTAGCATGTATACTCCGACTTGAAGAGAAGGAAGAGAGACGCAGATGTATGCTCCTTGTTTTGCCAGCGAGAATCAAAAGGAGAAAAGAGGTAGAGCGTGTATGCTTTCGTCGCTAGTTTGGTGTAGCAAAATTACCATCATAGTGAAGAGAATGATTGAGAAAGAATATATATGTCTGTCATTCGCCAGCTGGGATGTGCAAGCTGCCGGTGGTGAAGAGAAATGAACAGAGGAGTATATTGTTCCTTGTTGGGTAGTTTAAGATGCAAGATTTCTGGTGATGAAGAGAACGAAGAAGGCAGGTACTCGTCAGTGGTCTACAAAATTACAGGTCATGAAGAGAATGGAGGCAATGGAGCATTATGAGGAACAGGAGCTATATATTTCTTGTTGTGCTCAAGGGAAAAGAGCAAGAACGTCAGAAATCAGAATTTCGGTTGTGTTGGGAGCTTCAAAAACGTATTGGGGTCTGGGGCTTGACGGCTGCTGTCTATCTTCTTAGTAGGTTTTCGATGTTGTATTTATAAGCAAACTGTAGGTTGGGCATTTGGATAGAAGGCAAATGGTGCTTAAAAAAGAAAATGCAATATAACAACACCACAATGAGTTTCAAACACCAGACCAACCATAACCATAGTACATATGCTCACCACTTGAGCTACCAGCTTATCTTAACATAAAAGTGTGAGAAATAACAGACAACATTTACCTTAGTCTGAATAAGCTTCCCTAAAACGCTAATGTCTTTAAACGAAAGTTTAGAGTAAAGCTAAAGTTTTTTCTTTTTTTGCATGTAACCATGAATTGTTTTTCTTGTTGTTTTTTTTTTTTTTGAAAATTGACTTGAAAGCTTTATAATAAAACGATGGTTTTTTTTTGCATGCATGTAAGTATGTTTCGAAAAGAAAGGCAACGACCCTCTTATTTCATTTATTTTCCAAAATTTTCTTTATGGGTGAGAATTTTTGGTGTCTACAGGAGTCATCATCAATATTGAACCCCTAGCCAGCTAGAACGTCTCGTTTAAACCCATTAGGAATTGCATCAGCCTTTCACGCGAACGGTAGTTGAACAGACTGTCTTCAGTGAGACATTGACAATCGGGCAACTCGTCGACATCATCGAGCTCGTCCCAAAGAACTTTCAATTTCGAGTAGTAGTATTGCCGATTGAATTAGTTCCTTGGTTAGACCAAACTATATTCTTCTTGAGTTCAAGAAGCCGGACTGTGTTAGGTTTTCCATACTTGTGGTGCAATTGATCCCAAATCTGCTTGGCAGAACTTGAAAATAATCGTGTTGGATATCTGCTTGTTGATGGTATTCAGCAACCAAACCATCACCATCATATTACATTTGTCCCAGGCTTCTCTTTCTGGTGAAGAATCCGACGGTATTTGTAAAGAGCCATCAACGAAAATGAATTATGTTCTTAGCACTTAAAGAAAGGGTTACCGCTCGCTTCCACAAACCAAAATTCGTTGTCCCGCTCAACTGGGTAGTGGTGAGAGACAAACCCGGACCGTCAGAAGAATGGAGGTAGAAGGGGTCAGCATACTCCATTGTCCATTCCTGTTGTCGTTACGCTATACACTTGACGTTTCGTCGCTACTGCGACCTTCCTCGCACCTCTAGCTCTTTTCTTGGGTGTCTCCAGCACCGGAGACTCTTCCTCATGTTCAGACATAGAGGGAAAACTCGAGCAAGAAAACAAAGAAAGAAAACAAACCAGAAATCGTCGGAGACAAACGATTCTGTGAAATCAAGACGAGAAAGAAACAGGTCGTAAAAGACACTACTTTGATACCATGTTGTATTTCATTCAGTTGATAAAAGAGTAAGTACAACTATAGTCTGCTTAACATAATATATAGAGAACACTAATACATAGAGTAGATTAATACAAAGTGTAAGGTACGTGACATATTACTTATATATATTCCTGTATATATCAACAAAGACATGCCTAGAATTTATTCCTTAAATATATTCCTAGGTGTCGTGTCACATAAACCGAACATATATATAAATTTGTTGTTCGGCTAATTGACATATTTTACCCGTAGCATATGGTGTTATTTCTTTCCCGCCCCTTTCACTCTCGCCTCTCTTCTTCTCTTTACAATTACTCATTAAAATACCACACACTATATTATTTATTAATAAAATTAAAAAAACAATAAATATGCAGATTAGTTTATCTCTTTATTAAAACATTTGAAAAGTATATAAAAATGAATGTATATAAAGTTTTTAACATAGATAGTTAAAAAAATATAATATATTATTAAAAGTTACAATTTCATTAAATAACTTCACATAACATTATCAAAATTTGAAACGCTTGTTCTCTTTTCATTATGTTTTTATATTTGTAAGAAATATAAAATTAAAGAAAATAGTATTATATTGTTTAGAAGTTGCAATTTGTACTTAAATAATAAAAATTAAAATTTTATTGGTTATATAAATATTTTTATTTTCTTTGCTTTCTCATAGGTTTTTTTACTATAAATTAACTACTTATAGTAATATAATGTTTGTGAATTTTTCTTTTTTTAATCAAATTGTAGTTTTAAACTGTAATAATATTATTAGAATTGCAGTACAGAAAACGGTAAACGCACTACACATAACTAACTTAACTAACTTATGTTGCAATATGCCACACTGCTAAACAACATTTTTCGAAACGACTACATATGCCAGCATAAAACTGTCAGCAAATATAATGTAAATATGTCAGCACAAAACTACCTAAATATACTGTAAATATACTGTCAAAATAGCCATGCCCAACAGAACCCTAATCCACTTGAAAATTTCCATGCGATTACCATTTACCACATCTGCCTATCTAGGAACTAGGGATGTCAATCTTGACTTGAACCTGAAATCCGACCCGAAACCAACCTGTAAAAAGGTGGGTTCGGGTTGAGATTTTTGACCCAAAAAGATTTTTGGTCGGGTTCGGGTTGGGTCATTGAAACCCGCTTCGGGTTCGGGTTGAACCCGTCAACCCGTAAACCAGGATTTTTTTAATTAAAAATAGAAAATTTGTTATATTTAATGACTTAAAGTAGTGTTTGATGATTCATTTATGACTAAAATAAATATTTAGTCAGTAACTTATGATTAAATATAATACATAATTAATAATTAATACTCACTCCGTTAATTAATATCTGTTGTTTTAGTAAATGATTCTTGCTTCAAAATACATGTCATTCTAGTTTTTACATACTTTATTCCTCTTTTAACCCCACTATTCAACACAACAGTAATGATTATCTAGATGGAAAAGTAAAAAGTAGGGGTACATGTGTCATTTTTGTCTACTTTCCTTAATAAGTGTGCAAGTTTCTAAAATGACAGATATTGTTGAACGGAGGGAGTATTAAAGTATAATATTTATTAAAGAATTCAAAATTTTAAAAATAAAATAAATTTTAAAAGAACGGGTTAGGTTCGAGTCAACCCGCTCCGGGTTCGGGTTGAAGAAATATAACCCGCTGCGGGTTCGAGTCAGGTTCGGGTTGACCTAAACTATTTTCGTGTCAGGTTCGGGTTGAGCTCAACCCGACCCGAAACCCGATTTTGACACCCCTACTAGGAACAACATGCCAAACCAGGGGAAGGTGCCCAAAACAAGTTTTGAGCATGGTGCTCAACTACATCATGACCGTTGGAGTTATAACAAATAAATTGAAGGTTTATATTTTACTGTTTATTATAGGGGTATAGATGTAAAAGTTAATCTTTAATATTTAGAAATAAAAAAAGAATACATTAGATATGGGATTACATGATCTAGTTTGAAGAGAGAGAAATATAAACAATTATAATAAATATTCTCACAATTTGAAGTTATATTTGTTAATTTGAAATAGAAGTGGAGTAGTGATTTGAAAACAAAGATCCCACGGCTTAAGCAAAAAAAATTAGTTAAAAATAACAAACTAGAAATTTAATTAACAAGGCTCCTTACAAAAATATATAAGAACAACATTGAATTTATTTATTACTTAATAGAATATTACAGTAAAAACATACATAGATCTAGCCTTTCATTTTATAAATTGTGTGGTCTAAATTTATAATCTACACTATTATCAAAGAAATAAAACATCTATTATTTTACCTACATATTTACACTTTTACTTAAATTAGGAATTAATTAAAATCTACACATCTACAAACAAATCTATACTTGCATTTTTTAAAATCTAGCATTTTACGAAAATATCTAAATAAGGAAGTAATTTTAAATGAGATTGTATATTCCAACGATCTAATTTGTAAAAAATAAAAAAAAACCATCAATATGTAGCCGATCCAGTTAGAAAAAAGAAAAAAAGATCCATATTTTAAACATAATTGTTTTAAAATAAGCAATTAGAAAATTATTTGCCATGAACTCTTTAAAATAAATATAAGATCACAAGTGAAATTGCTAGGTTGTATTTACTTATTACTCACTAAAATAATTTCACTCATTCATTTTAAAATCACGCTCTTATCAATAAATCTACATCTACATTTTATAAAATCTATTATTTTACTTAAATATCTACACTTTTACTTATGAAGAATTACTAAAAATCTACACTTCTATCAAACAAGTCTACACCTTTCTTTTGGAAAAATCAATCATTTTATTTAAATAACTACAATTTTACGTATATGAGATAATACTAAAAATACACTTCTATCAATGACGAATTAATAAAGTCCCACATTTTAACTAACCTACTTTACTTAAAAATAAGAAATTTGAAAATCTTTTGACATAACGGATGTAACATTAATGGATGTGAGAAAACAATATCCAATTTAGAGAATTTATTAGTGAATAATTATTATAATCCTAATTACTTCCACAATCTCCCATTGTATATTTTTAGAAAAATTATTAGTGAAATAATTATTAAAATAAATCAATTATATCTTTTATAATTATTTGATCATTTTTCAGTTTTACGAAACCAAAAATTATATAAATAATTTCATTTACGATTGAAATTAAAATATTAAAAAATAAAATACAATAACAATGGACCCTATGTGCGGCCCCGCCTTCCTTCCCGTTTCTCTTCGATCGGGAGGCGACTATGTTCGGAAAAAAAAACTGAACTCGTACGTTCAGTCGTGTTTTCACTTCGCACAATCAGAATTTTAAAAAACTTTACGATCTTGCCCCTGCTTTAATATCTTTCAGAAATTACTATATTTACGCACAATTTGTGACATATTACGAGATGACCCTAAATTTTATTACGCACTGTCGGAATTCCAATACGCTCAGTCATAAAATGACCAATTTAGGGGCTAATGTAGGCAAAATTTATTTAAAATGGTTCGAAAAAAGCAAAGAAGGATTTCGAAGTACTTATATAAGTAAAAAATATATATCATAAAAATTATCAGCAAAGTATACCATGACAAAGTAGACGAAAAGACGAACGCGTGGCGCAAACGGATCAAAAAACGGAGCTATAACAAGAAGATATGACAATTTTAAAACCGGAACCCGGCGCAGGCGCCGATAAAGAATGGCGTGCGCCCGCACACGGTCCTCTTTACCGGCACCGCGCCAACCCTTCTTTACCGGCGCTTGCGCCGGGTTTCGGTCTTAAAATCGCTATATCTTCTTCATTATAGCTCCGTTTTTCGATCCGTTTGCGCCGACGCGTTCGTCTTTTTGTCTACTTTGTCATGGTATACTTTGCTGATAATTTTTATGATATACTTTTTTACTTATATAAGTACTTCGGAATCCTTCTTTGCTTTTTCGAACCATTTTTAATAAATTTTGTCTACATTAGCCCCTAAATTGGTAATTTTCTGACTGAGCGTATTGGAATTTCGACTGTGCGTAATGAAATTTGGGGTCACCTCATAATATGTCATAAATTATGGGTAAATATAGTAATTTCTGAAAGATATTAAAGCAGGGGCAAAATGGTCATTTTCCGACTGTGCGAAGAGAAAACACGACTGAACGTATTGACCCTAAAAAAATAATAATATAAAGAACAACATCGTGCATCGCGCGTTAATTTGTGACCTGACCGTAGAGCCGATCATAATCATGATAGCCCAATCGTCCAGCCCGACCCGGCCCGTATTTTAGACCAATGGGTATGGGTAGAAAAAATAACTGCGTGGGTTTGGAGACAAAAAAAAACAGCCATAATTTTTTTCAAGCCGGGTTATGGCTAAATATTTTACCCAGTTTAAGGCCCAGCACGGCCTGAATGTCATAGTACACCTTACATTAGTGTATGTTATTGTAAATATGTAAACAAAATAATAAAATACTTACAATAGTATAGTAGTAATTATTCAACTGAATGGACCACATATTCTTCGTCTTATAAATTTTGTTTTGTGCCGTGCACACTCTTCAAAATCTATACTACGTATCTATACTTTAAAATCTATGTTACTAAATAGAGAATTTTGAAAAGCAGGCTGGGCGGGCCGAGCTATGGTATGAGCATTTTTTTAGGTGGTCGGGTTGGTTCAGGTGATTGGCCTGATTGGACGGGTTTGGACTAAACACTTGGTCCGATTGGCTGAAAATTTATATCTAGCTCGGTCCGAACCCGACCGTCCGCCTAGTTGATCAGCTCTAGTGACCGTGTTGATACTTTGCTCTTTTATAACAACAAGGAAAAAAGTCTAGTGAGGAACAGATATGAGTCTCAATCAGGTGGTCCCAAGGAACCCATACTCTGACCTTGAACCTCGGTACGGACTACAACAAGAAACTCATTCTTTTGCTTAGCCACCACCTGATAATTTTCTAATAACAATAATAATGATATTAATAGATTTTGATCAAAATAAAACATGAGCTATTTGTTGATTTCTTTGTATATATATCAGTATTTGACGGAAAAAACAATATGATGTGTAGAATATTATGAGCCGTGGTAAACAAAACCCGAAAACTTACTTTTTTTGATGACCATTAATTGATAATATTTCAAAGCCCCGAAACTTCTCTACCGAATGATGGAAGTTAAATCGATGATATGTGAACGGATAACTCAGGTGATCTAAGTGGGGAACTTGAGAAGGATTCATTAGCTCTCAATTATACGAAAAAAAATGTGAACGGATAACTGTGATTGGTGGTATCATGTTAATGCTGAAAAACATTTGTCACTTCATCACGATCCAACTCTTAATTCTTCTTTAGAGCAACCCAATAGAGTTGGATCCATCTATTAAAATATTACTCCCTCCGTTCATTAATATCTGTCGTTTTAGGATGTGATTCTTGTTCAAAAATATCTGTCATTCTAGCTTTTTGACACACTTCTTTCCACTTTTACCCCTACTATTCAATATAAAAGTAATTATTATCTAAATGGAAAAGTAAAAAGTAGGGGCACATGCGTCATTGTCCTACTTTTCTTAATAAGTGTGCAAGTTTCTAAAATGACAGTTATTGTTGAACGGAGGGAGTACTATTTTATATCTCTCCTTCACATTTCTCTCAACATTTCTTAGTTAAGAATTCATTTGTGTTTCTTATATTTATTTTTCTTTTTTTTTATTTTGTTTGTGTCAGTAAGGAATGGTTAAGCAACACTGCTGTGGTTACTCTTACGATTTTTAAGTGAAATTAATATAGCTAGGTTTTTTTTTATTTGACACTATCGAAAACATTAATTACTTCAAACTTTATAAATACCCAAAATTGATTCAATATGATAAGTTGCCATTTTTGTACGCAACCTCGTACGTGAACATTATATACGCACGTATCGCATTCCATATGCATGTTGGTTTCAGTTACTTTTCCAGTTCATTATTACACATTTATACGATAAATAATTTTCTGCATGTGATGATTTATAACAATAACAATACATACTTGGCAGCATCCATTATAGCCTAATTAACATGGAATTAGCAAACGCTAAATCAAGCATGTATGTGGTTGGATATATTATTATTAGTATAGCCTAATAATTATGCAATCCATATTACTACTAATATTACTACTATAAATAAGGGAGATACTATTTACCGTTAGGGTGAGTATTTGGATTGGATAATTTGGATTCCAAAATCCAAATTAACCAATTTTTTTTTTTGGATTTTTAATCAAATTTTAAAACCGAATTTAAAATTTTGGTTATTCAGATCGATTTGGATTTCGGTTTTAAGCAACCGAATTATCCAAACTTTTTTTTAAAGAAAATCCCAAAATCTTTACTTAATAGTTAATATTCTTTAAACATGACAAACAAAATGTCAAAATTCAAAACCCTATATCGCATTGCTCCAATCCTTCAATTATATAATGTCATGCTATTCT
Source organism: Limonium bicolor (assembly GCA_023374045.1). Taxonomy (NCBI): domain Eukaryota; kingdom Viridiplantae; phylum Streptophyta; class Magnoliopsida; order Caryophyllales; family Plumbaginaceae; genus Limonium; species Limonium bicolor. Next base: position 190,956,072 of record CM041777.1, on the reverse strand, counting down.
TTTTTCGTCAAATTAATTATATATAACTGGTTGTTTTGGGACATCGTTCATCGCTGCTCACCCCTAGTTTGATGTAACTAGTCTACTGTTTGAGTGAGTTCTTTATGCTTCTGTTGTGATGAATTGGCAACTAGGAAATTCATAATTTTTCAGCAGCTTATAGTTATTACTGTTGCTGATGATGAACATGAAACAAAAAAATGTGTTTGTTTTTTAAAAAAAAATTCGGTAAGTTTTCAGTTTTTTTTAATTTCGGTAATTAAAATCCCAAACTGAAAAAAATTTGGATTTCGGTTTGAATTTCGGGTTTCAACTTAAAAAAATTCAGATTTTGGATAATTTGAATTTCGCTTAATTAGGTTTTGATCAAAATTTAGATGATTAGTTAAAAACCGAATAACAACCGAAATCCAAATGCTGACCCATATTTACCGTATGATTTTAGAATACACGAGTACAAAATTTTCACCAGTTACTACCTCTCTCACATATACAATTCAGTTTTTCACATGTTTTCCAGTCAATGATCGATCCATGGCAATATAGTTTCGTTGTAGGGAGAATAAAATTAAATGACTAGCGCTTTAAATAGTATTGTTTCACTTGCTATGATCACATCTAGACCACATGATCGCGTAACCTGATCGCGGAAATTTAAAAAGTCCTTAAAATCATAACGGTCAGTATCCTAATTAATACTATAGCAAATGGAAAAATGTAACCGGCAATCAATTGGGAATGAGATATGTGTAATTGTAACCACCAGGAACAAAGAAGAAAACTGAAGCAAATAATAATTAGCTATAATACGTCATTGGCAATGAATTTTGCTTACGATTGAAAAGGAATTAATACACACCATCTTCAGTTCTTCACGACATCAATAAGAAAGGCAAACATCTAAAAAAATTAACCTTCACACGCCGCTAAAGAGCGAGTAATCAGATCAGACCTTCTCCTAAACACGGTCACTTTTGAGATCAGAATAGCGACAGTTTTTTTTACATCAAGACTTCCACCAACACTTAAAATCAGTAGCTGATAACTTATCAATTTTTTTTTTTTTGAAACAAAGACAGTTTCTTAATTTTCAAGAGCAGGACTAACAACCTCTGTTTTTAAAACCACCAACTGACAGCTTCTATCAAACGATCAACAAACTATTTCCCAATTTCTAGCACTTAGCAGTTATCCCCCACCAAACCCTTACCAATGCGGTTCCAGTGCGGCTCCATTCAGTCTCGAGTCCTTTCAGTTCCACACCAATTCCTGTCAATTCAAACACACACTATTAGTCCTAATCGCCCCAATTCCGAACTGGTTCAAGGTATCAATCAATAGAACTGGTTCCAATTTTCAACTAGTTGGCCCCACCTGATCTGATCACCATTACAAAAAAACATGGCAGATCCAAAACAATTTCAGGCACGAAAAAAAAAGGTCAGTTTAGAATACTGACAAAGTGAAGTTTCGTATATGAGTTCTTGGGCGAGACCAACAAGTTTTGATCTATGACTATTATTGTGAGCAGCATCATCCAGAATGGCGAGTGGAGACCCACACCACAGACAACTCGACCAATTTACAATAAGGGCTCTGGATTCGATTCAGGGCCTTAACATGGTCCCTGATTCATCCTGGACACACTCTCAGCCATTAGATTAGGATAAGTGTATACAGAGGGTCCAGATTTAAACTAATTATAAATTATTAATCAAAAATATTTTACATACAGTTACTTCATCCCTATTTTGTTGGAGATTACATTCTTTTGACATTTTTTCTTTACCAAAAAAGAAGATTTTACTCCACTAACAACAATACCACGATCGTCTTCAATTTTAACTCATATACCGATTTGTGGGGCGGTTAATATTGGATAGTTTTCTCCAATTTTTGTGGGTTGTTTTTATTCTCATTATTTGTTTTTGGTTTACTAATCCTAGACCATAATTATTATTAAATGAAATATATTTTCTTCTTCAACGTTCAGAGGTGCAGAAAATAACCGGCTTGAAAGTGGTATTTTGTACTGTTTGCATTGGTATTATATAGATCGTAACTTGATACTTTGTCGTACCAAATGTATATGGTGATTTTAAAAATCGGTTAAAAAATCTATAGTGCAATGAGTTGGTATTTTTCTTTGCAATGAGTTGGTATTTTTCTTTGTAGTTAAAGGTATTATAATGTGATGATTAGTGCAATCCTTTTTTCTGCAATTAATTATTAATAGTAAAGCTTATTCTTCTGGTACTTTGTAGAATTGCATTTGTATTTGATTATCGGTGACCTGGTATTTTGTTTAAACATAACTGGTATTTCATCGACATATGTTGCTAATAACTATCATTTGTCAATGTTATTTTTTTTAAAACCTGTTCAGGTATTTAAAATGCAATGTGTCGGTACTTTGCTTTGGGGCAAGAGGTATTACATTCCGATGGTTAGTGTAATTGAATTTTTTGTTGTTCTCAATTGTTAATTTAATAACCAGTAACATTTTTGATTGGCAGTTATTGTCAATTTCCCACAGGTATTACAATGACAGTAACCCGGTTCACGTCATCTTTATTCACTGTAAGTTTGGTCCCATTTGAGAATTGTAGTTGTATACACATGATGGAATTAGCACCACAAATTCTGCAGCACATAATACCAACCACGCTGATGAACCAAAAAAGAAAGAATAAAATGACACCAAATACTCAATGTTTTCTTCATTCGAGTTTTTGTGCTGAATTGCAGTTGATGTAAATTTAGTACCAAATATTGCAAAATTAGTACCAGAAGTAGCTTGGAATTAGTACCACACATTTACAGCAAAGAGTACCAGCTACAATGATGAACCAAAATAAAGACCACAATGACACCAAATACTCACTAATAACACATTTCGATTACAAGCCATACTCAGTAAGTATCACCAGACATTGTAAAATTTAATACCACTCATTTCAAAAACTAATACCACACACATGGTGGAATTAACACCACAATTCTGGAGCACATACCAAACACACTGATGAACAAAAAAAAGAATAAAATGACACCAAATACTCATTGTTTTCTTCCTTCGAGCTTTCATGCTAAGCAACGGTTGATGTAAAATTATACCAAACATTGCAAAATTAGTACCAGAAGTATCTTGAAATTAATACCACACATTTACATTAAAAAGTACCGGCCACAAAGCTGAACAAAAAAGACCAAAATAACATTAAACACTCACTTAACCTGGTACCAATGGGTAGTACTGGTCTTTGTAAAGCATCACATGGTACCACCCACACTCATGAAATTTTGCAATGACTGGTACCGCTTACTAAGTACTGGCTGAAGAATCAGTCAACAATTAATACCACACATGACAGTCATTGCAAAAATTACCATCGGTGAAAAGAATGAAGACAACCGCAATTTTTTTTCTTGAATTCGGCCTCATCTTCAGTCTGGTGTGCAAAATGCATCAGTTGTAGTGATTTTTCTTTTCAGAGCACAGGCACACGAAGAGAATGAAGAGAGGCGCAGAGAAAAGATGTTCCTTCTTCAATAGTTATGGTTGTAAAATTACCGTCATTGAAGAGAATGAAGACACCCGTAAATTTTTTTCCTGATTCAGCATTTTTTTTACAAAATTACCGTGAATGAAGAAAACGGAGACGATGTGAATTTTTTCCAGAAATCAGTTCCATCCTGTGCAAGGTGCATGAGTTCCAGCGCTATCTCTGCAGAGGCGCATCCACGAGATGAGAATGAAGAGAGGCGAAGAGAGATACGTGAGAACGGGAATTACTTGAGATAAAAATTGCTAATATATGAAAACTACCCACTAAATTAGTACCAAATCAACAAATTAAATCTAAACCATCTATTATCATATTTCCTAATCTAATGGTCAAGATTCTGTCCAGAACCATTCAGGGATAATTAACACCCCTTAATATAATCTATATTCTACAATAAGCCCCCGATCGCCTCAACTGTCTGTCTCATGGTTTCATAGCATCATCAACCGCACAATGTTGTAGTTATCAACCAGCAGCAGCACAGCACAGCACTGAAATATATCCACCTAACCACCACCAGTTAATTCATACATCGTGCCAATTTCGAATGCTCTAACCAACACCAACTCCCCTCCCTCCTCTCCGTCTACTTTACCAAACAAACTACTATATATCAGCACACGCCACTTCCATTTCCGTTTCCATTTCCCACTCACTGCTACACACGCACACTAATTGGATTGGCCCCGCAGTTAAGAGCTTTCTGTTAACTACCAAAAATGAAATCTAATCATGCATCATCTATCAAAATAACAAGTCGAATTATTGATAGACTGGTTAGAAAGAAATAATTTGAAAACTAATCAGGCATCTATCAATAACGAGTAGAAAAATTGAACTTCATTGACCTTGTTAATCAATTAGGCTACCAGCAAAAGGACACATCATGCTACCGTGCTACGATCAAATCAAACAACCCAGGTCATCTCATCAGATTGCTTGCTAAATGCTAGCAATCATACACCAAACTTTAACGTCTAACGAGTTTGCACACAAGTTCAACTGCACAGCGTCCGCCTGCAGCACATCAGAATTAAACATCGCCGGAAATGCATACCATTCATGCATGCATGCAAAGTTGCAAAATAGTATATCAGTATCACACACACACACACAGAGACCGACGCACGCTTGTAATAAAGGATTCCAACAAGTGTATATACATCCATTTTCGATCAGCAATAATAACAAGAAGATCCTGGCCGACTGAAAACTGTTCAATTTCTTTACAGTTTCAACGGCTCCGCGCTCGTTTAAACAACACTAAAAAGAGCTAGCAAAAGGCAACAAAAAAAAAACCCAGTGGCTTAATTTGTCTCACTTATCCTACACTAGTGGCATAGTACTCACGATTCCGACTGAGCTACCTGATCAGACAAACAAACGATCATATATCCAGATCTAACCCAGCTATATAGCTCTGCATGCATGACTTTCCAATTCAATATTACAGACATCCGATCCGAATTTATACCTACAGAAGAAGCCGGAGTTTCAGTTCAAACTAACAAAAGCGAGTTAACTTCAACAAGCGCTTAAGACTTAACTGTTCATCATCACAGTCCAATCTAACCGCACTGAGTGAAGTATTCAATTCCTGCCTCATTCGCCAATCATCGTCACCTCAGATTCATACAAGTCTCCTCCGATAACCAAACCAGATCGGCTACCCAAAAAAACCCCACCGCTGGCAGCTGCCACTTACTTGAGCACCAAAACCAACTCCACCCTCCTCATCCAATCAAGCCTTCTGAATCCATCGAGCGAGTTGTGTGGGGTTTACAATCCCTGGGATGTGGACCCCACCATCTGACATCAACAGATTAGACACCTCGGCGTAACTCCTCTTCTCTTCCGCACCAAACTTCATTACATCGTTACCACTTGTACCTTGTACAGCACCAACACTCTCGTTTCCGTTGACTGACGCCGGCAGTTTCTTTCTCCACTGATCACTACCCGGTGACACAACACCACCGGTTCCAATCTCCGGGTCGAACTTCTGACCGAAAAGGGTTCCCCTAGTCAGAAACTCATGAGCCAAGTACCCAGCTAAGATCCGATTCGACGACCGCTGCCCGTGAGGAGATGAAGGGACAGCAGAGGGGGAAAGAACAGCAGGCTGCTGCTGAATTTGATGTTTCTTGTGTTTCAGCAATGACGATGAGGACGACGTCGTATTAGGGAAGATAGGGTGGGGTTTCACACTTTTCCCCCTCATTACGTGGCTATTTTGTTTGTTGTTGGTGGGATGAATGAAAAGAGGAGGCGACATCTCCTCCCTCTCCTTCCGTTTCCGCGCGATCTGGGCCGTCAATGCTCCGCGCTGTTGATTCATCTTAAGCCGTTGATTGGTTTTACTCAAACCCTTCAGATCACGCCACGTCAACTTAAATTAGTTTTCTATTTTCTTCTGGAGAGATAAAAAAACAAACAAAGGGTTCTTTTTTGGATCCGAGGAAATGAGATAATAACGCATATAACACTCTAAATTCTTTTTTAGAAGAAAATAGAGTAAGGGGAGAAATACGGAACTTAAATCTGCCTTCTGCTATAGATTGTTGATTGGAAAAATAAGCCAGGTAAATGTTATTTGGGGTATAAGATAACTGAGGTGCGGAGAATACAAGGGGAGATCAATTTGTAGACGAGCGATGTTCGGGAAAAGGAGATGTAAAGAGTGACACAATGTTTACACAATTACAGGGTTAAAAGGGTCATAACATGGGATGCGTGGGAGGGTGGCCCTGGTGGGTTGTCAGTTTACTAAATACACATAAAAGATAAAAAAAGGAAATAGAAGATAAAATATTATTAAAAAAAAACAGAGTAAAAGAAAGAAATGAAATTCTAATTTCCGAAGCGGGGCAATTTGGACGGTAGGGTTGGATGGTGAAAGGAGATGACAGACAGACAGACAGGTTAACAAGACGCCGGCGGTGTAAGGAAAACCGGCGGCAAAGGTGGCGCCGGTACCGGAATCCGGTGACACTGGCGAATCTGTGATGTTAAAAAAACTAAAACCGCGAGCAACACTGACGAATTGAAACGAAGCAAAGGGCGGCGAACAATCAAGAGCGGAGAACGAGAGAGAGAAAGAGAGAGAAGTTAATAAGGCTCTAGAGAGGCGGGGGACAATGAAGAATGAGAGAATAGGGAGGTTGTAGATATATAAAGGGAGTCGGGTGTTGAAATAGCCTCATCTATCTGATAATTTACGGAAACCAACATTTTGTTATGATGAAAAAGTCACTTATGCCCCTTTTTATATGACGGAATTATCCTCTCGCCCGTGTGCGGCCGGAGAGCGGTTACGTAATCTCGAACTAGTTTGAGTGGGTCGCTCTGCACTACAATATTCAGATGGAGCGCTGGCGTGATGAATTTACATATATCTCCTCCTGCTCGGCCCATTCTAATTTCGTGGTGTGCGATTTCCTAGGAGACGCTATTGAAACTAGCTCTTACTTTTTATTTGGGCTCTACAAAAGTTCGCCTGGTCCTGCATCTCGGATGTTATCCACTAAACAAATATTTTGAGATTGTTTCCAAAACAATTAAGAAAACGGTATACGCCCCTTTATACATACGTACAGGTTGCAGTTGTCAAGCGGAAAATGGGAAAGAGGTTAGAATTGTGTTTAATACTCCCTCCGTCCTGAATTGACCGTCCTGTTTACTATTTGGACATGTCGTTTGACTTCGATTTTTAACATATAAGATAAAGTAATTTTGAAAATTTAAGTTTTGCATATGATTCCTTACATGATAAACTATATGTTAAAAAATTTAGTTTTATAAAATTATTTTATCTTATATGTTTAATATTGAAGTGGAAAAACGTGCCATAAAGCAAACAGGACGGTCAATTCAGGACGGAGGGAGTATGATTTCCAAATTTATTTTATTCAACATTAAAATGTTGGATTTTAGTCTGTATCATAGATGATGATGTAAGTTTTTTTAAAACAATATTAGGTGTTGCTTGAAACTTGAAAGTCACTCGAGTTTGATTATTAGTTTACGTTTCCCACCATGGTCCATCCAAATTTATTTAATGGGCCACAATTAAGCAAACTTTTCTCTATCTTTTTGAGAAAATTCTTAACAATACGTTAATAACAACTCTTATAAATCAAATTATTATTTGTTCTCAAATAAATTTATTAAAACAATTATGAATGTGAGCTCAGTCAAACGAGAAGAACGTTATTTTATTATTATATTATTATTATTATTATTATTATTATTATTATTATTATTATTATTATTATTATTATTATTTTATTATTTCTTTTCATCTGAATCATTGATTGAATTTGTGCTTCCTCAAACTTCAAAATATAATCTCAATAGAGAATTACTTCAAAAGATTGGCCAAAGAGATTTGAGTTGTGACCTGGTGGACAACTGGACATGAAAATCTGCTAGTGCATTCATAATTGGTTGAAAGACTGAGTAGAAACAAAATTTATGTCTCTAAAATATTAATAGAGCATTCATATTTACTATGAGGTGTTGAATTTTTTCTACACATTATGATCGTTGTCCAAGGGCGTAATTAGTACATAATAGAAGATCTTACCATTTATTTCTACATATAGTGTGGGAGGTCATTAAAACAAATATTTCAAGCACGTAGTTGATAGTTTAATTAGAAAGTGGTAAGAATATGTTAAAGTATAACTAATAAGCTAATGTGTTAATCATAAAAGAACAAAAGTTAGTTGATTACTAAAATGGGTAAATTCGGAGAATATGTAGATAGCATCGTTAATTTTAGCTTTAAATGAGGTATTTTATTGAAAGATGGTGCCACGAAGAAGATTTACCAACACATAGAGATCAGTGGGAGAAAAACAAAACAACAAAATACAATTATTTTTTTTTAAAAAAAAGACAAATAAGCAATAGAGGAAAGACCTTCGTAGGAACTAAATAAACTTCAAAATAATGAAAGCAGCTAATACGAAAAGACCAGACATGAAAAGGATTACAAGCATCTGAGAATATTTCCACCAAACCAACTTTTAGAAGTTTAGCTTCTACAACCACAACTTCGTAGGAACTAAATAAACTTCAAAATAATGAAAGCAGCTAATACGAAAAGACCAGACATGAAAAGGATTACAAGCATCTAGAATATTTCCACCAAACCAACTTTTAGAAGTTTAGCTTCTACAACCACAACTATCTAATACCACTTAAGCCACATAAAAGCCACCACCATCCATGTACGCTTTGAGGGCATACTTGAAGACATTAAAGATCTTGGTACAATAGCCAGAGCTAGAAAGTACAAATATTTCCAACACCTTCGGATAAGTGAAAGATTGAAAGAATGAAAAATCTACCACTTATAAATAGTTGGGCTTCATACTATTTAGACCTATTCTAACCCGCAAACATGGTCATTCTTTTCACCATGGTAATTTTTGGCTACATCTAAATGTAGTTATATAGATGATTATATACATTGAATTCTAATATTGTTGAAATTATACTTACATACTGATTTTTTAAACTGTACAATAAGTAATGGTGGCCATCGGGTCCGGTTCTACCCGGAACCGATTGGAACCAGAACCGGCCGGGAACCGGAACCGGAACCGAACCGCCTCAGCCGGTTCCGAATACGAATACATGTTTTGAGATTCGGGCCGAACCGGGCCCGGAACCGGAACCGCCTGGAACCGTCGTCGGATTCGGAACTGGAACCGCCCCGGAACCGGTTGAAGTTACCGTTGGAATCAGGCCAACATGATGATTGGTATGAGATGAATGGGGATAACTCCACTTAGGACTTCTATCTTGTAATATTTTAGAATGTATTAGTAATTTAGTATTACTTTCTTTCCATGTAATCTTTTTTTTAAGACTTGCAAATTGAAATCATGTAACCTCTTAGTAGTTGTACTCTTTTTCCTTATTAGGGTTTTCCCAATGGGTTTTTACCTAATAAGGTTTTAATGAGGTAGTGAATCATATAATAAAATTTTCTTTGTTCCTTATTTTTTGTAAATTCAATAAAAATTCCTAAGTCTTTGTTTCTTACACAGTAAAAATTATAAACTTGAAGAATAACCTATCTAGGAGTAAATTGGATGAAAAGAGCAACGTGTGCGCTCAAACGGATCTCAAATCGGAGCTAACACGAAGCAACTGGAGCCGATCGAATCTTTCAGGAACCGCTCCGGAACCGGTCGGAACCGATCAGAACCGGACCTTGAACCGGAACCGGTTTTTTGACCGAATCCGAAGCGAATCCAGATTTCAGAACCGGGACCGGAACCGCCCAAACCGGTTCCGAATACGAATACACATTTTCCGGAACCGGTGGAACCGGACCCATGGCCACCATTAACAATAAGCATAGAAAACATATACTCTTACTATATACAAACTATACTACTATAAATGTAGTCAAAGATAACTACATATATTTAGCTAGTTAAGAGGTTTACCATATCTTATAGAGAAAAGTACCGCATAGACTAGTAAATTACAATGTTGAAACCCTAACCACCAGAAGACCTGGCTGAGATGATTCCAGTGAGGTGGGAAATGATTAACACGATCAAAAATAGCAAACAATAAGGAGAGATTTACTCTCTATCATATATTTTTTTCAATAGTAGAGCTCCAAACCGGTAGGATACCTTTCAAAAAATCAACTATGACATGTTTTTCCTTTGTCATTTGCCTCTTGTGAGCACCAGGCAGAAGAAGACCGAACCCTGATGACTTGTGGAATAGAAGAACTTTGAAACTAAGAATAAGAGTCACAACGTTAATGTAATAACAATCAACCATAGTGAAGAACTTTTACCCCATCTAAGTAATCATCCTTCCAAGCGCATAAGAATTGATATTTCCATCAACTAGATACTATTAAGCATCAATTCTTAAGCATCGTGACAAGCAACCGGCCACCATAACGTTATCACTAAACATTTTAATCATAAGAAAAAAAAGTAAACATCCAATTCCTAAAAAATACAGCCCCCAGAATATTGTTTGGCCTGGCCAAGTATGATGCTGCTGATAGAAACTAACACGACACAAACAAACAAAGCAGTGAGAGGTAAATAGCAAAGTCTTAGCTAATGTCGGGATTCACAATGTTGAGAGCCTTTCAAAGATTCTTTAGCAGATTTCTTTCTTTTGCACTCTGCATGCCTATAGTATTCAAAACTCACCAAGCATTCGAAATGACCATCGGACACTCACAAGATATGGAGAATTTTACCTCCATTACGAGCAAATTGACTGCGTTCGGTATTGGTAGTTAGTTGGTTGTTTGGGGTGGTCCCCGTGTGGGTTCCACGTGGTTCTACGTTTTACTCTAATAATATACGGCACATATAAAACAAACACAAAACAGCTAAATCAAAACAACCACAAAACAGTCAAACCAAAACAACTACAAAACAATCAAACCAAAACAACCACAAAACAATCATGCCAACACAGCCACAAAACCTCATTCGTCTTGAATTATTTATAGCATATATATTTACAGATTATGGTGCATAAAGGTAGTCTTCGCCTGAGACCTAAATGGGTTATAATGTATGCTGTAACCACATATGAAAAACAATAAAAAAAATAGTCCAAATAAAACAACCAAAAATATTACCCCTCCGTTCACAATAACCGTCATTTTAGAAACTTACATATTTATTAAGAAAAGTAGGATAATGACGCATGTACCCCTACTTTTTACTTTTCCATTTAGATAATAATTAATTTTATATTGAATAATAGGAGTAAAAGTGGAAAGAAGTGTGTCAAAAAAACTAGAATGACAGATATTTTTAAAGAAGAATCACATCCTAAAACGACAAATATTAATTAACGGGGAGTACAAAATAAATAGTGTCAGAGCGTGAGCAACTTATGGACCTCCAAGAATACGGAAAGAAGCCATCGATCTTTGCCCTTCTCCTCCGAAGGTTGATGGTGTTATGCTACCTGTTCTCCAATTTGGAACGACGACAGCTTGTTTCAACTGAAAACTGCAATAGAAAACTTGAAACCCAGCTGCCAGAACTCTACTGCCCAATAGAATTCGATGGGTACTCTTTACTATTATCCTTTCACCTTTAGCATGACAATAGGGAATATTTTCGTAGACTTAGATTCACCATCAAGAAAGTTCGTATTGTCAAGGAGATCATCTGGCCAACGTCATCGATTCAGTGTTAGAGAGCAGATTAGAAGCCAAAGAGAACAAAAACAAGCTTTCAGAGTCATTTGAGCATTTTGACGAACACCATAAGTGAACTATACAAAGTTGAACGAATCTGGCAAAGATAATTGAACTGTAACACCCATGAACCAACCGAAGAAGATGACTTGCAGAACAAAACAACAAACTCCACCGGGAAGAGCCACACTAACGAGAAGGTCGTCTATAAAAAGAGACCTTATGATTATGACTACACCATCCAGAGAGCCGAAAAACTTCATCCATTTCGAAAACTTCGTAGAAGGGGTTATGAACTTCTATTTTCTTCCACAGCGGGAGATCTATGCCAACGACCACGAAGAAAAAGCTCCAGGTCGCCTGCGCCAGAGACCTTGACTTCCGACCGAGATCGGCCGCACTTAAGACTTGATCAATTGGGAAATAGTGATTTCGGAGCAGATTTAGTCAAGCTGGAACCCATCCGCAACCAAGTCTTTGGCAGAGACGATGTTCACGGAACAAGAGACTTCTCTTGGACAGAAGGAATACCGATTAAATATTCTGCACTCCTTTCTCATTACGGTGATCTGCAAGGAGACCGTCAAAGAACGCTACCTATTCCCAAATGTGAAACTTCATTGAGAGCGGCCTCTGAGCTCGCCATCGTGAATAGCCGCTTCCGGATGAAGATCTGCAGAAGAGTGTTGAAGATGAGACCATGGCTAGGAAAAAACTGCGTCGCCTAAAAGAAAAAGATAGAAGCCACAAGTGGCTGAGCCTAACCCACATGAACTTCACGCAGGGTAAAGCGAATCGCCTTCCTAATCGCGAGAGCATTTAGTAGGGATAAAAATGGTATCAATTAATATTTACCTTAAATATGATTTAAGTCTTCATTTTTTTAGGATAATAATCAATTTGAGGTCGATTTACCGAATTACAAAAGATAGAGGTCTGTACACATAAGTAAGACTTTCTTTTCTTTTTCGAAAACCTATCAGCCCATTCATTAAGAAGAAAGTTACAGCTTACAATCAACCACTTCCCAAAAGCACCATCGCACACCTCCATAAGTAACTTCATGGAAAAGGAAACTACTTTCAACTAATAACAATCTAGCATTCCAACTTACTTGCAAAAAACACTCCTTCATGAACAACGATTCTATGTGATAAAAGCTTATAGCCTTAACAAGCGAAAATACAATCATTTACTGACAAGCATCGTCCGTACCAAAATCTGAAAGAGCACAGCCTCCATCCGCAGCAATTGTGTTCCATCAACAAAAGAAAACATATCTTCAATGTGCAGAATTAGCAATCATCATTTATGGAGTACTAAACTCCGGAATCGTGATTCGATCCCACGATCTTACTATCTAAATTCATAGTTATGATCCGGACCGTAGTTAGAATCATCACCGTGTAGTACTGTCACAGTATCACGATTCAATCGCAAGATTTTACGATTTTACACTCTAGATTTATAGTGCCGATCCCGTCGATCCAAAATTTATTTATTGTTTATATTTTTCAGATATGTGAATTATATCTTATAAAATATTAAAAAAATAGTTCTTAAAATTTTGTATAAAGTTTCATTATTAATAAAATACCATGACTTTGAACATTACAACAAGATGTTATTAAAACAACTTTTATATGTAGATTTATTTGAGATCATGGAGAGGATAAGATTATGATCGGAATATAAGTTCTTGTTACTCACGAGCATGAAAGATTACAAAAACTCTAAATTACAAAACAAAAAAAATTAAAAGAACCAATAAAAATTTATATAATGTGATTAATTATCATTATTTTTGTATTGGTTTATAATTAAAACAATAAGATATTGGAACTCATACTGATTTTGTGTTCCATTTGTAAAATGCCACTACATTTTTGTAAAATTCCATACAATGCTATTATAGTCATTGACCGGAAGGATAAAGGCAAAAATATCTCTACCAGCTCATCAAAAATATAAGCCAAATTTTTTGCTACATGTATTTTCTGTACAACCAACAATGAAAACATGTACAATGAATAAGAAAAACATGTACAATAAATAATCATACTGAAAGTATTATTTTTGTGTACAATATTTATTATATAAGTAATGTACAAGCTTTATAGGTGTAATATACACGTTTCTTCTACTACATGTACATATAGGGTAGGTATCTTTGGCTACATATGGGTGTAGCCAAGACATGTTGAAAATATAAATACTATAAAATATAGATAACTATAAAAAAATATAAATAATTACAACAAATTAAAAAATATAATACAAAAAAGGAAAAAATCATAATATGCCACTAAAATGTTTCATAATTTGTAATATACCTTTTTTCTTAACTTGTCATGTATATGTCACAAAAATATTTTAAAATTCATAAAATGCCATGATTTGGCTACACCTATATGCCCTGAAAAATGACCATATTGCCGCTGACAATTTTATCTTTTTAAATTTTTGTAAATTTTTTTAAAGTTAGTGATTTTTAAAATGACTAATTTTTATTTTTTTAAAAGCACGATATACCCTATTTTTATAAAATGTTCACAAAATACCCATATTTTTACAAAAACGTTCACAATATGCCCCTGTTTTTATAAAAAGATCATAATTTGCCTTTGTTTTTTTTACAAAAAAGTTCACGATATGCCTCTATATTCTCTTTGAGTTGTTGTAGCAGCTATTTTTCAATTCAAAAGGAAAGTCATGCTACAACTGATGGGATTGTGGTTTCTTTCAATGGTAGACACCGGTGATGCAAGATCGATACAATTCTGATCTTAAAGTAAGACACAAATTCAAAGTGTCACACAAGATCACTTTGTTTCGCAGGGCATACAACAACTGATGGGCTTGTGGTTTCTTTGAAAGTGTGTCTTATTTTAGGATGAGAGTTGCTTCAATTCTCCATCACCTGTGTCCACCATTGAAAGAAACCACAAGTCTAGCAGCTGTGGTAAGTCTTTCCGTTTGAACAGAAAATAGTTGGTACAATAGCTTAAAGAAAAATATATGTATAATGTGAATTTTTTTTTTTGCAAAAAGAGGTGCATATTGTGAACTTTATATAAAAAAAGGGGCATATTGTGATTTTTTTTTTGTAAAAACAGGGGTATTTTATGATTTTTTTGTAAAAACAGGGGTATGTTGTGAACTTTTAAAAAATTCAAAAAATAGTCATTATAAAAGCCACTAACTTTAGAATAATTAGAAAGACATAAATAAATAAAATTTTCAGGGGTAATATGGTCATTTTCCAAGGTACAACTAACCTCCGTTGTCAAATCGTGGCATTTTATGAATTTTAAAACATTTCTTTGGCATGTAAGGGACAAGTTTCAAACAAAGGGGGTATATCGCGAATTATGAAACATTTTAGTGGCATAATATGAATTTTTCCAAAAATATCTCATAGATTTTTTTTAAATTGTTTAGTATCATAAAAAATATAGTGTTTTAAACACATAATTTATTCCAATTTTCTTCCAATTCATACCAATTAACTACCATAATTTATACAACTTAAGTACCATAATTTTTACCATACAATTTGTAAAACAAATTTCTACCAATTTAAATTATATATTCAAAATAAATTATTTTATGTTTTTTAACTAATATTTAGAAAATTTATTTTTAATATTTATATTCTATTTTGTAGACAACTTTATGACATAAATTTTTTTGTTACCTTCAAAAGATAATGGCATAACTAGAATGTAAATTCAAAAAAAAATTCTAAATATAAGTTTAAAAATAATATAATATATTTTGAATAAATAATTAAAATTGGTAAAAAAAAAGCTAATTTGAAAATGAATGGTATAAATTGGTATAAATTATGGTACTTGATTGGTGTAAATTGATAGAAATAATGTGTTAAAAACTCTATATTCTTTTTTATCGTACTGAATAGTTTTTTAAAAAGGAAATTAAGTAATATTTACTTTTTCAATATTTTATGATTTTTTTCAATATTTATTATTTTTTTCAGTTTGTATATTTTGAATTGTTTGTGAGTTTTTGTGAATTTTTAACTCTCAAGGGCATATTGTGAACTTTAAAGTTCTTTGTTAACTAGTAGGTTATGTTTGTCTTTTTTCTTCTGGTCAATGATTAAGTGACATTTTATGAACTTTTACAAAATGTAGTGGCATTTTGTGACTTTCTTTTTTTGGATGTTTCACAATTTGCCACTATTTTTATACGGTGGCGTTTTATGTAATTTTCAAAATAAATTTTAAAATACTACAAAAATATAAATAATTACAAATATATTTAAGTGGGTAATAAAATTATAGAAAAATAACTAAAATATATAAAATTAACATATAATTAATAGTTCTTAATTATTAAAAATACGCAAACTTTAATCAAATTCACTTTTTTCTTCCTTTATTTTTTTTACCTTGTTTGATTAATTATCATTTCTCCTATTCATTAAAATATTTGTAATTATGATTAGACAATGATTAAATATTATAAATAAGAATGTATATTTCAATTTATAAACATGATCTATCCGGTAGAAGATGAGGTAATGAAATGAAGATGAAAAATGGTAATTAGTCGAAGAACGTAAAAATATGAGAGAAAAATAATAATTTGTTTAAAGTTTTGTGTACGTTTAATATTATATAATTATTGATTTTAGTTTTACTTTTACATATTTTTAGTGATATGTTTATAATTTTATTACCCTTTTAAATATCTCTGCAGTTGTTTCTATTTTTGTAGTATTTCCAAACAATGAAAAACTTCATAAAATGCCCCCAATAACAAAGTGACATATTTTAAACTTGAAACTATTTCATAGTATACTGCAAATTAATCAATGTCATTTTACGAAATAGGGTATACTGCAAATTATAAAACTATTTCATAGTATATGAAGAACGAGTTTCAAAATTGGGAGTGTATCATGAATTATGAAACATTTTCATGACATATTGTAAATTTTCCCTTTAACCATGTTTTTATTATCTCTCTATTTATTATACCTGACTCTGAACACTTATTCCAAACCAACCTAATAATATATCACCTCCACTCATATATCTTACTTATTCAGCTACCTGAACTCTCTTTGCAGAATATTTCATAAACCCTCAGACAAAGAAAAAGTGGTGAAGAAAAGCAACGCTCAAAGCATGCAACCAGCAACGAGGGGAAGGTGCTCAAAACAAATTTTGAGCATGGTGCTCAATTAAACAATGTCCGTTGGATTTATAACAAATAAATTGAAGGTTTATATTTTATTGTTTATTATAGGGGTATAGATGTCAAATTTAATTTTTAGTTTTTAGAAATAAAGGAAAAAATATAAGATTACATGATCTAGTTTACACCGAAAGAAATAAATCAATAATTCTAATAAATATTCCCACAATTGGCAGTTACAATTTTTTTAACTGTAATAGAAGTGGAGTAGTTATTTGAAAAATCAAAAGTCCCACGTTGTATGCAAAAAAAATTATTTAAAAATAACAAATTAGAAATTTAATTGACAAGACTCCTCGTAGACGTTGAATTTATTTATTACTTAATTAAACATTACAATCAAACAAAAATAAATCAAAGAATTATATTTTGAAACAACTATTACTTTACCTAAATATCTACACTTTTACTTGAATTAGGAATTAATTAAAATTCACAATTCTAAAAAAAATCCACACTTACATTTTAAAAATATGACATTTTACTAAAATATCTAAATAAGAATGTAATTTTAGATGAGTTTGTATATTGCAACGATCCAATTTGAAAAAAAAATGATAAACCATTAATATTTTTTAAATTGGGAATGCAGCCGATGTAGTTAGAAAAAGAGAAAGAAAGATACATTTTAAACAAATTATTTTGAAAGAAACAATTTGAAAATACTTTGACATGAACCCTTTAAAATAAATATAAGATCATAAGTGAAATTCCTAGGTTGTCTTATTTATTACTCATTAAAATAATTTCACTCATTTGTTTTAAAATTATATTGTTCAAATAAAAAATCTACACTTTTATTAAACAAATCTACACCTACATTTTACAAAATCTATCCTTTTACTTAAATAACTACACTTTTACTTAAATGAGTAATTACCAAAAATCTACAATTCTATCAAATAAATCTACACCTTCATTTTGAAAAATCTAATATCTACACTTTTACTTTCATTTTAATAAAATACTAAAAATCTACAATTCCCTCATACAAATCTACACCTTCGTTTCAAAAAATATATCCTTTTACCTAAATATCTACACTTTTTCTTAAATGAGCAAACAAATCTACATTTGCATTTTGAAAATTGTATAATTTTAGTTAAATATCTAATTTGAAAAGAAAACTCTAAACCATCAATTCTAATAAAGATTCCACATTTTAAGCAACTTACTTTATTTAAAAATAACAAATTAAAAAAAATCTTTTGACATAAACCTTGTAGCATTAATAGATGTTTGAAAGAAATTTCCACGATGTCAATGTCGTATATTTAGGGAAGTTACTGGTGGAATAATTATTAAAATCCTAGTAATAACTTTTACAATTGGGTGAGAAAAACTTCCGTAAATTTCATCTCCTATCAATGAGGGGGAGTGGTTGGTTATAATTGAAAAAGTCTCTTATACCCTTATTATTATTATTTGATTGTTTTTTTTATAAAACTAATTATTAAATAAAAAAATAACGGTTGAGATTAATGTTTTAAAAGATAAATTGTAATCTAATGGCTAGATATTGTTTGAGCATATGCCCAAACTTTATACCCATGGGCATGGTCCCTTTTTGATGCAACCAGACCAATCCCTCCCACCAGAACGGACTCGAGAGATGGGCAAGTCTCAGGAATGGTTTTTACGTCTCAAGCACCAGATTCTTAGAAACTCTCAAGACCGTTAAATGGGGTTTTTGGGGCCTGCTCTTAAGGATTATGGAGAACATGAAGAACTCTTCCGAAAGAATAAGCTCTCAAGCTTTTCCAAAATTTCCTTGCTGGAAAGAGATAACCCAACTGATCGTTTGCAAGGCACCCCCGCCTGGCAGCCCCTCTCCTCGTCAATTCATTTGAGCTGTCTACCCTTCATGAAGACCTCTAAATTTTGTCCTTGTTCGTTTTATTTTACCTTTTAATTAGTTATAAGTTTGTGAATTGTACTCATCTGACGAGAATGGTTCACTTGACCCTTAGTATATCGCCACTTGCTGGATCCCCAGACAATTATAAAAAACAAGGAAAAAAGCTATTTATCACTAATATTTATTTCTATATAACTGTATAAAATTAAGCGGTGTATTCAATTCTGCTTATTTACTTTTAAATTACTTATTTATCAATCATCTTTAATGCTGGCCACGGTTCCAGTTCCGGGAATTGTGTATTCAGTTTCAGAACCAAACCTCGGCGGTTACGATTCTGAAAAATGTATTCGTTTCGGATTCGTTCAAAAAGCTGGTTTCATCCGGTTCCGGAGCGGTTTTGGTTCCGGTTCCGGTTCTTAGGCGGTTCTGACGGGTTCTAGAAAGATTCGATCGGCTCCAGTTTTTTCGTTTTAGCTCCGATTTGAGATCCGTTTGCGTGGACATGTTGCTCTTTTTTTTCCACTTTACTCCTAGATAGGTTATTCCTCAAGTTTACAATCTTAAATGTGTAAGAAGTAAAGACTTGAATTTTTTAATTGAATTTACAAACATTAAGGAACAAAGAAAATTTTATTATATGATTCACTGCCTCGTTAAAACCTTATTAGGTAAAAACCGGACCCATTGGGATAACCCTAATAACGAAAAGAGTACAGTTACTAAGAGGTTACATGATTTTAATTTACAAGTATTAAAAAAGATTACATGGAAATAAAGTAATACTAATACATTCTAAAAGATTAAGATGGAAGTCCTAAGTGGTGTTTCCCTATTCATCTCATACCAATCATGATTTTGTCCTTCGTACTGCAATGCACGTGCTTGGGATCTCAGCTCGGCTAAGTCTCAATCATACTTCTCAACACAAACCTTGATTGAGTCCGGTGCAAGGCTTGATCTCTTTTCATCCAACACTTGTTTGCCCGCACTAAACACCGACTCAGAAGCAACAGTTGATGCTGGAATTGCTAGCACATCTCAAGCTATCTTTGTAAGGATGGGAAACTTGCCTTCATGTGCTTGCCACCACTTAAGAACATCTATATCACCATCATCATCATCAAAACTAAAAGTGGTGTTAATATAATCATCTTAAGTACAAAATCTGGAATGTGATTGAACTAACTTTGGTCTTTTCAAAATACTAGAAATCAAAGAACTTCTATTGCTACCGGGGTGTGGCGGGTTATGAACCACTACCACTAGCAGAAGAAAGCTCATCCGAACGATACTTTGAAGTATACTCATCATGTAGCTTTTTTCAAGGCTACATTAACCTTTTCTACATGTTGTTGGACATAACCATCAATTGGTGGACCTCCTGGAACAATACTATAATATTAATCAAGTAATTTTGTTTGATAATCCAATTTTATTTGTGGATCAAGAACAGTTGCAATACAATAACTCAAAGAAAATTCATTAAAATAGTTAAACCACGTATACCGGATTGCTCACACATTATTTTGTATTCATTTTTAACAATATGTGATTTCCTAATCTTTCTCATAACACTCCTAAGTGGTTTTAATGTAGCACTCAAGTTAGATAAACCATATTGGACACACAAATTTACAATATGTGCACAAAACGATGTCGTTTTGCCCGTTGACCAACAACTAGTTTGACCGGTTACGGGGCGGTTCCGGTTCCATTGATTCCGGTTCCGGTTCTGCGGTTCCGAATCCAAAGGCGGTTCCAAGTGGTTCCGGTTTTGGGCCGGTTCGGTCCCGAATCCCAAAATGTGTATTCGTATTCGTTTCGTTCGACCGCGGTTCTGGTTCCAATCGGTTCCGGTTCTACCCGGTAGTTCCGGTTCTATTCGGAACCGATGCCCACCATTAATCATCCTACATATTAACACCATTTAATCACAAACTTTATCAACTATTTAAACAATAATTTTTATTTTTTGTAATACTAATTATTTTTTATTAGTATTTTTATAAAAATAATATTTTAGTTTTGATTGTCAAAAAGCTACATCTTCCAATTTAAACAAAATTTGAAATAATATTCGAAAATATTGAATTATTTCTAAAAAAAATGTGCATATAATACGTGCAAAATTGTATTCAACATTGTTAATGGCACGTCACTAAATACACTGAAACAACTCACAATTAACCACTGTAGCAACAACTCACAAATAATAATACACCAACAAAAACAAAACAGACAAAACTTAATTGAAAGTCAGTTTAAGAGTTGGCTATACCTGACAATATTGTGTACGCACTCAGTGGGCGGTAATACATTATTATTTTACAACTTTATTATAGTAAATGATGTCACAACTGTATATTAGTATGATTAACCTAGTACGTACCATTACTTTATTGCTGCAGTTTAATCACTCACATGTATAATTTAAAGTGCTTATAATACCTTACGTAAATGTTAAAAAGCAGCTCCATACAGATAGTCCATGAGTCTCACACCACCACGCATGATCCCCTGACTGATGATGGTATATATTCTGAGTAGTAAACGCTTCAGAGGGCCGCTACAGTGGACACAGATAAACTCAACCCTACTACAAATGGGGAACACCACTCCTCCATTACACTTTAATTTGTTTAGTAAAAAAAAAACGAAAGAATTTATATTAGGTCGATCCAGATTTGATACGAACCTACTCTCTGTATATGGAGTATATATTAGTACCTCACATGTATTTCACGCCTCTCTCGTTTATTTCTTATCTTGAAAAGATTCTTTATTTGTAAGTAGATGTATCTTTTCAGGTACATGTATCCTTAAAAAAAAAACAAGGCACAAATCTGTAACAATACGGAAGCATATATTCATACATAGGTAGAGTTCCACATAAACTTGACTCCGACCAGCATATCGATCCATATCCACACTTTGAGAACAAGAAAAATAAAGTGATATGTAATTTTCATTGCTATTCTTCAAACGTTGTTTTTTTATATAACAAAGAACCTCCCTCACTTCCGCTTCAATAATTATAATGTTTAGTAATCTTCTCAATTTTAAAGTTCAACAAAGGCAAGGTCATTATGCCATGACATATGGGTTAGGTACTTAGGTTAGTAGTTGCATGTCGTTGATGTAAGTTGCTGTGTACCATGTAACTGGGTCGCTAGCTCCTCATATGGCCTAACCACCCCATTTAGATACATTTTCAATAACCTGTTTATGTCTTATTTATATTGAGAAGTAGACCTCATGATCTCAATAATGGAGTAATAATCACTGACAAGTCGAATAACAAAAATTTCCGTTACAGTAACTAATTTGATATCATCAGATATTTCACCACCAACTCCCTTCCCAATCTTTGGTCCCGCCTCCCTGCTTCAGTTTAGGTGAGGATGAACAAAGTGCAAATTAATTATCTTCTACACCTTTGCCGCCCTACCTTCAGCCTAGCTCAATTATCCTTTTAAGCCTACATGAAATGGAATCCTTACTTGAGATCTGGCAATCCACAGTCATCTTTAAAGTAGATACATATACTATTTGTAGCTTGTTTTTAGTGTTTTCCTATTTGATCATTTTGACGGCAGAGCCGGTAGAGATTTAAGTGTCACTTGGAGGGACAATCATGGTATGTTCACTTCGTGCCACGAAATGAAATAGAATCAGAAAAAAGAATTTCCCTTTGATTAAAAAATTTATTTGATTTTAAATAAAATAATATTAATTATATATTCAATAAAAATATAAACAGTTTAGTCAAAATAAAAAATTAATTAATTATATCAAAATTATGCTATAATTCAAAAATATTTACAATATGAAATAAATATTTATCTAATACATAGATTAGAAAATGTTTAATCATTTAAGAATAAGTTTAAATGTTAATATCTTATTTTTATATTTCTCAATTTTTTTGGTATTAATTAAAATAAATTAGTTCACATTAAATTAAAAAAATATTAACTTTATTTATTAATATTTCTGATAATACAAATTTATTTAAAATAAAATAATAACTTTTTAAATAAAGTGAATTGTTTATGAAAAGCAAATAAATAATAATGACTATACTTAGTTTTTAGTACTTATAATATACTCATTATCTCATAATAATATGTTTTAAAAAAACTTTATTGTATGATCTTTAAATCAATATTTTAAATTTTTTGTTTTAAATATGATAATATGTAGTATTTAATATTATATTGTAACAGCCCAGTAAATCAACCCACTTGTGAGATATTGTCCGCTTTGGGCCGCAGCCCGCACGGTTTTGCTTCCGGGGTACCATCCCAAAAGGCCTCTCACAAGGCAAGAGTATCCCCACACCTATAAGGTGTGGTTGCGCTCCCGATCGATGTGGGAGGTGACCCCTACACTGGGTATCACACTATTGAAATACCCCGAACTTAAATATAGGGATTAAAAATTAATCTAATACGATTTGGCGGGCCTAATGGTACCAAATTAATATTGGTAAGGAAAAATAAACCCAAAAGAAATAAAGAAACGCTTTAAAAGGCAAAAAACGCTAAATAAGCGTTAAATAACCGTAGGAGGTATGAGACCTCGGTTAGAGTATTATATGGATTCTAAAGGTTTAATAAGACCAAAAAAATATATGGGAACAACTCCCGAAGGAAACGGATCCAAATAATGAATTAAACGCTAATAGAGCTTTAGAGCACGTTTTTCGAGAAAACCCAAAAATGTGACTTTAAGTGGTCAAATGGACCCGTAAAAAAATTATAAATCATTAAATAAATGTTATTAAGCATTTATGGAAGCTTAATAACCAATAAAGATAAAGAAACGAGAAAATTCCGGAAAAAAAACGGGTCCGGTTAGTGAACAGTACCTAAACCGGGTAAAATGACGAGCGCTTTCTGTAAAAGACGAAAAACGCTCCAGCTAGTATAACTGTAGGGGGACCGATTTTAATAGGTAAATAAAACCCCTCACACTCACATACTAGCTAACTAATTAAAGAAGCAAAAAGCAAAAAGTGAGAAAAGTAAAAAGGGTACCTTACATACCCTCTTCCTCTCATTTCTCTTCTCTCTCTCCATTTCCCCCTTCCTCACCGATTTCCCTCACCCTCTCCCTCCTTGCTGTGATTTTGAGCTCCCCACTACAACAATGGAAGCCCTCTTCTTCTCCATGCTCTACCTCCATGTGAGCTCCAAATGTAAAAATAATTACATATTTGAACTCCCCTCGTTCTCCTCTACATTTCCCTCTTTTCAAAATTCGAAAAGGATGAGTCATCCCCATGGGTTTTTCCCCATTTGAAGAGAAAAGCAACACCATTATGGAGCTTGGAGTCTCCTCTTTCCAACAAGGTAAAAATCTACATGAAAAACTCATGTTTTCTCCATCCCCCTTCATAACCGATTTTTACCCTTGTGTAATGCCTCGTTTTTCTCTCTCTCCTTTGAGCAAAGTATCAACCTAGCAATGGTGGTGGATTCACCTTCTTGAACCAAGGGCTAAAACCCCTTCTAAAACTCTCCAAAGGTAAACCCTAGAATTTTTATTTTAAACACTTCAATGAATTAGTGTTAACTTAAGGGTTAGTAGTTTAATTACAATTGTTTTGTGTGTTTGGATGATGGGAATGGAGTTTGGCAACTCCACCCCATATGGCCGATTTGGGGCAAGAAAGAAAGAAGAGGAGGATTGGAAAAAGGAATGAGAATTATAAGCTCAAGGTAAGAGCTCCTCCTTAATGCTAAGTTTAATGCATTAGAATAATGGGAATGGGTGAACTAATTAAAGAACCCAAAATAATGTATTAGTAATGCCATTTTGGAAGTTTGAGTATTTGTGAATTAGTATGTGGATTGTAGGCCTTGGAGCCAAGTATGTTGTGTATGAGTATTAGTATTGATGTTGATGGAGAGTATTGGTGTATTGGGAAGGAATTTGTATTTGTATGTGTGCTGGTAGAACCCTTGTGGTTTGGCTAGAATAAGTATGAATTTGGTGAGAAAACTGTGTGTATGGATAAGTTAGAAATGTAGGTGAATCATGACAAAATTTTGGTAGGAATATGTACATGTATGAAGACTTGGTGAATGGGAAAACCAAGGTGTGTATTGGAGTTAGTAGAGATGTTAGTAGCTATGGAATGGTAGTAGTAGTAGTATGTGAAATAAGAAGTATAAATCTGTAGCAAGAAGTATTGGATTTCATTGGAGGAACTAGGAAGAATTAGAGTACAAGACTTAGTAAAGTGAATGTTGGACTTGGGTATGATGTGTAATTGCTTGGAAATGTATTGGGATGCTAATAATGGTATTGGTGGTAGGAGTATTGAGTGTTAGAATTGGAACAAAATCTGTAGCATTGAAGGATGAAAAACTGTTGTAAGTGTGGAAGGGAAGTGATGAAATTGTGTAAGTTGATTGGGATTTAGTAAAGAGCTTGTGGATGAACTAAGGCAATTTGGAGGGCCTAGGTAGTGTTTAAACATGTGGGATACAGGTAGGAAGATTGGAGAAACAATGGGCAAAGTATAGAACTGAAAACAGAAATAAAAATGCAAATACTGGGCCGGACCGACCTTGGGACCAAACTTGCAAGGTTGGTCGAGCCCAGATTTACAAAGACGGGAAAGCTTCTGGAATGGACCGAACTTGCGACCGGACTTGCAAGTTCGGTCGGACCAGAGAAATTCTCCCGTCTGTAACCTACTAGAATGGACCGACCTTGCGACCGGACTTGCAAGGTCGGTCGACACAAAATTTTTCCGTCTTGTAAGTTACTGGAATGGACCGACCTTGCGACCGGACTTGCAAGGTCGGTCGGGCTAAAAATTTCACGTCAGGTAACTCACTGGAATGGACCGACCTTGGGACCGGACTTGCAAGGTCGGTCGGCCCTGTAATTTTCCAGCGTATTATCCTACTGACTTCGACTGACCTTGGGACCGACCCTGGGTAAGGTCGGTCGGGTCATACAAAAATAAAAATAAAAATTAAATAATAATAATATATATAGTATACCCACATATACATATGTACATCTTGTAAGTATCCGATTTTATTAGAAAAACTAACATAAGGAAGTAAACAATGTGTAAGTATAAGAACATTAAGTGAAACCGAAACAACGGGACAACGGGTAAGTACGGGAGTAGCAATTATGTTGTAATATAATGCGTAGTATTGATTGAACTGTTTGGCATGTAGCCAGGGGTTCAAGAATAGGACTCGAGGAACAAATAGGACTAAGGAACAAGGGCACCGGTAAAGTAAATTGCAGAAAAAGGTATGATTTCTTCATGCCCTGTATCCTAATCTGGTTACCCCGATTTGTGTGCTTATTTGATCACCTAAATAAGATAATGCATGAATCGGACTATATTGCACTTACCTGTGCTTGACTTATGGTTTCTCGATATTTATTGTCTTGAGCACTAGTTTGTATAATTCATGAAATGTATGATGATGGCTTGTATTCGAATCTTGTATGGTACTCAAGTATTGTATTGTATTTTGTATAAATGGGTATTGAGCATAGTAATTGTGTACGTGGCTTGTATGAATGACTTCTGCTAATTCCTAACTACCTAACTCCTAACTTAAGTGAGTAAACCGGAATGAGTAGAAGTCCGATATAGCTTCGACCACGCGTGAGGATGCGGAGTCACAAGAGGTTGGCTGCAATTCCTGACTCTTAAACTGGTCCGCGGCCCAAATCCCTTAAATGGGTAGCATCCCGGATTGATGAGTCAAGTAAATCCCGGGTGGACGGTGTAGTCCCCAGGCCGGAGGTCCCGACGACTTAACTTGAGTAAGAGTATAAGTATGAATCCGTAAGTATGTATGAGTATGAGTATGTATGTGTATGTATGAAACGTAAAAGAGTAATCTCCACCCCGATTAACCCGGGTGGACCAATGAAGCTAACAAGAACTGTACTTTGTGTATGTAATGAATATGTGGACTCGGAAGGAGGTAAGTATTTATGTTTTATGTTGTACTTCCTTATGTAATGAAGTGTATGTATGTGTGTATGTCTTGCGTAATGTATTGTAATATTGTGTACAAGAGCATGTATGCATGTATGTTTGTATGAAATGAACTGCATGTATTCGACCAAGTGGTCGGCGTACCCTCACTAGTACACGGGTATGCGGTTATCATGCGCAGCGAAAGCTGACCCCCTAGGGGAACGTTTTTAGTGTGCAGGTACTCGAAGCGAATATGGTCAAGATAAGAGACCGGAGGCACACCCTTGTATTTAGAAGTAAGTAGCGTGTGAGGAACGGGTAGTAAGTAGCCTCTTAGTGAGTATGTATGAACTTGGAAGAAGCATTGTAATTGTATTGGGAACCTAGTAACTCGGTTATGTATTTTGTATTGTATGGTTTACGAAGGAGTAAAGTATTGAATGGAACCTTGTAGTATTCGTTTGATGAATGGAGTATGTTCGTGGAAGTGTAGTACTCGGGATTCCGGTCCATCAGACCGATGCTGTGTATAGTAGCATAGCCTTGTTAGTCCGTGGGTGACTAACGTCATTGTATCACCCACTGTATGTAAGTATGTATCCGCTGCATGACTCTGGAAGCACGAGGAGATTGGACGGTAATGATTGTATTAATATAGGGGTGTTATAAAAAGTGGTATCAGAGCGAAGTGTCGCCCTGATGACTGGAAATACCGAGTTTAGGGAATACCGAGTTAGGAAGTAGAAGCTTAGGGCTAAGGGCTGAGTGTTAGCATTAGAGATATGCTAGTTAGGAACTACCGGTGAGTACCGATACCTACAATACCAGTCCCGCCCTCCGCAAACCCCACTGTATAACTTGGGAAAGGACGCCAAGAGAAGAAAAGCCTTCTCATACTCAGGGAACCCAATCTGGCAGTTGTGAAGCAATCCCACGGTAAACAAGAACCGGCATATGGTAGATTCCAAGAACTGGAAGTCCCAGAGATGGATCCCGGTTGAACCATAACACCGCACGTAATAGCGTAGGATGAACACTCCAACCACGAGGAGGCTACAACTTACAACAGCATGGGGTGACGTGCTTAGCAGTCGCAAAACCTAGCTAGTCAACCACAGCAGGAAAGAAGCACTAACCGTGCAACAGAATGAAAAAGGGAGCAGTACGGAACCCGAGACACAAGTCTACGGATAGTAATACTTGAATAACCACCAACGGTATGCTAGCCGACTAAGGACATAGTCGGAAGCGGTTAACTCCAAACTATAATGCCATTAAGGTTGCAGTACCTGGGCAATAAGCTCAGACAACTACAAGAACAACCATGAGATACAATCCAATAGGACTACAAGCGTAGTACCTAAACGAGGAAGGCTCAATAACCACCACAAATGTGTGGGAACGAGCCACAAGGAACGACATTAAACCAATAGAACGGGAACCTCCAAGGAGTGGAGGAGTACCCAGATCTACGACAGCCATGCTAGACCACCAAGAAGCTACCTAAAGGAGCGAGTACACCAATTATAGATCAATAATCGAGGGAAGCGTCAACAAGCTAACAAACACAAATGGAAACCATACCGTGATCGGTATAGGATTACTCAAAAACGCCAGTACCACGCACTTGCTACGGCAAGTGCAGTAGAACATGAACAGGTAAAGGAACACTCACACGTCACAAGTACATAGTAATTACGGTGACCGTAATGAAACAACCACAGGATCACACATCCTAACAACCAGACATATGAAACCTTGGAGGGCTTAATGGCCGACTACTGTACTTACCAGTCAGCGAGAAGCTAGACTTGGTCAAGACCTCAAGCATGGCTATGCCATGAGAGATTTCTTTTAACACCGAACCATATTTTAAAACCCAAATTTTCTTTCAAAACCATAAACCTTCTTTGAAACCTTGGATTTTAAAACCAGACCAACAGCATTACGTGAGTATCATAGAATGATACAAGAGGAGTTGGCAACAGAATACTTCACCTAGGCGTGTGACGAACACTACGAGTGTACCCGTTACGGGATGTGGGACAACCGCACTCCGAAGGAGCTTGCGGGCCCGACATATAGTTGGGTAAGTGGTAACGTATCAATACGGTACCCCACGTATGTATACAGTGTGTGCGACGCACGGGAAGAGTCAACTCCGTTCTACGGACCATGAGTGAGTTCAAACCGGAACAGCTGGACACCTCAGACGATCAAGTATCAAGGAACTCAGAGAATCCATCTGGATGAGGAATAAACTAGGAAGTGCAAAGAGCACATACTAGTAAGTATAGACATTGGATATGTCTCAAATAATCTAAGCAATTACCTGACAGCTGGATGGAATGCCCAGCCTAAACACATTAAGGCGAATGCCTAACGTGAACCTAACAATACTCAACAACGGGCGGAATTCCCAAGAGCAATCACAAGATTACTACGAAGCACAATCCATAATCGGAGAGGATATTTAAACCTAGTCTCAAGCACTGGGAGCAAGTATAAACGGTCTACCCAACGACGGGAGACGACATAACCCGAAAGGAGATAGCTTAATGCAATGCCATAAGACGGTATAGAGGACAACACATGTTATAAACATTAGCCGGATGTAACGGCACACTACCAACACCCAGGAGCGATCCTTGAAGGGTGTCTGCGTTAACAACAGTTGAACAAGCGTAATGATATGAGCACGGGAGCTAAAACGAACACTCGGATAGGACACCGAAGGGATTTCACTTAACAGGAAATGCCCTAAGATACTGAGAGGCACCTATTAACACCAGATTGCCTAAAGGGTCTCCTATGAACGGAAGCGTGATGTCACGACTTACCATGGAGCCAATATATCTCAATCTATGACGGTATACATGGAGTGGAACATGTATAAGCAGCTTGCAGGGGGCATAGCTTGCAGCAATACGGCTCAGAAGCCGTAAACCAAATACGTTATATGAACTCAAACGGTTGCAAAACCCACACCATTGGTAACAAGACTTGCAAGAGGGATCCCTTATACGACAAGAAATCAACAACTGGACCATAAATTTAACCCAACATCCTGAGTGGCTTGGAGTAATGGCCAACTCAGTGTCACTGTCACTAGAGCACCAGTCTAGTATACAGTTGACAAGCATTTAATTACCCTTCATGCCTACTGTAGCAGTAATAACACAGAGGCATAAGAATCAGGATAATGCCAACAATGGCCTAGTCCACACTTGGACACTACGAGAAACCCAAGGGAAGGTACCCCTCATTAGCCAAGACCACCAATGTGGTGAAGATGTGAACCCTTAGAAAGGCTTCCATCTATTATAACAGAAAAGCCTACGCATATAGATATTGCCAAGGGGCGATGGAATAAGGAAATGAGATTTCCAAACCATTACAACGTAAAGGATTAAGCATACCCATATGCACCTAGGCATGTGGAGAACCATTGTATAAACACCAACTTGATGAACCTCGTCATGAGATCTATGAGTGGAAACAAACCCCTCAACGAGAACTTTCATTTATCAATGACAGAGTACTCTTCAATTGGAGAACGGGACTGTGGAGGGTGATTTTTCGGTATGAGGGGGGTCTATGCAAATATGATCTGACTAAGAAGCCTAGAGCCTATGAAATGCCATTCTGTGGAGGGTGAAAACCCGTTATTCATGGCAGCCCTCAAATACCTACTCTATCGTCCGTCTTTCCCAGAAAGCATAAAGGGGGAGTGTTAGTGAACACTACACCCGCTCTCAATGGGATCCACGCGGACTTATGCCTCTATAAGGCGGAATTGACTAGAGTCGCCACCTAGTTTGACCTAAGGAACTAGGAAGGGAGGAGAAGGGTTCTAAGAACCGTTAATTGACTCTGATGATTTATTGCCTATGGATAGGGACTATCTGGTCATTTGCAGAGATTCCGTTGTGGGTTCGCACTGGGTTACACCCTCAGAAGTGGCAACGACCACGACTTCGGATTGGTGCCCGAGGAAACCTCGGTCTCCAATTGTTGGGATTGTCTTCTTTCAAAACCTTATTAGAGAGATTCAATTAAAAGCCAAGGATAGGATTAGGATGGGAAGAGAGTAAATGAGTGGATGAGGCAAGCTTTTCTCCCAAGCTAGTGCCGAGAAGAAGAATTGACGAATTCGGATGAGTATAGAATGAATATTTGGAAAGAGTCGGAGGTTGAGTGAATAGACAAGACTTGAAGTCTGATGGTTTAAAGTTTGTGGGAGCCGAAGAAGGTTTGAGTGTTTGAGAGATATGAAAGCCACCTTAGAGAGGGAAAAGAGTTTTTGTTTGGAATGGGGTCGCACCCTAGATGGGCTGCCTACGTACTCAACTCCCTGTCGAGATCAGACCTTACGTAGTTCAGGATTTTTGGAGATGTTTGAAGTTTCGGGTTTGAGGGGGTAGTCTGTGAGACGCTCGGGTCTATGAGACGTTTGAAACCTTGAGATGTCGAAGTCTGTGAGACGCTCGAATCTGTGAGACGCTCGGGTCTGTGAGATGTTCGGGTCTATGAGACATTCAAGTAATTGGGATGACAAAGTCTGTGAGACGCTCGGGTCTGTGAGACAATACGGGGTTGTTCGGAGGTGAGATGGCCGAGTGAAAATGGCATTTTGATTGATGTGGGGTCGCACCCTGTGTGGGTTGCCTACGTACTCAACTCCCTGTTGAGATCAGACCTTACGTAGTTCACTCTTTTGGAGTTTTGATGTTTGAAGGTTTTTTAGAAAAGCTTGATGTGGGGTGTTGTAGTCTGTGAGACGCTCGGGTCTATGAGACGTTTGAAATCTTGAGATATCAAAATCTGTGAGACACTCGGATCTGTGGGACACTCGGGTCTATGAGATGCTCTGGTCTGTGAGGTATTCGGATCATTGGAATAACAAAGTCTGTGAGACGCTCAGGTCTGTGAGACATTCTGAGTTTAAGGGAAATTAGAATTGAATTGAAATTGAGTTTGAATTGGAATTGAATGAATTTGAATCGAATTGGAATTTACAAGTCGGGTTGAATTTGGGCTGAATTGAATGGATTTGAATTTGAGATGGGATTGCATCGGTTTTTGGATTGATTGTGTGCCAAATTGAACTGATAGACCAGGTTTAGGCCTTGGATATGGGCCAAAATGGGCCTTGAAATGGGCTTTGGATTGGGCCTCGAACTGGGCCTTGGATTGGGCCTCGAAATGGACTTTGAATTGGGTCTCGAACTGGGCCTTGGATTGGGCCTCGAAATGGACTTTGAAATGGGCTTTGGATTGGGCCTCAAATTGGGCCTTGGATTGGGCCTCGAAATGGGCTTTGAAATGGGCTTTGGATTGGGCCTCGAACTGGGCCTTGGATTGGGCCTCAAAATGGGCTTTGGATTGGGCCTCGAACTGGGCCTTGGATTGGGCCTCGAAATGGGCTTGATGGGCCGAGTGGGCTTGATGGCCTTGTTTGGGCTTTGGCCTCGAAATGGGCTTGGGCCTTGAAATGGGATTTATGAACTGTGGGCTGAAGTGGGTTTTGAATTGGGCCTCAGAGTGGCCCTTTTGATTCGGGCTGAAGTGGGATTTGAATTGGGCCTTGGAATTAAATTGGACCCGTTCTGGGCTTTGTTGGAAATTGGGTTGAAATTTGGACCTTATCTAGAGTTGGGCCGAAAAAAGGGCCTTGCTTGAAGTTGGGCCGCAATTGGGCCTTGCTTGAAGTTGGCTGAAGTGGCCTCTTTTTTATGTGGGCTTTATTTGTGATTGGGCTGAAAAAAGTTGTTGGGTTGATTTGTGAGATATTAACAAGTGAGGGGAATTGATTTATTGGTTTGATTATTAACTCTTGATTAGGGGTGTGTCGAAAGCAAAGGAGGATTCCACTCACATAAAACGGATGAGAGATCCGCTAGGCATGGGGTGGTTTCGCATCCTAAGCCCTCCTAAAATAGC
Organism: Limonium bicolor; assembly: GCA_023374045.1. Taxonomy (NCBI): domain Eukaryota; kingdom Viridiplantae; phylum Streptophyta; class Magnoliopsida; order Caryophyllales; family Plumbaginaceae; genus Limonium; species Limonium bicolor. The sequence goes on along the minus strand of CM041777.1, from coordinate 190,923,295 downwards.
CTTAAGGGCTTGTTTTTTGAAGTTTCTGTTCTTATATACATATAAGGGTGGTTTGAGTGTCTTCTTAAGTTATAGGAGATTATTGCCCCACGAAACGAATGAGAGACCCGTTAGGTGTGGAGCAATAATACATCCAAAACTTTTCTGTTAGTTAAAGGGTCCTAGAGGATGATAACTAGGGCTTAAGACACCAATAAGCAATGAGCAAGGGGCACAAATCACAAAGCAACAACATAAATATCTCACACAGGGTACAAACATTGAAGAAGCAAAATGAAGTGTAAACGTTATGTACAAAAGTTTGGTGATTGAACATCAGCAAAAATCCTACAAGATTTCAAATTAATTTCCAAGCTCAAATCCATATGTAGAAGGGGTAAACTAAGCACTAGAATAACATAACAAAACCAGCTAGAGATAACATGCTAAAATTGTTCACATGCAGAGAATGAATTAAATTACAAAAATAAATAAATCCTAAGACTACAATCGAAAGTAAGAATAATAAACAAATTACAGATTAATACAAACATAGATAAAAATCTTAATTAAAGAGCTGCTATGGGGGGTCGCATCGACGCCGCCTCACTCGAGCTGAAGGGGATCCGAAGAGATACACCAACCGTTTTTCACGTTCGAAGGGAGAGCCCCGGTAGTCCAAGCCAAGGTCCATCTCCTTAGTCCCCAAGCAGTTTTCCATTCCATAAGCATTATGTACATGTCAAAGAACAAAGACAAAGATACACGAGAATAGTTAGTAATAAAATGTAAGAGGATTGGGGTGTGTGCAATGGGATCATACGGCCCCTCTCAATGGGAGGAAAGGGGGCAATCTAATCATCTCCCACACCCCAACCGAGAACATAGAAAAGAATTTCAAACTGCCAACAAATGCTATGAATTGTCAGATAAATCAAACATTGGGGTTGCTACACAAATTAATTCGTCATCTTAGATTATGACTCAAACCGAAGTGTAGTATCAAAGAGATGAAGTTGTGAGTCATGTGGGATCATACCTAGAAGGATTTATATCATTTCCCCCTGAGATGAAGAATTAATAAGGACCAACCAGCCAACGAGTGCTTTATCTTAACAATCATAGCATAGGGCAACTATAACTCTATTCATGTTCTTATCTAAGCGCTTTGGAACAAGTTTCATGCTAGTCTCAAACTAATTTCCAAACCAAATATCTATGCACAAAGGGCAATTAAGTATCAAAGACGATTGAAATAGTAAAGATTGAAAGATGAAATTTCCAAACCCATTGGAAGAGAATCAAGCCCAAAATGTGTCAGCAAGATCAATTCGCATGATTCCAGTGTCAACCTCCAAATTGAGCAAGTGCCCCTCAGTCAATTCCAGCCCACATCATCCAAACATGTGTACCTCAGTCAAGAGCAAAGCAAAATGGTAGTGAGCGGTAATCGCTACAAGCAGATAATAAGCATGAATGAATCGGGTAGCATTTAGCAACAAAAGTTCATCCCGATGATCCATGACATCACAGAGGCCCAAGGCAAAAGGGAACACGTGGGCCCCTAATTATCCAAAAGGCCGGAAAAAGGATAGGACCCCTGCTGATTAACTTCTCTCCAATCACTTTAACCATACAAACCAATCGAAGGGACTTTTCTGAAGACGCAAACAATACAGAAAAGAAGTAGGTTTCCTCATTTCGAACCAAGTATCAACATAAATGGGCTCATAATTAAGCAGGATGAATGAGTCGATGCTAAGTAAAAACTTTTGCAAATAGTCTCAAAATTGATAAGCTCATCAAACTCGAAATGTAAATCAGACTAGGTCAGCCGATGAAGCTAACTGCTTCGTAAACCCAAATTACCTTAATTTTTCATCAACAGTCCAATTGGGTCAACCGAGTAACAAATGATTTGGTAAGTCAGATTATCAACACACCGAGCAAAAGAATCAAGGGTGTGATCCGATCAAACTGCAGCAACACAAGATAAGTATCCAGAATCCAGAAATTGATTACGCCGTCGAGCAAACCCAGTGTGGAGCATTGAACAGAGTCAGCAGAACGCAAGAGTGGAAGATCCACTACCAAACGCAAATTCAACAAGATGGCCAGACAAATGCCGTGATAGCTTTCGAGAATAAACGACAAGTAATGATTTACCAATATCTTGTGATCACATATTCAACAGATTCGAATAGATCTAGTATTCAACAGATCTAAACATGTTTTCCATGCTTAAAATCTACCAAACCAGATAAAGAACTAACATCCATTTCAAAGATGTATGAGGCACCCGACAAGAGATAGGTCGGAGCATATTACCAACTGAAAACCCAGAAACAAGAAACACTGGAAACGGGCAGACATTACAAAATAATCTGGGCTTGCATCGCTTTAAAAATGAATCACCGAAAAATCTCACCGGGGGCGGAACCTACACCAACGTTGTCGGATGTCACTGGTAATTCTCCCAAGGCCGGAGGGGAGTGCGATACCGGCAACGAGGTCGGGGTCCAGTACGGTTTATTTAGCATAACAGAGGCGGATGTTGAGATCGATGACAACTCGAAAGGCCGGGAACGAGCGTCGTCGATTCACACTGAAGGCGGCGTCGAATATTCAGGGCCGGAAGCAGGATAATTATCGCCGATTTCGTTGGGGGGAGATGAAACGAGTCGCATGAAATGGGAGACGAGGACTGGTGAGATCGAGAGAGGGAATAGTGTCGGGAAAAGGAGTTCGACGACCACTGTTAGCGGGGTTGGGCTTGAGGGAGATGATAATGTTATTCGCGAGAGGGAGGAAGCCAGTATCGGAGGCCGCTGGAAAAATTTTCGATTGAGTTTTGGATGAAGGTAGAAAAGAATGAACTGAGGGCAGACAGTCGTGGATGGAGCAAGTGAATCGGGCCCCTGCGGCTACTGTTTTACTCTTCCTTTTATAAGAAACAGATTTAGGGTTTCATTGGACAGATTCTGGTTTCAAATTGGGTCGGTCAACTTTGGTCAAACGGGTCAAACATGGATTGAGATAATTAAAAAAAATGTATATGTAGAATAAAAATAAAAGGTTTAGTCAATAAAAAATGAAATGTTTTCTTTTTCAAAAATAACAACATGAAAATGACAAAATAATGTACGTAAAAATAAAGTATACACATTTGCCTACGACTAAGGAAATTAAATTGAAAATAACTAAAAAAAAGGGTAAGTCTAAGACATATTATTGTTTGAAAATTCATCTTCGAAAAATGGGGTTTTTTTCTAAAATGCTTGAAAATTGGTTTAAAATTTTATCGTAAAACGATGGTTTCGTACATTTTGGAAAGAAAGGCGACGACCCCTCATATTGTATTTATTTTTTTTTTTGGAATTTGCTTCATGGGGTGAGAATTTTTGGTGTCTACAGATGGCTCCCCTTGATTCAATTCTGCAATCCCTTGAAGAATTGGATCAAGGTTGAAAGGGCGCCAAAAATTCTCACTATGGTTTTGTGGTGCATTGGGATGCGACTGTGAGTGTATGAATACGATTGAAAGTACGAGGACTTATGACGAGCCTAGGATACTAACAATAGGGTCGGTTTAGGGTGCACGAGGACTTAGGAGAGCCTCAATTGGACCTCTTGATATCCAGTCCTAGGACTTATGACGAGCCTAGAATGTTAACAATGGATTGGTTTGGGGTGCATGAGGACTTAGGAGAGCCTCAATTGGACCTCTTGATATCCAGTCCTAGGACTTATGACGAGCCTAGAATGCTAACAATGGATTGGTTTGGGGTGCATGAGGACTTAGGAGTGCCTCAACTGGACCTCTTGATATCCAGTCCTAGGGCTTATGACGGGCCTAGAATGCTAACAATGGATTGGTTTGGGGTGCATGAGGACTTAGGAGTGCCTCAACTGGACCTCTTGATATCCAGTCCTAGGGCTTATGACGGGCCTAGAATGCTATTGAAAATACGAGGACTTATGACGAGCCTCAACTAGACCTCTTGATATCTAGCCATAGGACTTATGACGAGCCTATGATACTAACAATTTGATTGATTGGGCTGCACGAGGACTTATGACGAGCCTCAACTAGACCTCTTGACATCTAGCTATAGGACTTATGACGAGCCTATAATGCAATTGAAAGTACGAGGACTTATGACGAGCCTCAACTAGACCTCTTGACATCTAGTCATAGGACTTATGACGAGCCTATGATACTAACAATTAGATGGATTGGGGTGCACGAGGACTTATGACGAGCCTCAACTAGACCTCTTGACATCTAGCTATAGGACTTATGATGAGCCTATAATGCAATTGAAAGTACGAGGACTTAGGAGTGCCTCAACTAGACCTCTTGACATCTAGCTATAGGACATATGACGAGCCTATAATACTTTAATGGAGTACCGTACTAGTAGCGTAATAGTTGCCTAGCAGGTGGATGTGAAACGATCTTGCGCTAGTAGCGTAATAGCTGCCTAGTGAAGGAAAAAACTGACGGGACCGCACTAGTAGCGTAATAGCTGCCTAGTGGGTTATGGAATGAACGATCTCGCACCAGTAGCGTAATAGCTTCCTAGTGGAGGAAAAACGGCGGGACCACACTAGTAGCGTAATAGCTGCCTAGTGGGTTATGGAATGAACGATCTCGCACCAGTAGCGTAATAGCTTCCTAGTGGAGGAAAAACGGTGGGACCACACTAGTAGCGTAATAGCTGCCTAGTGGGTTATGAAATGAACGATCTCGCACTAGTAGCGTAATAGCTGCCTAGTGGAGGAAAAACGGCGGGACCGCACTAGTAGCGTAATAGCTGCCTAGTGGGTTATGAAATGAACGATCTCGCACTAGTAGCGTAATAGCTGCCTAGTGGAGGAAAAACGGTAGGACCACACTAGTAGCGTAATAGCTGCCTAGCGGGTGAAAAATGAAAGATTCGACCGCACTAGTAGCGCAATAGCTGTCTAGCGGGTGTAAAACGAAAAAATCGACCGCACTAGTAGCGCAAAAGCTGCCTAGCGGTGTAAAATGAAAAAAAAAAAATCGACCGCACTAGTAGCGCAATAGCTGCCTAGCGGGTGTGAAGATGCGTCAGACAGTGAGCAAATTTTGTGGGTATATGCAGATGATATGTGATGTGAGGTGATTAACCAATGTATTAATTGAATTAAACTCCTTGTTTGTGGATGTAGGTTTTTGTGTGAGCAGACGACTCCAGAGTTGTTTGAAATTTTGAGATGACTTTGGCATGTGGTGATGGTTCCGGCGGTCGGGTGGCTCCAGTGTGGTCGGATGGCTCCGACATGATTCATGACCCCATTATGAGCAACAGCTCTGGGGTGGTTGGTGGGTTTCGATTTGGATTGAGATTTTGAGTCGAATGGTGGGTTGATGTGATTTGTGGACTGTGTTGTGTTTGATGTATTTTGATGTGGTAGATAAATTCTTGGTCATGGATGGATGGCTTCGGCCCGGTTATGACTTCAGGGTTCTCTCATGATGGCTCCAGGATAGCTCGGGATGGCTCCGGGAAGGGCTATGAGATGGCTCTATTTGGTGATAGTGAGGAAGAAAGGGGCATTTTTCCTTTGAGGTGGTCGTACCCTGGGCGGGCTTCCTACGTACTCACTTTTGTATTGAGATCAGACCATACGTAGTTCGAAACTCTGTGGGCAAGACCCTGGTGACGAAATGGATTTGACGTGGCTCCCGTATTGTTCTCGGGCTGTTGGGATGACCCCTGCGTAATTCCAAGGATGGTTTCAATGTCAGATGATGGCTCCAGCTTGGTTCTGGATATGGTGTTGATGAGGCTCAAGCATGACACTGGATGGCTCCGGGATCGTCTTCGTACAGCTTTGGATGACTTTAGTTTGATTCGATATAGCTTGAGGATGTCCCAGGATGGCTCCGAGATGGTTCGATGTAGCTTGAGGATGGCCCAGGATGGCTCCGAGATGGTTCGATGTAGCTTGATAATGGCCCGGGATGGCTCCAGTTGACTTCTTTTGATCAAAAGCTATGCTTCAACAACTGCGACTGAAGCTGACTTTCAGCAAGACTAGATGGAGTTCTTACCAGTCGGATGTTGAAAATGAAGTGGTTATGATGCATGCAGACACTAAATGCTAGAAGAGACGCAAAATGCATATGCAGGTTTGAAGAGAAGGTACGATTCTATCTCTATTACTATGAGGTTTACGAATATAAGGCATCTTCGGTTCGATCTTGAGTGATTGTTGAGCTTGAATGCATGAATCACTTTTCTCTCATGGAGGGATGCGGGTCAATCTCTCGTGAGTATGGTCGTGTGTGCAAATGGTGTGATGATGCTCTCGACGTTCGGAGCAGTATTTCCTTAGAATTTCTTTCAAGGTTCTGAACTTTCCGATCCTCACAAATTCCTCACCTGCAATGGGGTAGGCTGATTATGATTTGGTGGTTTAGTCGAAGAGTCACTCGCACTCTAAAGACCCTGTGAGATTAGGTCACACTCATTTGCTAACGGTCCCTTTGGTATGACGGGACATGTTGATAACAAGTACAAAACTTATGATTCATGTTTCAGATCTGATACTTTCGGTTAACGCTCATCAACTAACGAGTCAGAGGTCTTTTATTGGGTTATAACGGGGCTGAGGGGTATGATGTATGTCACATGGGACTGGAGGATTTATTTGGGAATTGTGGAGCTTTTGTACAATAGAGGATATGTTTCGCCTTCGCCATGGGTGGAATGATTAGACAAACGATCTTTGAGAATCTTTTGTTGGTTTCGATGGGACATCATTGGTCCTTTTGCTTATTCCCTTCTTCTTCTTTGGTGTACGATCTTTTCGTTCTTCTTCCTCTTTTTCGGTGTATGATTTTCTCATTCTTCTCCTTCCTTTTCGGTGTATGATTTCTGCTTCCTTACTTCCTGCTTTTGGAATCGCATTGGATCATCGACTTTCTTAGACATTTTCTGCTAACTCTTTTGGCTTTCAATTTTGCTTTCAACTTTGGAGTTTCATTGACTCGCTGGTCATCTCAAACATTCTATTTGCTTCTTTTTGAAAGATGGTGGGGAGAGACCATGGCTCCAGCTCCTTTGAGATCCTCTATTGCAAGGGCAAGTAAGTATATGTACGTGGGTTGGCATGTTGTGGAGTTCACAGAAAAAAGTTTATCATGAAAGGCTTAGTGAGGCCACTAAGGGATTATGTACAGGGCAATCAAAGATTTTTGGTTTTGTGGAGATTTTTGTTCCTAAGTGCCTCATCATTCTCATTAGTCAATGATTGTTTTCTTACTATTCTCAGATCTTTACATGAATCACAGTTCGTATCCTGTTTATCGACACAGATCTCACTATGTATTGTGCCTCTCCATGTGCTGAAGGAATGCACAGCGCTCATGGTTTTACCTCTATGGACTCGCTCTATCTTCCCTTATCGCTCAGTGGATTGTCCAATACCCTCTTTTGGAATTCAAGAGAAAATACCGCTCTTCGCACACTACTCACTCAGTTTGTGGTGCTGATTTTGATTAGACCCTTGTGTTCATTGACGGGTCGAGAGTTTAGTGGTTCACGCACTCTGTTCAATCAATCCCTCAAGATTTTTTCCAAAGGTGTCGTTTCGATACGGGTGTATGCAAATGCGACTATTTACGATGCAATCTATTGTGGTAATATGGAATTACTATGTATATGATGCATAAAATGCTGAAAAACGAATGAATATAGTTGACTTTGAATTTTGACCAAATGTTTTTTGTTGTTGTTTTTGTTTTCTTTTTTTTTGTATGCAATGCATGAGTGGTAAGGCTACACCTAGTCTCGCTTGAGTCGATTCCAGTTGAGGGTCCATGAAGCTCATCCCGTCAATGTCGGCCTGAAGATGGTCTAATGTTGGGCACGATGTGAGAGAAGCTGTTCCAAAATGGTATTAGGTTGATGATTAGCTCCTGGGGCTTTGCAATTTTAGGGAGTGACCACTCCCGCATGGTGGTCCCCGCGATATGACAGTGACTGTATTTTTGGGATTTTTGAAGGTTTGATTTTTTTGGATTTTTGGATGTATGATTTTTTTGGATTTTTTGGATGTATGATTTTTTTGGATTTTTGGATGTTTGATTTTTTTGGATTTTTTGGATGTATGTTTTTTTTGGATTTTTTTGATGTATGATTTTTTTGGATTTTTTGGATGATGATTTTTTTGGATTTTTGGATGTCTGATTTTGGATTTTTTGGATGTATGATTTTTTTGGATTTTTGGATGTTGATTTTTTTGGATTTTGGATGTATGATTTTGTTGGATTATGCTCTTTTGTTGGTGTTGGTCTCTATGTACATGGTATGCCGAATGAGAAGATGCTTGAATCCCTGGTATTTCTTGCTATCGCTTCGAGAGTCACGCTTTCTCTCGTGGGCAAACGCAGTTAATCACCTGCAAACACAATCATTATACAGAAAAAAGAATATGACAAATGTGAATGTTAGTATGCTTTGAAAAAATGAGATGAATGCTTGTGTGTGATGTGTTGGGAATGCAACTTGTGATTATGCAATTTTTCTGAGATGGGTGTGATTCATGCATGATTGATGAATGTAAAATGACCGAAAATGGGAAGAAGCAAGTCGTATGTGCTAAAAAAAATCAAGTTTTTAGAAAAACAGTTTTGAAAACACGTGAAAAACAGTTTTGAAAACACGTTTTCGAAGTGGTGGATTTTCTCAGTAGGAATTTTGATGCTCGGTCATTCACGAATAAAGTAGGGAGTGGGGAACCCTATACACATTGATCTAAATAAACTCGAAGGGAATGTATAAACCTTTACATGTAATCTATTCAGAAATGGACAAGCGATAAAAGAATCATAGGGAAAACCTATACATCATCAATCTTTAAAGTCATTAAAAGGGGGAAATTTGAGCTGAACTTCTTCTGAACTCTTTTGGTCCGTCTTCGGGCTTCTGGCTGACTGCTCACGCTCAAGCTCCTGGTTGGCTGCTCGTTGTCTTCAGGCTCTTGACCGACTGCTCACTCGTCTTTGGGCTCTTGACCGGCTGCTCACTCGTCTTCGGGCTCTTGACCGGCTGCTTGCTCATTTTCGGGCTCTTGACCGGCTGCTTGCTTGTGTTTAGGCTGTTGTAGCGAAGTGATACTGCTATCAAGCAATATGAGCTGGTGTTCTTCTGATTCTTTACATTCTTGGACTCGATGTTTGTTTGGATTGGTCGGTCTTTATATGTTTCGATTTGCTTCACGGTTTGTGTTCTTCTGATTTCCAACATTCTTGAACGCAAATGACTATTGATAGTCTTCACGTCGCTGGACTCAGATTGGTACAACTCTGATTTATGGCTCGAACCAGTCGATCTTCATGCACTCCACTTGCTTCGACGAGGGGAATGAGGGATATTTTTGAGAAAGGAAAGGTGAATGATCGAGCAAAAATCTTATGTGAAAATCCACCACTTGTGTGAAAACACGAAATGACTAGTACGTTCCACGGTAATGACCACTGCTCTTGAAGGGGTTGAACTTCAAAAACAGCGGGTCACAACATGGGGACTAAATCATTTAGTTTGAAATACATTTGAGAAAACCGACTTTGAAAATCGTTTTTAAAACTATTTTGAAATAAAATCCGTGAAAAATGTTGTTTGAAATTCGTTTGTAACAAGTAGACTTTTGAAATCTGTTTTTGAAAATGGTTTTTGAAATGACATCAGTGAGAAGTGATGTTTGAAAATCATTTGTAAACAGTAGATTTTTGAAATCCGTTCTTTGCAAACTGTTTGACAAAGTTTATTGTTTGGAAGACTTTGATTGAAACTGATTTTGAAAACTGTTTTGGAAATAACAATTTTGAAATCATTAGAGATGAACGACTTTGAAGATATTTCATTTGAGTGTTCGACATGATTCATTTTCTGATTTTTGCTAACTTTTAAACGTGATCACACATAGATGTAAGTGCAAGTGAAAATCGTGGCTGATTTTATGTGGAGCTGAGTGCGAATGATTGGGATAATCACCTTCCAGGTCAATCAATGCTTCCATACCACCGGGGGAACTGTCGTCCCTTCACTGTTCATCTCTCGGGATTTATCTCTGTTATGCCTTATGGGGGCACGTCATCGAGAAAGACCGGAGTGCTTAAGTTCGAAAGGTCAGGATACCCGAAGTGATACAGTCACACGAGCCACGGCCGGGATTATCACAACATACTCACTTTTGGGAAACTTGGGGAAGTACTGCATGGGAACGGGTCTCTCGTCATCTGCACGGTCAGGTGTGTCTAAAGTCCAAATTATTCACTGACTACGTTGTGCCATGTATGGGTATCCGGTAAATATGGGATCCTCTATGGACGTGCAGCGTGACATCGGGCTTTAGAGACACCCGTGGTGCAGAGGACACTTGGAGAACTGAGCCCATGCAATCTTCAGGATAAGGCAAAATGGTGGTCAGACAGGCGGCATACAAGGGGTGACTACCCATAAAACCCGTTCTAGACACCGGATCAGGCAGCTGGACACTGAAGGCTCATGGCTTACTATATGCTGGTTTTGACTCGGGTAATGGATGATATTTTTTGGATTATGAGCTTCAAAGCGTTAGTCGGAGACCATACCGCCTCGTTGGTTTGTTCACTGAGAGAGTGACCCAGCTCATGGGGAATCAACCGTGGACCGGTTGGGGATCCCATGACATCGTGGATAAAGCGGGTGACACAGAGGAATGCATGTCCTAAGCTACCCACCCAATGCACCCCACAATCATACAATGTAAGTAAAGCTGAGAAATTAGCACCACCCTAATTGCTAAGGGTTTTGTTTTGAGATTAGTGATTCCAAATTGGTTATTTATTAACCTAAAGGGAAGTTAGCTTCATTCACCTAAGTGTCTCTTTCTAAGTGTGAGCTAATTGTTAACCCAATTGTTGCAATGTTTGTTGAGGATCTAACAAATCCTATCTGTCCTCATCAGATACACACTCAAAGTGTGGAATAGAATAATCCTAAAGGCTTGAATGAATCTCTTGAAGGTTTCGAAAGAAGTGGGGAAATCCTGACAATTTTAAATGGAGTTCAGTCTTCCTTGAGTTTGAGAAAAACTTACTCAAGTTTTCCCCAGCACAGTCGCCATTCTGTGGAGGGTGATTTTTAGGTATGAGGGGGGTCTATGCAAATATGATCTGACTAGGAAGCCTAGAGCCTATGAAATGCCATTCTGTGGAGGGTGAAAACCCGTTATTCATGGCAGCCCTCAAATACCTACTCTATCGTCCGTCTTTCCCAGAAAGCATAAAGGGGGAGTGTTAGTGAACACTACACCCGCTCTCAATGGGCTCCACGCGGACTTATGCCTCTATAAGGCGGAATTGACTAGAGTCGCCACCTAGTTGACCTAAGGAACTAGGAAGGGAGGAGAAGGGTTCTAAGAACCGTTAATTGACTCTGATGATTTATTGCCTATGGATAGGGACTATCTGGTCATTTGCAGAGATTCTGTTGTGGGTTCGCACTGGGTTACACCCCTCAGAATGGCAACGACCACGACTTCGGATTGGAGGAACCTCGGTCTCCAATTGTCGGGATTGTCTTCTTTCAAAACCTTATTAGAGAGATTCAATTAAAAGCCAAGGATAGGATTAGGATGGGAAGAGAGTAAACGAGTGGATGAGGCAAGCTTTTCTGCCAAGCTAGTGCCGAGAAGAAGAATTGACGAATTCGGATGAGTATAGAATGAAGATTTGGAAAGAGTCGGAGGTGATGAGTGAATAGACAAGACTTGAAGTCTGATGGTTTAAAGTTTGTGGGAGCCGAAGAAGGTTTGAGTGTTTGAGAGATATGAAAGCCACCTTAGAGGGGGAAAAGAGTTTTTGTTTGGAATGGGGTCGCACCCTAGATGGGCTGCCTACGTACTCAACTCCCTGTCGAGATCAGACCTTACGTAGTTCAGGATTTTTGGAGATGTTTGAAGTTCCGGGTTTGAGGGGCTAGTCTGTGAGACGCTCGGGTCTATGAGACGTTTGAAACCTTGAGATGTCGAAGTCTGTGAGACGCTCGAATCTGTGAGACGCTCGGGTCTGTGAGATGTTCGGGTCTGTGAGACATTCAAGTCATTGGGATGACAAAGTCTGTGAGACGCTCGGGTCTGTGAGACAATACGGGGTTGTTCGGAGGTGAGATGGCCGAGTGAAAATGGCATTTTGATTGATGTGGGTCGCACCCTGTGTGGGTTTCCTACGTACTCAACTCCCTGTTGAGATTAGACCTTACGTAGTTCACTCTTTTGGAGTTTTGATGTTTGAAGGTTTTTTAGAAAAGCTTGATGTGTGGGGTGTTGTAGTCTGTGAGACGCTCGGGTCTATGAGACGTTTGAAATCTTGAGATATCGAAATCTGTGAGACACTCAGATCTGTGGGACACTCGGGTCTATGAGATGCTCTGGTCTGTGAGGTATTCGGATCATTGGAATAACAAAGTCTGTGAGACGCTCAGGTCTGTGAGACATTTTGAGTTTAAGGGAAATTGAATTGAAATTGAGTTTGAATTGTAATTGAATGAATTTGAATCGAATTGGAATTTACAAGTCGGGTTGAATTTGGGCTGAATTGAATGGATTTGAATTTGAGATGGGATTGCATCGGTTTTTGGATTGATTGTGTGCCAAATTTGAACTGATAGACCAGGTTTAGGCCTTGGATATGGGCCAAAATGGGCCTTGAAATGGGCCTTGAAATGGGCTTTGGATTGGGCCTCGAATTGGGCCTTGGATTGGGCCTCGAAATGGACTTTGAATTGGGCCTCGAACTGGGCCTTGGATTGGGCCTCGAAATGGACTTTGAAATGGGCCTTGAAATGGGCTTTGGATTGGGCCTCAAACTGGGCCTTGGATTGGGCCTCGAAATGGGCTTTGAAATGGGCCTTGAAATGGACTTTGGATTGGGCCTCGAACTGGGCCTTGGATTGGGCCTCGAAATGGGCTTTGGATTGGGCCTCGAACTGGGCCTTGGATTGGGCCTCGAAATGGGCTTGATGGGCCGAGTGGGCTTGATGGCCTTGTTTGGGCTTTGGCCTCGAAATGGGCTTGGGCCTTGAAATGGGATTTATGAACTGTGGGCTGAAGTGGGTTTTGAATTGGGCCTCAGAGTGGCCCTTTTGATTCGGGCTGAAGTGGGATTTGAATTGGGCCTTGGAATTAAATTGGACCCGTTCTGGGCTTTGTTGGAAATTGGGTTGAAATTTGGACCTTATCTAGAGTTGGGCCGAAAAAAGGGCCTTGCTTGAAGTTGGGCCGCAATTGGGCCTTGCTTGAAGTTGGCTGAAGTGGCCTCTTTTTTATGTGGGCTTTATTTGTGATTGGGCTGAAAAAAGTTGTTGGGCTGATTTGTGAGATATTAACAAGTGAGGGGAATTGATTTATGGTTTGATTATTAACTCTTGATTAGGGGTGTGTCGAAGGCAAAGGAGGATTCCACTCACATAAAACGGATGAGAGATCCGCTAGACATGGGGTGGTTTCGCATCCTAAGCCCTCCTAAAATAGCCTTAAGGGCTTGTTTTTTGAAGTTTCTGTTCTTATATACATATAAGGGTGGTTTGAGTGTCTTCTTAAGTTATAGGAGATTATTGCCCCACGAAACGAATGAGAGACCCGTTAGGTGTGGAGCAATAATACATCCAAAACTTTTCTGTTAGTTAAAGGGTCCTAGAGGATGATAACTAGGGCTTAAGACATCAATAAGCAATGAGCAAGGGGAACAAATCACAAAGCAGCAACGCAAATATCTCACATAGGGTACAAACATTGGAGAAGCAAAATGAAGTGTAAACGTTATGTACAAAGTTTGGTGATTGAACATCAGCAAAAATCCTACAAGATTTCAAATTAATTTCCAAGCTCAAATCCATATGTAGAAGGGGTAAACTAAGCACTAGAATAACATAACAAAACCAGCTAGAGATAACATGCTAAAATTGTTCACGCAGAGAATGAATTAAATTACAAAAATAAATAAATCCTAAGACTACAATCGAAAGTAAGAATAATAAACAAATTACAGATTAATACAAACATAAATAAAAATCTTAATTAAAGAGCTGCTATGGGGGGTCGCATCGACGCCGCCTCACTCGAGCTGAAGGGGATCCGAAGAGACACTAGTAGAAAAAAGGCCTATTTCGGCGGTTCCAATGGGCCTATTTCGGCGGTTGTGAACCGCCGAAATGAGCACCGCCGAAATAGGTGTGAGCACCTATTTCGGCGGTTGTAAACCGCCGAACTAGATGTACCTATCTCGGCGGTTCTTAGAGAACAACCGCCGAGATAGGCCCCTGGGATTGACCGTGTGTGAGATTGACCATGAGTCTATCTCGGCGGTTCTTAGAGAACAACCGCCGAGATAGACCCATGGTCAATCTCACACACGGTCAATCCCAGGGGCCTATCTCGGCGGTTGTTCTCTAAGAACCGCCGAGATAGGTATATTTTTTTTTGTTTTTTTCCATCCCAGCTTATATATATATATATTCACCACATTTGATTCAATCAGACCTGTAATAATGCTTCATCCATACAGGGAGCTCCAGCACACATTTAAAAAGTTATAAAAGCTCCCAATTAATACCAACGACGCACCACAATTTGAGAGTTAACAAAACCAATGCAATTACACTTACTTTCACACTTTCAAACAAAAAAAAACACCATTACAATTCAAATCTACCATTACACCATCCACAAGTGTACAGAGTTATATTTACATACTCGAAAAAGTTAGCAAAACATCTTCATGATCATCAATTCATTAAACTTGTGCAGACGAACTCCGACCATTCCTCAAGCATCTCAACAATTTGAGCATCATCATACTGACCATCTTTGAACACTTGTTCGTAAGCCTTGAAAAAAAATGAACATTAATCTAAAACGTACAAGTCTAACAACATGTAAAGAGCATAACTGAAACTTTCAAAGAATGTTACCATGTCTAACGAGTGCTCTGGTAAAAGGTTCGCCGCTCCTACTATGTCACTCATGAATCTCATGACATAGTATCCACATTCTGACCCCCCAGGCTGCATCGGACACTATACAAACACACATATTGACAGTTATAAACAAGTTTAAACATTATCACACAAATTTATCAATTAATAGAGTACCTTGACAGTGTTCCAAGGGATGTTATTCTTCATTGTTATACCCTGGAGTCTTAATGCAGCTTTCATGGAACTATATACATCAGCAATATATATAGTTTTAAGCATCAGTAGCAAATTATGAAACAGTTAATGTTATGTAAAATAATTGTTGTTTACGATAACAAAATAATTACCCCAGTATTGCGGTGGCGATCTTCGGTCTCTTGGCACCCGCACCAAGTGAGTCAAATTGCAAGATTCGTGGGTGCTTCCCCATCACCAGCACAAGCAATGACCAATGTCGACTGTCCACAAATTACACAATGTGTTGAAATCATTAAGCAACTAACACAAACTATATGTTTTAGATAATACTAATAGAAATAGTCAAATATCATACCCTGAATGATATGGCAGCATAATAAATGACTTTTTCGAACATTCATAGAGGGCATTCGTCATATATTGCATAAGGCCTTGCGGATCACTTGTCATCTGGACTTCATTGCACATAGCAGGACACAGGAATCCAAATCTTTGATCTTGATAGACATTGATCGCCTTATCATGCACCCACCTATGAGGCAATATCATTAGTCATTAACTTTATATTCAAACATCTAATTCATCACCAATTAATGAATTCAAAATATAAAAGGTAGAAGTCACTCACATGGCGGCCGACTTGATAATCGACACATTCAACCAATCCCTCCTGAAGCACTCCTCGAAGTCGGACATATACATCTCAAATCGATGTATATCTTCTCCTTGAACTATATAGTGAAATATCCGCTCGGGATCTTCCACAATGAGGGAATCACTATCCGGTGGTAGCACCAACAACGAGGAATGCAGAATCTGCATATTGGTCGACAAGCCGGCCAATATTCTCTTCTCCACCAAAGCAGGTCTAAGCACAAAATTTGTGGATGCCTTTGATTGCACAGGTGTGGCAATTCTTTTTCCTTTGCCCTTATCAGTCTTCGGTGGGGTCATATCCTATGATATTAGTCTAATTAAGTATATGGATGCAAGGTGGTACACCAATAGTTTTATAGCAACGGTTAAGAGTAATACCTGCCCAGGGAGTCTGACCAATCGTGCAGGCCACTGCACTGTCGCAGTTTGTGCAGAACGCACGGTAGGTCTTTGTGGGACCGGCACCGGTAAACCGACGTCAGCATGCTCTGCAACAAATTCGTCTACAAGCACTCGTGCATGGTAATGTCGGAGTGGTTCACCGTGCACAATATCACTTGGACGAGAGGGGAAAAGTTTTCCCCATGCAACCATGACCTCTTCTACTCCAATTTGTAAAAACAGATGGCACTCAGTGGGTGCCTGAGTGTTATGTGGAACTTGTTTAGATAAAAATTGAGAATTCTTCTATGATGATATTAGTGATCAAGTTAAAAATCATAATCGTCATGTACTCAATTGAAATGTAAGTCTAACCTGTAGAGATGCATAGGGAAACGGATCAGCCGAGTGGACACTACTTCTCACTACCGGTGCATTCTGCTGCTGAATGGGTGACTGATCAACTGGTGGTCGAGAAACCTCTTGGCTTTCATGCTGCTGTGGCTGAATCCTTGATATAGCCTGAGCGATCCTCTCGTCGACGTTCTGAGTAATCCTCTGCTCCATCTCAGCCATCGCTCTCAGGTGCTCCTCGTAGCTAATCGACTGTCCCCGGCTGATTCTGGACCCGGGTGCGCCAAATGCCTGGCGGATACCAACGTGCCCACCAAACCCAATGGCACGACCTGGATGATCCTTCTTACCAAGAGCGCGTGTAAGAGGATCATCATTCCTCTGTGAGGTCCAGGTGCCCTGGGTGAGCTGAGAGCTTAATTCACCCTAATATAACACACAAATACAGTTATTAGTTTAACATAAGTTCATATACAAAGGAAATGAACAGTTTGACTGAAAATGAAATGATATCACTTACCATTTGAGCAATAACTGCTCTCGTGGCTTCATCATATTGAGGATTTTCGGGAGTAGAGTTCTTCGGAATGTGGCTTAACTCCCACACTTTCATTCTTCTGCCACTGGCATCCAATGAGCCATCCGTGGGCAGATATCCCTTTTGCTCCCATTCTGGTACCCTTTGAGCAATACTTTTTCCACCTAAGTGGTGAGGGTACAGATTCTTCTTAGCATTTGCTTGTTGTTTCGCACGGAGAGCCTGCATAAATTAATGGGATCATGTTAAGTGAAATTGAACACAAAAAAACATAAGAAATTAAGATTAATTTATGTATGTATGACAATAAAGTGCACCTGGAACTCAGGTGTGTGACGCCTCTCAACAAATTGTAGCCATTGCTCTTCTGTTATGCCCTCGTAAACCTCCCATGGTGGTCTCACACCGTCTCCACCATGATCTGGCTCATCTGGATCTTCTGGAGTAGGCATCTTGTAGATGTACTTGTCAGCCAACTTATTCTTGTGGTCCCGGAACTGTTTCGACATCGCTGATAGCACATCGTTTTTAAGTGCGGGATCCACGGAGAAACGAGACTACGTACATGATCATTCAGTTAGTAAAGTAAACATAAATGTTCTATTATTTCACAAAAGATCATAGTAATAATGTAGAGATTTACCTGAAGACGCTGAAACATAGTATCCTTCAATGATTGAGGCACTTGCTTCCAGGTGTGGTTTATGTCGCAATATGACTTCACCAAATGGCTACCGTAAGCGGTGAAGTCATTCTTCCAATTTCCATGGGGCTGGTTGAATTGATTGAAGTCGACCGGTTTTGTAGGAGGGCCCTTGTTAGCCTTCAGCCCACGTGTTGCACCTCTTTTCTTCTGCTTCTTCGCCTCTGGTGGCACAACCGACTCCTCTTCGGTCTGCTGTGAAGGGCCAGCCTCAGTCTCGTGTACTGCTACCTGGTCCTTCTTCTTCTTTCCTCCTCTCGTGACCCGCTTACTTGGTCTATTCGGCTGTGGCTCAGGTTCTCCAGTCGAGATAAGCCGTCCAATGGGGTCATCTATAGGGTGATCATCCACTGCAAAAAAAAATCATAAAGCATTTTCATCAGTTAAACTCATAACATAAATACTATGATGCATAACAATAACAGTTAAGATGATATTACAGTCTACATTCTACTAACAACATTACCTGACACGTACAAAAACATAAATCATTTCATATTTTCTACCCAAACACCCTCATCATGGTCTGATCGTGCGTAGAGCAAATCGTTTTCAGTATCATCAATCGAATCCGGTAATCCAGTAGGAAACAAGGATGTTTCCTCTACAGTCCCATTTTCATCGTTATCCTCATTTTCATTTTCCATTACAACCGGCCTTCTTCCTGGAAGAACAACAGACCATCTGCAGTCTTTCGGATCCTCAACATACCACACTTGCTCGCAATCCTTTCCCAGAACAAATTGATCATCATTATAACCGTGTAACCGTGAAAGATCAACCATGGTAAGCCCTCCATCATTTTGGTACCCGCGTCGGTTGTCCACCCACTTGCACCGGAACAACAGAAAGGAATCAATGTCATAGTCTAGTTCCCAGATGTCCTCGATGACACCATAATACCAATTACTAACTGGTTGAGATCGGTTACCGCTGTGGTACTCAGTGGCAGCAGCTTCAATTTTTACCCCACTATTCTGGTTTATCGATTTGGCATCTTGGCGTGCAGTGTAGTATGTATACCCACTAATATCATACCCCTCAAAAGATGTAATATTAGTTTCAGGTCCGATTGCCAAACATCTGATCTCTTCGCTTACAGCTTCTGGATCTGATGATGCTAATGTCAACACATGATCTTTGAACCATTGGATAAAAACTCGGTTTTGTTCTTTTGTCAGCCAAATGTGGTTTTTCAAAGGATTTTGATGCCTTAACTCAACCATATGGGTTTCCAAATAAGGTTCAACAACCTCAAGATGTTGTAAGACAAACAAATGTGCTTGATGAATAAGTAGACGCGAAACTTGCACGATCTTTCTACCAATAACACCTTTACCCTTAAACCTGCCATAGTGTCGTGGTTTTGGGATACCAATAGACTCTGCCTCACTCAAATAATCGGTCACAAACTCCGTGACTTCCTCAGTCACTGTTGCTTCAACAATGCTCCCCTCTGGTCGATACCTATTCTTCATTCTACTTTTCAGAATACCCATGTACCGTTCAAAAGGGTACATGTACCGTAAGTATACCGGACCGCAGAACTGTATCTCTCGAACGATGTGCACAATTAGATGTACCATTATATCAAAGAAAGATGGTGGGAAATACATCTCAAGTTGACATAAAGTGATAACAATTTCACGTTGTAGATCATCTAGAGAGGTTACGTCAATTGCCTTGGAGCACACAGCGTTGAAAAAGAAACATAACCGAGTTAAAGCATTTCTGACATCAGATGGCAATATCCCTCGAATTGCGACCGGAAGAAGATGTAACATCAGTACATGATAATCGTGAGATTTCATGCCTAAAAGTTTTAAATCCTTCATCGATACAATGTTCTTCCAGTTTGAAGAGTATCCAGACGGTACTTTTACCGAGTACAGACATTTGCAGAAACTAATCTTTTCAGCCTTTGAGAGCGTGTAGCATGCAGGAGGTAGGTAGATTCGTTTCCCATTCTCTTGTGGGTGTAACTCCTTTCGTATACCCATGGTTTGCATGTCCTTTCTGATTTTCAATCCGTCTTTTGTTTTGCCGGGTATATTGAGTAAAGTCCCACTCACTGCCTCACCAACGTTCTTCACAATGTGCATGATGTCTAAGCAGTGCCTCACAGAAAGATGACGCCAATAAGGTAGTTCCCAAAAGATAGAACACTTTTTCCAAATGTTTTTCGTCGGTTTTGATGTGTTTCCAAATACATTTACAATGTCCTTAACCTTTTCGTACACTTCCTCAGAGGTCAGAGGTAGACGGGCCACACGAGTTTCGGCTTGACCATTGAACAACTTTCTCTTCGTTACTCGATAAGGGTGATCTTCGGGGAGAAGACGTCGATGACACATATAAACATTCTTCCCACAATGTTTTAAACGGTCCGAACAAGTGTCTTCCTCGCATATGGGACATGCAAATGTTCCTTTAACCGTGTAACCGGACAAGTTCCCATACGCAGGGAAGTCATTGACGGTACAGAACAACAAAGCCTTGAGCGTGAAATTCTCTCTTGCATAAGCATCATATACCACGGTCCCCTCATTCCACAATAGCTTCAGATCGTCGATCAGAGGGGCAAGGTACACATCAATGCTATTACCTGGCTGCTTGGGACCAGATATCAGGAGCGATAACATGATGTACTTTCGTTTCATACACAACCATGAGGGCAAATTGTAGATCACTAGCAGAACAGGCCATGTACTGTGTTGACTACTCAATGTGCCGTACGGGTTCATTCCATCAGTACATAACCCAAGCCTCAGATTCCTATCTTCATGTCCGAAATGTTCTTTGAACCGTCTATTGATGTTTCTCCACTGAGGCCCATCTGCTGGATGTCTTAGTTTCTCATCACTCTTTCTACCCTCCGCATGCCATCGTAAGTTCTTTGCATCTTTCGGATTCGCAAACAACCGTTTGAATCTGGGTATAATCGGCAAATACCAAACAAGTTTTGCTGGAGGGCTTTTTTTCTGAACGGAGGAGTACTCACCATCTTTATGCTTATACCGGGACAACGAACATTTTGGGCAATTGTCCAGATGTTCGTATTCACCCCTGTACAACACACAGTTGTTTGGACACGCGTGAATTTTTTTGTACTCTACTCCCATTGGACACACCCATTTCTTTGCCTCATACGTGGTCGTAGGGAGACCGTTCTCATCCGGTAGCATATCATGAATCAGCTCGAGGAATGCCGTGAAACCTTTGTCACTCAATCCATATCTTCCCTTCAGGTTGAACAAATTCAATATAGCTGTCAATTTCGTGTACTTAGTGCAAGTAGGATACAACGCCGTTTTGGATGCGTCCAACAACCTTTGATACTCATCCGGCCGGTCGACAAAGTTATCCTCAACGTTACCAAGCATCTCGTCAATTTGTTCATCATGATAAGTCGACTCACTGTCAACATTGACTCCGGAAGCGCTTGGGAGTTCTGACTCGTTAGTAGTATCGAATGTCTGCTCGGTTCTTGAGTTACACCGATCGTGACTGTAGGAAGATGAAGCATTATCTTCAACACGTTCTCCATGAAAAATCCATTTTGTATAATGTGGCATGAAACCACGGGTCTTCACATGGAGTTGTACGAGGTTGATGCTTGAATAATGTCTAACCACACCACAATCAACACAAGGACATGGAATTTTCTCCGCCTTTGTCCTGTCCTTGTGTTGCACTGCAGCTTTGCAAAACTCTTTCAGCATTTTGTCAAAATGTTCGCCTCTATCACCATACATCCAGTCACGCTCCATACTACATGTGCAACATATCACAGGTGTGAGTTAGATCCTTTGTAGAATATGGCCTATATTAAGTTGCACATGTTTATTTCCTAATGGAGCATGACTGGGATGATTGACAATTAGTCTAGCCTAACTCTAAGGTTGCAAACACAAAATAAACTACCATTTTAAATTTAAGAAATTGTTGCACTTCTACAAAAAATTTGGCATGACCTTTGCATAATTGTACACATCCCGTGCTTATTATTCAGCACTCACCAAAGTCATCACAACCACAAACATTCCAACAATGGCAGCAACCAACAATTAAAATAAATCAATTCTTTACTAGCTAACTGAAAACCAATTGCAAATTCAGATCATCAAATCAACGCTTTCAATTCTCCACTGTATAAGTTCAAACCGGTTTACAGATTAACAAAGAATCGAGAGTTAGAATACGTACTTGTTTTTTAAGGATTTATGGACAGGGGAGACTGGTGCCTGAGAGGTAGGCTTCTGTGCGAGAGATGCAGCAATACCACTTCTGATATGTCTCTGCAACGGAGCAACAAAAAATAAATTAAAAAAGAAATGTATCAACAAATAGGGAATGAAGCTAAATTATGTACTAGCACTTATATTTAAATACATAATTGCATTTATTAAACAAAAAATAAGGTTTAGTTACTTACTTGTGCACAGAGGAGGAAAGAGGAAAAGTAATGGAAGAAGGCGGGAAACAAGAGAGGTGATTCACGGACCTGATAAAAAAATTAGATATTGTTAGACATATACACATACATTAAACAATATTAATTGAAGAGATTTTAAAAAAAAACGGCATGACTTTTGCATAATTTTACCTATCCCATGCTTATTATTAAGCATTCACCAACCATTCATCAACACAAATTTCCATCACAAATCAAACTAATACCAACTTTATCCATCAAACCAAATTTTAATAATTGTGGAAATCAAATACAAAGTAAAATAAGACACAACTAGCCTATTATTAAGCATTCACCAAATTCAACAACACAAATTTCAATCATAAACCAAACTATATACCAAATTCATTCATCAAACGAAATTCCAATAATTTGTGGAAATCAAATACAAGTCCAAAAGAGAAAAATGATACGTTAGATTATATTACCGGTTCGAAAATGAATTGCTCTCCGCTCCGCTTTCAATCTACCATCAAATGGTAAAGAAGCTCCTTAAGTATTTATCTGTAGAGACACAAAAGAGAAAAATGATAAGTTAGATTATATTACAGTGAGTGAAGAGAATGAAGAGTTAAATTAAAAAAAAATACCGGTTCATAAATGAATTGTTTTCAGCCCCTCTTCTCAATCGGGCGTGCGAGACTTGTGTAGCAACCCAATCTCTACAGAGGCAACGCATAAAGATTGAACAACATTCAGATCAATTAGAATAATTTTATATTAAACTTAACGACTATACAATACTCATATATATATATATATTATATAAATACATTCTCACACCTCTACTTCAAACCGCTACTAAAACGGCTAATACCTCACCTACTACAATATTTTTCTACTATGACTGCTTGTTCACGCTCTTATTCAATTATACACTACGAAACGTTCTACTCTTTTTCTACACTTACATTACATCTTTCATGTGCTGCACATCCTTTAAATGTTTTTCGTATTACTATAAAGATTTGGAAAGATGATTACTTTGACATTTTGAGGTTGTATCGGCTGTCGCAGCTGACGTTATTATTATGAATTGTTTTAGTGAACATATCTATATATATCAAACTTAAATATTAATAGGGACTTCGAGCCGTGGCAGCGAAACATAAATTCACGTGTTAAGAGAATCTCTAGGGTTACCCACTTCTTGTATATTAATTAGTTATCGGGTGTAGACACCAAAAATTCTCACCCCATAAGAAAATTCAAGAAAATACATAAATAGAGGGTCGTCGCCTTTCTTTTCCAAACTTATTCATGCACATACCAAAATGAAATTGTCATTTTATGAATAAATTTTAAATCAATTTTTGAAACATTCGTTTTTAAACCCATCCCTTTTTTATATTTTATTTTTATTTTGTTTAGCCATTTTTTGGATTTATTTCATTCTAGTCTGGTCTATTTTATTTACTTATGTATTTGCCCAGTAGTTTTTATGTTAGTTTATGATATTTTATTACATGTTTATTTTACGTCATTTCATTGAGATTTTACTTGTATTTTACTCTTTAGCATTTACTTTTATTTTAGTTTGTCTTTATCATTTTTTTTAGAAGTTATCTTCATTATCCTACACACATTTTGTTATTATATTACCTTTATCATTGTTTATATGTCCTTATTCTATTTTATTATTCCTTTTCTTGTAAAAAGAAAACAATTTTTTAGATAAAACCATTTTTTGTTTTGCTGTATATTGTTGTTTAGAATGTTACCTTTCTTGAAAGTAGTTTTCAGTTCGAAGTATAACCTTAATGATTTTTTTCACATTTATATATTGAGTTATGTTGTCAGCATGATTGGTTAGTATGACATGGGGGAATACTACAGATCTTGAGCTTTTTATTTTCTTTTGGTCATCTCTCAAATCTGGTAAAGTACAACCCAATCCACTTTGGAAATCAAATATGGCCCATCTTTGACAGGCCTGTTCTCATTTTCGGACACATACTACTCGGTGATATAGAAGGATACAAATCCCAAAACCCTACTGTAGCCGTCTCCCGGATTCTGTTCGCTCTTCTTCATTCTCAAGACAAACAGCCGCCAACAGGGCTCCTTCCTCAAAAAAAAAATCAACAGTCGACACCAATCCCAAAAACTTCTCCTCCGTTCACATAGCTCTCTCCTTCATTCTCTACACTCACGGTGACTCATTTGTAACCAAACAGAACATTCGAGGAATACACAATCTTCACCTGCGTGGAACATATGGTTCTGTCTGCGCCTCCTCCATTCTCTTCGCCGACAATAATACATTCTCTTCACCGACAAAATTTTGTAACCCGCCTGGCGAGAGCGAGGAACATACATCTCTGCTCTACCTTCGTTCTGAGACGGTAATTTTGCAACCCAACTGATGAGCAAGGAAACACAGGCTCTGCGCCTCTTTCTTCTCTTCATTCACCATTTGCAACTCTCTGGCGTACAATCTCGAATCACGGCGGTATTTTTGCAAACCCAATCGGCGAACAGGAAGTATGCTACTCCAGCTCTTCATCCTTTCACTTCCATACTGGCAAACAAGGAACACGCATGCTGCTCTCTTCACCTGGCAAACAAGGAACGCGCGTGCTGCTCTGTTCACCTGGCAAACAAGGAGCCTACATGCTCAACCCCCATGTCCTTCACTTCAACTGGCGACGAGGAGTATACATACTCTGCACTTCATTCTCTTCAACCTTCACGGAGCATACAAGCTCTGCTCCCTCTTCATTCTCAAAACTGGCGTCAAAAATGCTCTGCGTCTTCATGCTCTTCACGAGGAACAGATGAGTTGCGCGCCTCCTTTGTTTCTTCCCTTCACTCACAGTGTAGCTGCAACCCAACCAGCGAACAAAACGGGAGTGCTCTCCCCTTTTCCAACTAGCCGACTTACAGGACCAAGCATACAGGCTCCTATCTTCATTCTTTTCATTCACGGTGAACCAGAAACCTACATGATCTACCTTCATTCTCTTCAGGCATGGCGAACGTAGAGCACACAGCCTGTCCTTCTTCATTCTCTTCCTCGGTAATTTTGCAACTCAGTCGGCGAACAAGGAGCATACGATGCCTTCCTCATTCTCTTCACAACGGCGAACAAGGGACATACCTGCTGGGTCTAGTTCATTCTCATCCATCGGTAATTTTGGAACCTTGCTGGCGAACACGAGACGACGGTGATTTTGCCTAGCCGGCGAAGGAACTCATCTCCTTCAATCTCATCACAGACGGTGATTTTGCAACCTAGCAAGCGAACAAGGAACAGTTGCTTCGCCCCTCTTCAACCTGAAATTTTGCAACCAAACTGCAAACAGATTCTTCTTTCCTTTCCCACGATGAAACGAGATGCTCTGCGCCTTCTTCATTTGACTGGCGAAAACGAGAATATATAGGCCCTGCCACCGCCTTTCTCTTCATCGTCGGTTAGTCTTGCGAATCGCCGGCGAACGAGGGACAAACACGCCCCACCGACTGGAGCTCACCGGAAGTCTTCGTCTGGGATTTTCCCTCTGTCGATTTCATTTTCTCTCGCTCGTCAGCAGAAATGGACTCGAAGCCCCGCCCAATGCCATTGGTTGAAGGCACAGATGCAGATAGGCGTGAGGTACTTTTCTTGTTTCCTACTGTATTTGGTCCCAATCTGAATACCTCTGGGTTTACTCATATTTGCGTATGAAATGTGGTAATGCTCGTTAATCAATCTGTATAAGTGTGTAAATTTTTCATTTTATTTGTGTCGTCATCGCTGGTCCAAAGCGGTTTCGGTTTCTCCGCTTAATAAAGCTTCCGCATCCATGGCTTAAACTGAAATAATGGTCAGTTTGTTTAAGTACAAAAACTGGGAAGAAGATTTGACCAGACTGTAATAGCATGATCGGTGCACTTTTCTATTAATTACTTCTTTTGTTTCGGTTTAGGCGAATAGACTTGGATTCTACTTTTCATTCGTGTTTTTTATTATTATTATTATGTTGTAATCGTGTAAATACTATGGATCCCTGGTTTAAGCTCAAAATAGGGATTTACTATTTATTTCAACTAGGTTGTCGTTTCAGTTGATCATCCCAATCCGTGAATACACTGACTTTACCTTGTAGTTATAGGTCACCGCTACGATAGTTTTGATTAAGTGAAGTTTATGTTTGAGTTAGAATATTTATTTATTATTATCCCTTTTCTATTTTATCGGTCATACCGAATAGTTTAGACTTGGGCTTCACAAGTTCGGACACAGATGAATTTAATGAATAACCAAGAAAAATGTGTCATGCTATCTTAGGATGCTTATCTACTTCATTTGTTTTCAACTTTGTTCAGTTCTATGCTCATCTTTCACATTCATTTGTCAATGATATCTTATTTATTTTATGGGTTGGGCTTGTTGGGCCGATACAACCTTCGGCCCAAATTTGATCTCAACTACAACACAGGCCCAACTCATTACTAGCCAACCGGGCTAGGACAGGTAGCCCTAGATAGCCCATAGGTCACCCCATTTTAGAAAATCCTTAGGTTTGGGTATCCTCCATGAATACGGGTCCTAGACACGGTCCATGTGAGGAATACTTGTCTTCCTCGAAACTTTTCAAATCATCCCTTATTGTCAGAATAAAATTCACAATCAATAAAAATCCATTTCAAAATCTAAAACATCAATTGTCAAATAAAGCCCAACATCCAGAATAAAAAGGCCCAAGGCCCGAATCAGTCCTAAAAGGCTAATTCAACCCAAAATCAATTTTCAGCCCAATTGCAAACAAAAACAATTTTCAGACCAATTGCAATCAAAAACAATTTTCAGCCAACTTTCTAAGGCATAATCCGGCCCAATTCCAATGTCCAATGTCCAAACCGGCCCACTTTTTAAAGGCCCAATCCGAGGCCCAACTTGAGGTCCATTTTAAAGCCCAATTTGAGTCCCATTCTAAAGCCCAATTTGAGGCCCATTCTAAAGCCCAATTTGAGGCCCATTCTAAAGCCCAATTTGAGTCCCATTCTAAAGCCCAATTTGAGGCCCATTCTAAAGCCCAATTTGAGGCCCATTCTAAAGCCCAATTCAGACCCATTCCAAAACAACCCAATTTTTGAAACCCAAATCAAAGCCTAATTCGAGGCTCAAATCAAGGCCTAGTTTGAGGCCCAATCCAGCCCAAACCTTGATCAAGGCCCATTCTGCCCAAAAGTTCAAACAAGGCCCACATCCAAATCGGCCCATTAAGCCCACTCGGCCCACTTCGACTCATCTAGTCTAACTTGACCCAAACTTTGACCAAACCTTGACCCGAATGTTGACCTTTGACCCAAACTTTGACCAATCAAACTTTGACCCGAACTTTGACCAATCAAACTTTGACCCAACTTTGACCGGCCCACTTTGACCTTGACCGAGTGTTGACTTTGACCCAAGTTTGACCGATCTAACTTTGACCAGCCTAAACTTTGACCTGGCTCGTTTTCCAATCCCGGCCCAAGCTCAATCCAAATCCGGCCCAAACTCAATTCGTTTCGATTCAAGCCTAATCCAAATCCAATTCAAATCCAAATTCAATTCATTTCCAAACTCATTCTAATCCAAATCCAATTCAAATCCAAATTCAAATTCAATTCCAAACTCATTCAAATCCAAAATCATTTCAATTCCAATTCAAATCAATATTCATTCGAACCCCGGTCCAACCTCGATTTTAATTCAATTCCAATTCCATTCCAATTACACTCTAAATGTCTCACAGACCCGAGCGTCTCACAGACTTTGTCATTTCAATGATTCGAATGTCTCATAGACCTGAGCGTCTCACAGACCCGAGCGTCTCACAGACCCAAGCGTCTCACAGACTTCGACATCTCGAAGTTTCAAACGTCTCATAGACCCGAGCGTCTCACAGACTACAACATCCCGCATGTCAAACATCTTAAGAACCTTCAAAACCCCCAAAACGCCTGAACTACGTAAGGTCTGATCTCAACAGGGAGTTGAGTACGTAGGCAGCCCATCTAGGGTGCGACCCCATTCCAAACAAAAAACCCCCTTTCCCCTTTAAGGTGGCTCTCATATCTTTCAAAACGCTCAAACCTTCTTTGGCTTCCATAAACTTCAAACCACCAGACTCCAAGTTTTGTCTATTCACTCGAGCTCAGACTTTTCCCAAACCTCCCATCATACACTCATCCGAATTCATCTATTCCTCTTCTTGGCTAGCTTGGCAGAAAAGCTCGCCTCATCCACTCATTTTCTCTCCTTCTGTCCTGGTCCTATCCTTTGGCTTTAGTTGATCTCTCTAATAAGGTTTTGAAAGAAGGTAATCCCGACAATTGGAGACCGAGGTTTCCTCGGGCACCAATCCGAAGTCGTGGTCGTTGCCACCTCTAAGGGGTGTAACCCAGTGCGAACCCACACAGAATCTCTAGTATGATCGATAAGTCCTATCCATAGGCAATAATCATCAGAGTCAATTAACGGTTCTTAGAACCCTTCTCCTCCTTCCTAGTTCCTTAGGTCAAACTAGGTGGCGACTCTAGTCAATTCCGCCTTATAGAGGCATAAGTCCGCGTGGGGCCCATTGAGAGCGGGTGTAGTGCATACTTGCATCCCCTTTGCTTTCTGGGAAAGACGGACGATTAGTAGGTATTTGAGGGCTGCCAGAATAACGGGTTTTCACCCTCCACAGAATGGAAAATTCTTAGGATCTAGACTTCTTAGTTAGACCGTATTTTAGATAGACCCCCCTTACCGAAAAATCACCCTCCACAGAATGGCGACTCTGCTGGGGAAAACTTGAGTAAGTTTTTCTCAAACTCAAGGAAGACTGAACTCCATCAAAATTGTCAGGATTCCCCAACTTCTTTCAAAACCTTCAAGAGATTCATTCTAAAGCCACTAGGACTACTTTACTCCACACTTAGAGTGTGCACTGAGAGGATAGTTAGGATGAGAGTTCAGAGTTCGAGATTGGCCTTGAGTGTCATATGTGTGCTTTACCATTTGCATGCTTCACTTTTGTGTGTTTACTGTCTTATGTTTACTGCTCTTCATGCATGACATAATATTTATTGCTTATTTATTGCTTTTGTAAATGGGGCCTTCCTAGAAGGAGTCAACCCATTGTTGCATTGGGTAGCATAGGACATGCATTCCTCTGTGTCACCCGATTTGTCCACGAGTCACGGGATCCCAACCGGTCCACGGTTGATTCCCCATGAGTTGGGTCCTTCCTAGAAGGAGTTAACCCACGAGGTAATACGGTCCAAGACCAACGCCTTGAAGCTCATGATCCAAAAATATCCTCCATTACCCGAGTCTAAGCCAGCATATAGTGAGCCATGAGCCTTCAGTGTCCAGCTGCCTTATCCGGTGTCTAAGATGGGCTTATGGGTAGTCACCCCCTTGTATGCCGTCTGTCTGACCACCCTTTACCTTACCCTGAAGATTGCATGGGCTCAGTTCTCCATGGTTCCTCTGCACCACGGGTGTCTTTAAAGCCCAATGTCGCGCTACAAATTCATAGCGGATCCCGTATTTACGGATACCCATACATGACACAGCGTAGTCAGCGAATAATTTGGACTTTAGACACACCTTATCGTGCAGACGATGGGAGACCCGTTCCCATGCAGTACTTCCCCAAGTTTCCCAAAAGCGAGTATGTTGTGATAATCCCCGGCCGTGGCTCGTGTGACTGTATCACTTCGGGTATCCTGACCTTTCGAACTTAAGCACTCCGGACCTTCTTGATGACGTGCCCCACAGGCATAACAGAGATAAATCCCGAGAGATGAACAGTGAAGGAACGACGGTTCCCCCGGTGGTATGGAAGCATTGATGGACCTGGAAGGTGATTATCCCAATCATTCGCACTCAGCTCCACATAAAATCAGCCACGATTTTCACTTTGCGCTTATATCTACGTGTGATCACTTTTCAAAAATGAGCAAAATCAGAAAATGAATCATGTCAAACACTCTAATGAATTATCTTCAAAGTCCATCTCGAATGATTTCAAAAAATAATGATTTTCAAAATTGTTATTTCCAAAACAGTTTTCAAAAACGGTTTCAATCAAACTTTGGCATACGGTTTGCAAAAAACTGATTTCAAAAATCTATTACTTACAAATGATTTTCAATCATTATTTCTCACAAATGCTATTTCAAAAACTATTTCCAAAAACAAATTTCAAAAACCTACTTTTTACAAACGAATTTCAAACAGCTTTTTTCACGAATATCATTTCAAGCTTGTTTTTGAAAACAGTTTTCAAGTTGATTTCCACAAATGTTTTTTAAAATAAATGATTTAGTCCCCATGTTGTGACCTGCTATTTTTGAAGTTCAACCCACCTTCAAAAGCAGCGGTCATTACTGTGGAGTGTACTAGTCATTTCGTGTTTTCACAAAAGTGGTGGGTTTTCACAATGATCTTGTGCTCGATCATTCACCTTTCATTTCTCAAAGAACGCCCCTTATTTTCCTCGTCAGATCAAGTGGGGCATGAAGATCGACAACAACAGTTCAAGCTAAAAAACAGAGGAGCACCAACTCGAGTCGAGCGACATGAAGACCAACAGCGATTGTTCGAGTTCAAAATTTCTGAGAGTTAGAAGAACACCAACCGGTTTTGTTTGATCACGATACCGCTTCACTACAAGAGCCTGAAGATGAGCGAGCAGCCGGTCAAGATCCCGAAGACCAGCGAGCAGCCAATCAGAAGCCCAAACAAGAATGAGCTGCCAGTCAGAAGCTTGAAGACGAAGAAGAGGAATTCGAGAGACGTTTTAAGCTCAAACTCCCCCATTTAATGACTTTTAGAATCGATGTATAGGTTTTCCCCTAGCATTCTTTTCTCTCTTGTCATTTTCTGAATAGACTTTATGTATAGGTTGTACACTCCCTTTGAATTTATTTAGATCAATGTGTATAGGGTTCCCCACTCCCTATTTTATTTACGAATGATTGAGCATCAAAATTTCTATTGAGAAAACCCACCACTTCGAAAACACATGTTTTCAAAATTGTTTTTCTAAAAAACTTGATTTTTTTTAGCACATACGACTTGCTTCTTCCCATTTTTTGGTCAGTGCACATTCATTAATCATTCATGAATCACGCTCACCTTAGAAAAATTGCATAATCACATGTTGCATTCCCAACACACCACACACAAGCATTCATCCAAGTTTGCAAGCATGCTAACATTCACCTTTGTTATGTTCTTCCTGTTATGATGACCATGTTTGCAGGTGAATAACTGTCTTTGTCCACGAGTGATGACATGACCTTCGAAGTGATAGCAAGAAATACCAAGGATCCAAGCCTTTTCCCATTCAGCATACCATGTACATAGAGACCAACAACGGCAAAAAATCATACATCCCAAAAAAATCCCAAACAATCATACATCCAAAAATCCAAAAAAAAAAAACATCATACATCCAAAAATCCAAAAAAAATACATACACTTGAAAATCCAAAAAAAATCATACCTTCAAAAACCCCAAGAAATACAGTCACTGTCATATCGCGGGACCACCATGCGGGAGTGGTCACTCCCTGAAATTCCAAAAACCAGGAGCTAATCATCAGCCAAAAACCATTTTGAAACAGTTTCTCTCACATCGCGCCCAACATTTAGACCATCTTCAGGGCTTACAATGACGGGATGAGTTTCATGGACCATCAACTGGAACCGACTCAAGCGAGACTTGGTGTAGTCTTACCACTCATGCATTGCATCAAAAAACAAAAAAACAAAAATTATTCAATCAAAATCCAAAATGAGTCATTTTCGTTGTCAATACTTCATGCATCCAATACATAGTAATTCCATATTACCACAACATATTGCATGGTAGATAGTTGCATTTGCATACTTCCATATCGGAATGACATCTTTGGGAAAAATCTTGAGAGATTAGTTGAATCGAATGTTTGAATCACTAAACTCTCGACCCTTCAATTTACACATGGGTTTAAATCAAAATCAGCACCACAAGCAAAGTGAGTAGCGTGCGAAGAGCGGTATTTTCCCTTGAATTCCGAACGAGGATACTGGGCAATCCCCTGAGCGATGAGGGAAGGTAGAGAGAGCCAATCGAGGTAAAACCACGAGCGACATGTGCATTTTCTTCAGCGCATGGAGTGGCACAATTTAGAGTGAGATCAATGTCGATAAACAAGATACGAACTGTGATTCATGCAAAGATCTGAGAAGTGGTAAGAAAACAATCATTGACTAATGAGAACGACGAGGCACTTAGGAATAAAAATCTCCACAAAACCAAAAAGCTTTGACTGCCCTGTACATAATCCCTTAGTGAGCCCCCTGAGCTTTTCACGATAAACCTTTTTCTGTGAACTCCACAACATGCCAACTCACATACACATACTTACACACCTTACTCACCCATGCATAGAGGATCTCGAAGGAGCCAGCGCCATGGTCTCTCCCCACCATCTTTCACAAGAACAACAAACAAAAATGTCCAAGAAATCAGTGAGTCAAGGAAACTCCAAAGCCAAACACCAAAAAAGAACGCCAAAAATGTTCGAAAATATCAACAAGTCAATGCAACTCCAAAGCTGAAAGCTAAAATACAAAGCAGAGAACGCTTGAGAAAGTTGATGAGCCAAATGCAAATTTCAAAAGCAAAAGGAGAAGAAAGTTCAAATCGAACATCAGAAGAGACAAGAGGAAAAAAACCAAATCCAAAGGACCAATGATGTCCCGAAGGAACCGATAAGGGGTTATCAAAACCCGCCTAATCATTCCACCCATGGCAAAGGCAAAAAATGTCCTCTATTGCACAAAAGCTCCACAATTCCTAAACAAATCCTCCAGTCCCATGTGACATACATCATACCCCTCAACCCCGTTATAACCCAATGAAAGACCTCTGACTCTTTAGTTGGTGAGCATTAACTGAAAGTATCAGATCTGAAACATGAATCATAAGCTTCGTGCTTGTTATCAACATGTCCCACCTCACAATACAGGGACTATGAGCGAATGAGTGCGACCTTACTTCACAGGGTCTTTAGAGTGCGAGTGCCTCTTTGATTAAACTACCAAATCATAATCAGCCTACCCCATTGCAGGTGAGGAATTTGTGAGGATCGGAAAGTCCAGGACCTCAAAAAGAAATTCTCAGGAAAATACTGCTCCGACCATCGAGAGTCATCACACCATTTAGCACACACGGCTATACTCACGAGAGATTGACCCACATCCCTCCATGAGAGGAAAGCGATTCCTGTATTTCAGTTCAACAGTCACTCAAGATCGAACCGAAGATGTCTTATATTCGTAAACCTCATAGTAATAGAGATAGAGCCATACCTTCTCTCAAAAAAAAAAAAATGCATCTTGCATCTCATCTAGCACTTAGTATTTGCATGCATCATAACCATTTCACCTTCAACATCCGACTGGTAAGAACTCTACCTAGTCTCGCTGAAAATCGACTTCAGTTGCAGTTGTTGAAGCATAACTTTAGATCAAAAGATGTCAACTGGAGCCATCCCAGACCATCATCAAGCTACACTGAACCATCTCGTAGCCATCCTGGGCTATCCTCGAGTTACATCGAACCAAACTAAAGCCATCCGAGGTCGTACGAAGACAATTCCGGAACCACCCAGCACCATGCCCGAGCCTCATTGGCACCTCTCCCAAAGCCAAGCTAGAGCCATACGGAGTCATCATCCGACATTGAAATCCTTGGAACTACATAGGGGGCATCCTAACAGTCCGAGAACAATACGGGAGCCACCTCAAGTCCAAGTCAGAGCCATTTCGTCACCAGGGGCTTGCCTACAAAGTATCGAACTACGTATGGTCTGATCTCAATATGGAATTGAGTACGTAGGCAGCCCGTCTAGGGTGCGACCACCTCAAAGGTAAAACTTCCCTTTTCCCCTCGGTGTCATTAAAGTGAACCAACCAAAGCATCTTCATGCTCAATCAGCACAAGGTCATTCCGGAGCCATCCACGGAAATCCTAGAACCATGATGGGAACTCCCAACAAGTCATGCAACTGTGTTTCATCGTTCACCCATGAAAAACCATTCACTCAATACAAAGTCCACATCAAATCCCATCAAACAACAATAAATCCATCATCGGAGCCATCAAACCACCTTTAAAAAAAAATCTCTCAGGCAAATCAAAGCCCACAAATTGCCACAAAATCACCAACCATGTCAAACCCACCAACCACCCCGAGACCATTGGTCACACCGGAGCCATCAGTGCCTACCAAAGCCATCAGAGCATACTGGAGCCATCAACGCATGCTAGAGCCATCTCAGATCCTTGAAGCCATGCCGGAGCCATACCGGAGCCATCCCGAGGTTTTGATGTTATAGAGTCATCTGCTCACACAAAAACCTACATCCACAAACAGAGAGTTTAACTCAATTAATACATTGGTTAATCACCTCACATCACATATCATCTGTATATACCCACAAAATTCGCTCACTACCTGACGCATCTTCACACCCGCTAGGCAGCTATTGCGCTACTAGTGCGGTCGCATTTCATTTTACACCCGCTAGACAGCTATTGCGCTACTAGTGCGGTCAAATTTTTCGTTTTACACCTGCTAGACAGCTATTGCGCTACTAGTACGGTCGCCTTTCGTTTTACACCTGCTAGACAGCTATTGCGCTACTAGTACGGTCGCCTTTCGTTTTACACCTGCTAGACAGCTATTGCGCTACTAGTACGGTCGCCTTTCATTTTACACCCCGCTAGACAGCTATTGCGCTACTAGTGCGGTCGAATTTTTCGTTTTACACCTGCTAGACAGCTATTGCGCTACTAGTACGGTCGCCTTTCATTTTACACCCGCTAGACAGCTATTGCGCTACTAGTACGGTCGCCTTTCGTTTTACACCTGCTAGACAGCTATTGCGCTACTAGTACGGTCGCCTCTCATTTTACACCTGCTAGACAGCTATTGCGCTACTAGTACGGTCGCCTTTCGTTTTACACCTGCTAACAGCTATTGCGCTACTAGTACGGTCGCCTTTCATTTTACACCTGCTAGACAGCTATTGCGCTACTAGTATGGTCGCCTTTCGTTTTACACCTGCTAGACAGCTATTGCGCTACTAGTACGGTCGCCTTTCATTTTACACCCGCTAGACAGCTATTGCGCTACTAGTGCGGTCGAATTTTTCGTTTTACACCTGCTAGACAGCTATTGCGCTACTAGTACGGTCGCCTTTCATTTTACACCTGCTAGACAGCTATTGCGCTACTAGTACGGTCGCCTTTCGTTTTACACTGCTAGACAGCTATTGCGCTACTAGTACGGTCGCCTTTCATTTTACACCCGCTAGGCAGCTATTACGCTACTAGTGTGGTCCCGCCGTTTTTCCTCCACTAGGCAGCTATTACGCTACTAGTGCGAGATCGTTCATTTCATAACCTACTAGGCAGCTATTACGCTACTAGTGCGGTCCCGCCGTTTTTCCTCCACTAGGCAGCTATTACGCTACTAGTGCGAGATTGTTCACTTCATAACCTACTAGGCAGCTATTACGCTACTAGTGCGGTCCCGCCGTTTTTCCTCCACTAGGCAGCTATTACGCTACTAGTGCAAGATCGTTTCACACCCACCTGCTAGACAGCTATTACGCTACTAGTACGGCACACAATCAAAGTATTATAGGCTCGTCATAAGTCCTATAGCTAGATGTCAAGAGGTCTAGTTGAGGCTCTCCTAAGTCCTCGTACTTTCATTTGCATTCTAGGCTCGTAATAAGCCCTAGGGCTGGATATCAAGAGGTCCAGTTGAGGCACTCCTAAGTCCTCGTGCACCCCAAACCAATCTATTGTTAGCATTTTAGGCTCGTCATAAGTTCTAGGACTGGATGTCAAGAGGTCCAGTTGAGCCTCGTAATAAGTCCTCGTGCATTCAGCTATCATATCATTTCCCGTCGCATTCATACATTATATTCCTCGCGGTCGTATCCTATTACACCATGAAGCCGTAGTGAGAATTTTTGGCGCCCTCTCAACCTTGATCCAATTCTGCAAGGGCTTGCAAAATTGAATCAAGGGGAGCCATCTGTAGACACCAAAAATTCTCACCCTATAAAGAAAAATTCAAGAAAATACATAAAATAAGAGGGTCGTCGCCTTTCTTTTCCAAACTTATTCATGCACATACCAAAATGAAATTGTCATTTTATGAATAAATTTTAAATCAATTTTTGAAACATTCGTTTTTAAACCCATCCCTTTTTTTTTATATTTTATTTTTATTTTGTTTAGCCATTTTTTGGATTTATTTCATTCTAGTCTGGTCTATTTTATTTACTTATGTATTTGCCCAGTAGTTTTTATGTTAGTTTATGATATTTTATTACATGTTTATTTTACGTCATTTCATTGAGATTTTACTTGTATTTTACTCTTTAGCATTTACTTTTATTTTAGTTTGTCTTTATCATTTTTTTTAGAAGTTATCTTCATTATCCTACACACATTTTGTTATTATATTACCTTTATCATTGTTTATATGTCCTTATTCTATTTTATTATTCCTTTTCTTGTAAAAAGAAAACAATTTTTTAGATAAAACCATTTTTTGTTTTGCTGT
Source organism: Limonium bicolor (assembly GCA_023374045.1). Lineage (NCBI taxonomy): Eukaryota > Viridiplantae > Streptophyta > Magnoliopsida > Caryophyllales > Plumbaginaceae > Limonium > Limonium bicolor. Next base: position 190,886,420 of record CM041777.1, on the reverse strand, counting down.
ATATTGTTGTTTAGAATGTTACCTTTCTTGAAAGTAGTTTTCAGTTCGAAGTATAACCTTAATGATTTTTTTCACATTTATATATTGAGTTATGTTGTCAGCATGATTGGTTAGTATGACATGGGGGAATACTACAGATCTTGAGCTTTTTATTTTCTTTTGGTCATCTCTCAAATCGGGTAAAGTACAACCCAATCCACTTTGGAAATCAAATATGGCCCATCTTTGACAGGCCTGTTCTCATTTTCGGACACATACTACTCGGTGATATAGAAGGATACAAATCCCAAAACCCTACTGTAGCCGTCTCCCGGATTCTGTTCGCTCTTCTTCATTCTCAAGACAAACAGCCGCCAACAGGGCTCCTTCCTCAAAAAAAAAAATCAACAGTCGACACCAATCCCAAAACTTCTCCTCCGTTCACATAGCTCTCTCCTTCATTCTCTACACTCACGGTGACTCATCTGTAACCAAACAGAACATTCGAGGAATACACAATCTTCACCTGCGTGGAACATATGGTTCTGTCTGCGCCTCCTCCATTCTCTTCGCCGACAATAATACATTCTCTTCACCGACAAAATTTTGTAACCCGCCTGGCGAGAGCGAGGAACATACATCTCTGCTCTACCTTCGTTCTGAGACGGTAATTTTGCAACCCAACTGATGAGCAAGGAAACACAGGCTCTGCGCCTCTTTCTTCTCTTCATTCACCATTTGCAACTCTCTGGCGTACAATCTCGAATCACGGCGGTATTTTTGCAAACCCAATCGGCGAACAGGAAGTATGCTACTCCTCGCTCTTCATCCTTTCACTTCCATACTGGCAAACAAGGAACACGCATGCTGCTCTCTTCACCTGGCAAACAAGGAACGCGCGTGCTGCTCTGTTCACCTGGCAAACAAGGAGCCTACATGCTCAACCCCCATGTCCTTCACTTCAACTGGCGACGAGGAGTATACATACTCTGCACTTCATTCTCTTCAACCTTCACGGAGCATACAAGCTCTGCTCCCTCTTCATTCTCAAAACTGGCGTCAAAAATGCTCTGCGTCTTCATGCTCTTCACGAGGAACAGATGAGTTGCGCGCCTCCTTTGTTTCTTCCCTTCACTCACAGTGTAGCTGCAACCCAAACCAGCGAACAAAACGGGAGTGCTCTCCCCTTTTCCAACTAGCCGACTTACCGGACCAAGCATACAGGCTCCTATCTTCATTCTTTTCATTCACGGTGAACCAGAAACCTACATGATCTACCTTCATTCTCTTCAGGCATGGCGAACGTAGAGCACACAGCCGTGTCCTTCTTCATTCTCTTCCTCGGTAATTTTGCAACTCAGTCGGCGAACAAGGAGCATACGATGCCTTCCTCATTCTCTTCACAACGGCGAACAAGGGACATACCTGCTGGGTCTAGTTCATTCTCATCCATCGGTAATTTTGGAACCTTGCTGGCGAACACGAGACGACGGTGATTTTGCCTAGCCGGCGAAGGAACTCATCTCCTTCAATCTCATCACAGACGGTGATTTTGCAACCTAGCAAGCGAACAAGGAACAGTTGCTTCGCCCCTCTTCAACCTGAAATTTTGCAACCAAACTGCAAGCAGATTCTTCTTTCCTTTCCCACGATGAAACGAGATGCTCTGCGCCTTCTTCATTTGACTGGCGAAAACGAGAATATATAGGCCCTGCCACCGCCTTTCTCTTCATCGTCGGTTAGTCTTGCGAATCGCCGGCGAACGAGGGACAAACACGCCCCACCGACTGGAGCTCACCGGAAGTCTTCGTCTGGGATTTTCCCTCTGTCGATTTCATTTTCTCTCGCTCGTCAGCAGAAATGGACTCGAAGCCCCGCCCAATGCCATTGGTTGAAGGCACAGATGCAGATAGGCGTGAGGTACTTTTCTTGTTTCCTACTGTATTTGGTCCCAATCTGAATACCTCTGGGTTTACTCATATTTGCGTATGAAATGTGGTAATGCTCGTTAATCAATCTGTATAAGTGTGTAAATTTTTCATTTTATTTGTGTCGTCATCGCTGGTCCAAAGCGGTTTCGGTTTCTCCGCTTAATAAAGCTTCCGCATCCATGGCTTAAACTGAAATAATGGTCAGTTTGTTTAAGTACAAAAACTGGGAAGAAGATTTGACCAGACTGTAATAGCATGATCGGTGCACTTTTCTATTAATTACTTCTTTTGTTTCGGTTTAGGCGAATAGACTTGGATTCTACTTTTCATTCGTGTTTTTTATTATTATTATTATGTTGTAATCGTGTAAATACTATGGATCCCTGGTTTAAGCTCAAAATAGGGATTTACTATTTATTTCAACTAGGTTGTCGTTTCAGTTGATCATCCCAATCCGTGAATACACTGACTTTACCTTGTAGTTATAGGTCACCGCTACGATAGTTTTGATTAAGTGAAGTTTATGTTTGAGTTAGAATATTTTATTTATTATTATCCCTTTTCTATTTTATCGGTCATACCGAATAGTTTAGACTTGGGCTTCACAAGTTCGGACACAGATGAATTTAATGAATAACCAAGAAAAATGTGTCATGCTATCTTAGGATGCTTATCTACTTCATTTGTTTTCAACTTTGTTCAGTTCTATGCTCACTCTTTCACATTCATTTGTCAATGATATCTTATTTATTTTATGGGTTGGGCTTGTTGGGCCGATACAACCTTCGGCCCAAATTTGATCTCAACTACAACACAGGCCCAACTCATTACTAGCCAACCGGGCTAGGACAGGTAGCCCTAGATAGCCCATAGGTCACCCCATTTTAGAAAATCCTTAGGTTTGGGTATCCTCCATGAATACGGGTCCTAGACACGGTCCATGTGAGGAATACTTGTCTTCCTCGAAACTTTTCAAATCATCCCTTATTGTCAGAATAAAATTCACAATCAATAAAAATCCATTTCAAAATCTAAAACATCAATTGTCAAATAAAGCCCAACATCCAGAATAAAAAGGCCCAAGGCCCGAATCAGTCCTAAAAGGCTAATTCAACCCAAAATCAATTTTCAGCCCAATTGCAAACAAAAACAATTTTCAGACCAATTGCAATCAAAAACAATTTTCAGCCAACTTTCTAAGGCATAATCCGGCCCAATTCCAATGTCCAATGTCCAAACCGGCCCACTTTTTAAAGGCCCAATCCGAGGCCCAACTTGAGGTCCATTTTAAAGCCCAATTTGAGTCCCATTCTAAAGCCCAATTTGAGGCCCATTCTAAAGCCCAATTTGAGGCCCATTCTAAAGCCCAATTTGAGTCCCATTCTAAAGCCCAATTTGAGGCCCATTCTAAAGCCCAATTTGAGGCCCATTCTAAAGCCCAATTCAGACCCATTCCAAAACAACCCAATTTTTGAAACCCAAATCAAAGCCTAATTCGAGGCTCAAATCAAGGCCTAGTTTGAGGCCCAATCCAGCCCAAACCTTGATCAAGGCCCATTCTGCCCAAAAGTTCAAACAAGGCCCACATCCAAATCGGCCCATTAAGCCCACTCGGCCCACTTCGACTCATCTAGTCAAACTTTGACCCAAACTTTGACCAAACCTTGACCCGAATGTTGACCTTTGACCCAAACTTTGACCAATCAAACTTTGACCCGAACTTTGACCAATCAAACTTTGACCCAACTTTGACCGGCCCACTTTGACCTTGACCGAGTGTTGACTTTGACCCAAGTTTGACCGATCTAACTTTGACCAGCCTAAACTTTGACCTGGCTCGTTTTCCAATCCCGGCCCAAGCTCAATCCAAATCCGGCCCAAACTCAATTCGTTTCGATTCAAGCCTAATCCAAATCCAATTCAAATCCAAATACAATTCATTTCCAAACTCATTCTAATCAAATCCAAATTCAAATCCAAATTCAAATTCAATTCCAAACTCATTCAAATCCAAAATCATTTCAATTCCAATTCAATCAATATTCATTCGAACCCCGGTCCAACCTCGATTTTAATTCAATTCCAATTCCATTCCAATTACACTCTAAATGTCTCACAGACCCGAGCGTCTCACAGACTTTGTCATTTCAATGATTCGAATGTCTCATAGACCTGAGCGTCTCACAGACCCGAGCGTCTCACAGACCCAAGCGTCTCACAGACTTCGACATCTCGAAGTTTCAAACGTCTCATAGACCCGAGCGTCTCACAGACTACAACATCCCGCATGTCAAACATCTTAAGAACCTTCAAAACCCCCAAAACGCCTGAACTACGTAAGGTCTGATCTCAACAGGGAGTTGAGTACGTAGGCAGCCCATCTAGGGTGCGACCCCATTCCAAACAAAAAACCCCCTTTCCCCTTTAAGGTGGCTCTCATATCTTTCAAAACGCTCAAACCTTCTTTGGCTTCCATAAACTTCAAACCACCAGACTCCAAGTTTTGTCTATTCACTCGAGCTCAGACTTTTCCCAAACCTCCCATCATACACTCATCCGAATTCATCTATTCCTCTTCTTGGCTAGCTTGGCAGAAAAGCTCGCCTCATCCACTCATTTTCTCTCCTTCTGTCCTGGTCCTATCCTTTGGCTTTAGTTGATTCTCTCTAATAAGGTTTTGAAAGAAGGTAATCCCGACAATTGGAGACCGAGGTTTCCTCGGGCACCAATCCGAAGTCGTGGTCGTTGCCACCTCTAAGGGGTGTAACCCAGTGCGAACCCACACAGAATCTCTAGTATGATCGGATAAGTCCTATCCATAGGCAATAAATCATCAGAGTCAATTAACGGTTCTTAGAACCCTTCTCCTCCCTTCCTAGTTCCTTAGGTCAAACTAGGTGGCGACTCTAGTCAATTCCGCCTTATAGAGGCATAAGTCCGCGTGGGGCCCATTGAGAGCGGGTGTAGTGCATACTTGCATTCCCCTTTATGCTTTCTGGGAAAGACGGACGATGTAGTAGGTATTTGAGGGCTGCCAGAATAACGGGTTTTCACCCTCCACAGAATGGAAAATTCTTAGGATCTAGACTTCTTAGTTAGACCGTATTTTAGATAGACCCCCCTCATACCGAAAAATCACCCTCCACATCGGGTGTGACTTGTTATTTGGGGTTTAAATTTCATTACCTCTCGCCCAAAAAAATAATAAGAAAAAAATAGGCCTATTTATAATTCAAATTCACCAGCTACATTTTGTACTGGGTCTGGATTTTCTCTGCCGTAGCCAAATAATTAACTTGGATTGGCTATTCTAATTTTAAGAAAGCATTGTACATTGAGCAGGGTCACGTTTAGTCCTATAATTAATCGTCTTTAAACTAAATTAGATTTGCTTTTAATTTTAATAAAAAGCAGGAGTAGCAATCTGAAGAAAGGAAGTTTGGAAAACCAAATCGAATACTTTTACTTTTCTTCTTCTATCTTACAAAAATAGACGAAAAATCTATTTTATGTCATTGGTCTATTTAACGTTCTTACAATTTTGATAGTAGAATATAGTCTAGTACAATCGAGTGATAGTTTATAAAGATTCTGTGTATAGTTTGATAATTTTTTATTTGGTCTGGATAAACATCTATGTACTTAATCTACTATCAAAAACCTTTTATGTTTTAATAAAGTAGTACTAGGTGTAATAATGTCTACCAATCCAACATGAAATCTTTATTAGATCTCGTAAAATGTTTATTAAACTTTATAATAATACCTAGTAACACTCTATGATCTAAATCTCAAAAGTTGGTCAACACATGTTGATGATGGATTTTGTTTTATAGGGCATATTATATGAAGAAATTTGGTTCACTTTTTGCCTTTCATATATAAACGAAAAAAACCAAAGGATGAAATATACAATGACACAACCAGACATCATACTACACGCGACACATCTATAATCATTACTCGTTGCTAATTTAATATCATGTTTTCATTGCACTGTACATATACATTTCATAACACTTTCTCTAATTCTCCACACACGCAATACTTTTAAATATATAAGAAACAAACTACTCATACTTAATGCTCATCTTAATTAACAACATATCTTTTACTCGCAATCACTATAATTATATTTATTGCACATTAATAACACTCATTCATACGTTTATAAGCTTAATAAATCTAGCCCAAATAAGCTAACCTAACTATACTTAAAAGAAGGGCCAAAAACAGCACAAAAATTCACTCGGACATTTCATCGAACACCTTGTGTGCATACATAAATTTAATAGTTTAACAACCAAATCTTGCAAAGATTTCACACACACAATAAATATCATCATCCACAATCACAATGTGACAACAATCTATCAATTTTAACAACAAATTAACAATTAACTAAACAAAGTCGAACCCAAAAGTTTAGGGTTGCTCTCACCTCTGTTCGACCTCTGTTAGTGGCGGATGAGGCTGGCGACACCAACCGAAGACCACACCGACGGCGCGACGACCGGCGACAGCAAGGGGAGGAGGAGGGCGGCGGTCGACGGCTGTGGTGGCGGTGGTTTGTTCGAAATCGCCGCGGAACAGAGAGAGGAGAAGAGGGAGTTAATTAGCCCTAATGATCGTAATTGTTTCGAATCGGGCTGGGGGGCTAATTAAAAAGGGCCTATTTCGGCGGTTCTTTGTTAGGAACCGCCGAAATAGGCCCTTTTAATTATTAAATAAATTAAATAGACCTATTTCGGCGGTTCCTAACAAAGAACCGCCGAAATAGATGATTAAATTTAAAAAAAAAAAGAAAATAGAAACACCTATTTCGGCGGTTTCGTGTAAGGAACCGCCGAAATAGGTCTATTTAATTTTTTTTATTATTAAAAAGGGCCTATTTCGGCGGTTCATATCTAGGAACCGCCGAAATAGACCCCTTCTTTACATACTGTTAACATCTCGGGCCTCTATTTCGGCGGTTTTATCTACAACCGCCGAAATAGGGGCGCCGAAATAGACGTTTTTTGTACTAGTGAGATACACCAACGGTTTTTCACGTTCGAAGGGAGAGCCCCGGTAGTCCAAACCAAGGTCCATCTCCTTAGTCCCCAAGCAGTTTTCCATTCCATAAGCATTATGTACATGTCAAAGAACAAAGACAAAGATACACGGAATAGTTAGTAATGAAATGTAAGAGGATTGGGGTGTGTGCAATGGGATCATACGGCCCCTCTCAATGGGAGGAAAGGGGGCAATCTAATCATCTCCCACACCCCAACGAGAACATAGAAAAGAATTTCAAACTGCCAACAAATGCTATGAATTGTCAGATAAATCAAACATTGGGTTGCTACACAAATTAATTCGTCATCTTAGATTATGACTCAAACCGAAGTGTAGTATCAAAGAGATGAAGTTGTGAGTCATGTGGGATCATACCTAGAAGGATTTATATCATTTCCCCCTGAGATGAAGAATTAATAAGGACCAACCAGCCAACGAGTGCTTTATCTTAACATCATAGCATAGGCAACTATAACTCTATTCATGTTCTTATCTAAGCGCTTTGGAACAAGTTTCATGATAGTCTCAAACTAATTTCCAAACCAAATATCTATGCACAAAGGGCAATTAAGTATCAAAGGCGATTGAAATAGTAAAGATTGAAAGATGAAATTTCCAAACCCATTGGAAGAGAATCAAGCCCAAAACGCGTCAGCAAGATCAATTCGCATGATTCCAGTGTCAACCTCCAAATTGAGCAAGTGCCGCCTCAGTCAATTCCAGCCCACATCATCCAAACATGTGTACCTCAGTCAAGAGCAAAGCAAAATGGTAGTGAGCGGTAATCGCTACAAGCAGATAATAAGCATGAATGAATCGGTAGCATTTAGCAACAAAAGTTCATCCCGATGATCCATGACATCACAGAGGCCCAAGGCAAAAGGGAACACGTGGGCCCCTAATTATCCAAAAGGCCGGAAAAAGGATAGGACCCCTGCTGATTAACTTCTCTCTAATCACTTTAACCATACAAACCAATCGAAGGGACTTTTCTGAAGACGCAAACAATACAGAAAAGAAGTAGGTTTCCTCATTTCGAACCAAGTATCAACATAAATGGGCTCATAATTAAGCAGGATGAATGAGTCGATGCTAAGTAAAAACTTTTGCAAATAGTCTCAAAATTGATAAGCTCATCAAACTTGAAATGTAAATCAGACTAGGTCAGCCGATGAGCTAACTGCTTCGTAAACCCAAATTACCTTAATTTTTCATCAACAGTCCCAATTGGGTCAACCGAGTAACAAATGATTTGGTAAGTCAGATTATCAACACACCGAGCAAAAGAATCAAGGGTGTGATCCGATCAAACTGCAGCAACACAAGATAAGTATCCAGAATCCAGAAATTGATTACGCCGTCAAGCAAACCCAGTGTGGAGCATTGAACAGAGTTAGCAGAACGCAAGAGTGGAAGATCCACTACCAAACGCAAATTCAACAAGACGGCCAGACAAATGCCGTGATAGCTTTCGAGAATAAACGACAAGTAATGATTTACCAACATCTTGTGATCACATATTCAACAGATTCGAATAGATCTAGTATTCAACAGATCTAAACGCGTTTTCCATGCTTAAAATCTACCAAACCAGATAAAGAACTAACATCCATTTCAAAAGATGTATGAGGCACCCGACAAGAGATAGGTCGGAGCATATTACCAACTGAAAACCCAGAAACAAGAAACACTGGAAACGGGCAGACATTACAAAATAATCTGGGCTTGCATCGCTTTAAAAATGAATCACCGAAAAATCTCACCGGGGGCGGAACCTACACCAACGTTGTCGGATGTCACTGGTAATTCTCCCAAGGCCGGAGGGGAGTGCGATACCGGCAACGAGGTCGGGGTCCAGTACGGTTTATTTAGCATAACAGAGGCGGATGTTGAGATCGATGACAACTCGAAAGGCCGGGAACGAGCGTCGTCGATTCACACTGAAGGCGGCGTCGAATATTCAGGGCCGGAAGCAGGATAATTGTCGCCGATTTCGTTGGGGGGAGATGAAACGAGTCGCATGAAATGGGAGACGAGGACTGGTGAGATCGAGAGAGGGAATAGTGTCGGGAAAAGGAGTTCGACGACCACTGTTAGCGGGGTTGGGCTTGAGGGAGATGATAATGTTATTCGCGAGAGGGAGGAAGCCAGTATCGGAGGCCGCTGGAAAAATTTTCGATTGAGTTTTGGATGAAGGTAGAAAAGAATGAACTGAGGGCAGACAGTCGTGGATGGAGCAAGAAGTGAATCGGGCCCCTGCGGCTACTGTTTTACTCTTCCTTTTATAAGAAACAGATTTAGGGTTTCATTGGACAGATTCTGGTTTCAAATTGGGTCGGTCAACTTTGGTCAAACGGGTCAAACATGGATTGAGATAATTAAAAAAAAATGTATATGTAGAATAAAAATAAAAGGTTTAGTCAATAAAAAATGAAATGTTTTCTTTTTCAAAAATAACAACATGAAAATGACAAAATAATGTACGTAAAAATAAAGTATACACATTTGCCTACGACTAAGGAAATTAAATTGAAAATAACTAAAAAAAAAGGGTAAGTCTAAGACATATTATTGTTTGAAAATTCATCTTCGAAAAATCGGGTTTTTTTCTAAAATGCTTGAAAATTGGTTTAAAATTTTATTGTAAAATGATGGTTTCGTACATTTTGGAAAGAAAGGCGACGACCCCTCATATTGTATTTATTTTTTTTTGGAATTTGCTTCATGGGGTGAGAAGTTTTGGTGTCTACAGGGACCAGAAAACCCTTGAAGCTTCATGGGATGTCCCGGTGATGTACATACAAGAATAAAGCCGCACGGCTAGAGCCTATAACCAATGCTCAGCTTTGGGAGGACAGTAATTGTCAAAAACAATCAAGGTGAGTGCACATTGCACACCATGAATGACCAACGCTCAAGAGAGCTTGTAACCCGGTAAATTGCTACTTATCCTTGGTCAACCAAGATACTTGGTAAATTGTATCACAAGTGATGATAGAATGTGAGGTAAGTTAACCTACACAAAAAACCTAAGTGGAATAAGACATCTCAACATTGGGAAGATAATAAGATTGTCGTATGCTACGACAACCGTCATACACACAAACACAGGAAACTCCAAGTGTATTTACACCATAAGGAAATGGTGCCAATGACAATGGCAATGAGTAAAGAGAAACTATCACAGTAACGGAAACAGTAAAAATGATGTTGTACAATGAGTAAGAATACGGTGCGCAACAGGCGACCGCTATGAGGAAGTAGTTAAGCAATGACACGGAGTATAAGTATAAGATGACACACAGAAATATTCTTTCCTATCACATAAGTGACTTACTGTTAAGCGTTTACGCCTCTGCACTCTGTATGACTGAGTGTTTTGGCATTGCACTTGTTCAGCTAATGATCTAATGAGATGGCTAGGGATATGGAGAATGTAAACCGTAGTAAATCTTTCCTTTCACCACAGACATGGCACAAGCCAATTAAGCAAGCTTAGCAACAAACCGTGCGGCCTAAGGCCAAAGAAGCACGAAGAGTGCGAAACACACTAACAATCACAGATGTGAATTCCAATGGAATAAAAGGTGAAAGGAGACTTAAGAAAGTCACTAGGACCGACGCATATCAATGCAAGGTCATACAAGTAAAGGACACTTGTACCGAACCAGAAGAACTGGTATAACTTGGAAACTAGTGACAACAGAGGAAGCACTACAACTGAGTAGTGACTTAACCTCGCCCGACAATAAGTCGGAAGAGCTTAGCGAATGATCGTGGAAGTACAAATAGTGTGTATACTAGATTGCCAGAGAGCTGGTTATAAACCTACAACTCATTGAGTTCAAACACGGTAAAAGAATAGCGTATTTGTTTAGTAAACCTTATTCCCATAATAGACGGATAAGAAGGTGATGTATAGCACATTAATGATAACACGAAGGGTAAGTAACCCAAGCTATCAGGGTCGCGCAGCAGAAGCTAGTGGGCCCTAGCTAGGAGGCAATATACCTAGTAAGTATAATAGAATGGCTGTTAATACCTTGAAGCCGGTTAGGCTAGAACCGAATCAATTATGAGTTAAATAAACTCATATAGGAACTCTTGGTGCAAAGACTAAACCATTGGTATGGTTAAGATCCCTTTGACCAGAGCATATTGTATAGTATACGGTAGTGAAGCTAAATGCTTCAGTTTGCCCAGACTGATTAAACCAAAGTTTAATAATAATAAAATATGGTAGATTACGTGGGCGTAATCCCTTTTAAGGGGGGTAGAGCGAAAACCGCTTAACGTAAGTTTTGTGAATAAAACACATAAACCATAATGTGCAGAGCACAAATGAGAACCAAATTGATGATTGATACTATGTTAAATAAACATAAGTACTCATTCATATTGTAATTATGGTAATTAGGCATTAAACATGCAAATACCATGGAATGGATATATCTATCTTGTAACACCAATGTAAGAGTATTAGTAAAAGAAAAGTAATGAGTAGTGGACGGAGCTCCACAAGTATTGTAACCTTTGAAGAAGTAGTACGAAATGAATGAGGATAGTAGATGAATGAAGTTTATGAGTAGTGGAATCGTAAGTAAAATATTTGAAACAATTGAAGTCAACTAAATCTTATAAGTGTAGTATTCCTTAGTTAGAATATTGGAGATGATGGTGAGTAATGGATGGAAGTAGTGAAGGGTGATGAAATGAGCATTAGGATTGAACCATGAGTAAAGCATTTGGGAAGTAGAGTGAGGATGATTGATGGATTGATTCCATCCTTTGGAGATGTATGAATTCGTAATCACGACTAGAAAGAATAAAAAGATAGAAAATGAAAACAATTAAATTATTTGTTTGGTTGAACCTGATGTGGGAAGTCGAACTTGATCCTGATCAGATCAAGGGAAACCGAACACAAATTGGGGTGGAAAGATAGTTCAACACTGATGCTGATCACATCAGGGTCGAATGATTCTTGAAGCTCCCCTCAAGTGGTCACAAGAATCACACATAGGATAGAAGTAATGAACATAAATTGGAATCTGGAGTTGTATGTTTTAGAAGGATTTCTATGTAGCCGTGGGGAAGGATTTTCCATAGACTGGAGATTAAGTATTGTTGGAAGCTGGTACGGGAGAAGATAGTAGTATATTACGTTGTATTATTCCAAGGGCAGTGGGACATAGAGGAGTCCCGTGTCTAGACGACCGGAGCGCCTACGGGAGTGGAATGTGTATTGCATTGCTTTGGGAATAGCTTTGCATTGTATATATGTATAAGTTGGTAATGAGGAACCGGATGGTCGGTAGTAATGCGGATTGGAGTAACTATAGTACATTGGTATGGTATGGTATGTAGAGACCCTGAGTAATGGATTTGGGAATTGTAAGGAGGAAGAAGGTATGGCTTTGGTACTAGACACGTAAGAATGAGTAAGCATTGTAAACCTATAACCTCGAGCAACTTTGAGGACAAAGTTCTTAAGGGGGGTAGATTGAAATACCCGAACTTAAATATAGGGATTAAAATTAATCTAATACGTATTTAGGGCCTAATGGTACTAAATTAATATTGGTAAGGAAAAATAAACCCAAAAGAAATAAAGAAACGCTTAAAAGGCGAAAAACGCTAAATAAGCGTTAAATAACCGTAGGAGGTATGAGACCTCGGTTAGAGTATTATATGGATTCTAAAGGTTTAATAAGACCAAAAAAATATATGGGAACAACTCCCGAAGGAAACGGATCCAAATAATGAATTAAACGCTAATAGAGCTTTAGAGCACGTTTTTCGAGAAAACCCGAAAATGTGACTTTAAGTGGTCAAATGGACCCGTAAAAAAATTATAAATCATTAAATAAATGTTATTAAGCATTTATGGAAGCTTAATAACCAATAAAAATAAAGAAACGAGAAAATTCCGGAAAAAACGGGCCCGGTTAGTGAACAGTACCTAAACCGGGTAAAATGACGAGCGCTTTCTGTAAAAGACGAAAAACGCTCCAGCTAGTATAACTGTAGGGGACCGATTTTAATAGGTAAATAAACCCCTCACACACTCACATACTAGCTAACTAATTAAAGAAGCAAAAAGCAAAAAGTGAGAAAAGTAAAAAGGGTACCTTACATACCCTCTCTCCTCTCATTTCTATTCTCTCTCTCCCATTTCCCCCTTCCTCACCGATTTCCCTCACCCTCTCCCTCCTTGCTGTGATTTTGAGCTCCCCACTACAACAATGGAAGCTCCCTCTTCTTCTCCATGCTCTACCTCCATGTGAGCTCCAAATGTAAAAATAATTACATATTTGAACTCCCCTCGTTCTCCTCTACATTTCCCTCTTTTCAAAATTCGAAAAGGATGAGTTTCATCCCCATGGGTTTTCCCCATTTGAAGAGAAAAGCACACCATTATGGAGCTTGGAGTCTCCTCTTTCCAACAAGGTAAAAATCTACATGAAAAACTCATGTTTTCTCCATCCCCCTTCATAACCGATTTTTACCCTTGTGTAATGCCTCGTTTTTCTCTCTCTCCTTTGAGCAAAGTATCAACCTAGCAATGGTGGTGGATTCACCTTCTTGAACCAAGGGCTAAAACCCCTTCTAAAACTCTCCAAAGGTAAACCCTAGAATTTTTATTTTAAACACTTCAATGAATTAGTGTTAACTTAAGGGTTAGTAGTTTAATTACAATTGTTTTGTGTGTTTGGATGATGGGAATGGAGTTTGGCAACTCCATTCCCCATATGGCCGATTTGGGGCAAGAAAGAAAGAAGAGGAGGATTGGAAAAAGGAATGAAGAATTATAAGCTCAAGGTAAGAGCTCCTCCTTAATGCTAAGTTTTAATGCATTAGAATAATGGGAATGGGTGAACTAATTAAAGAACCCAAAATAATGTATTAGTAATGCCATTTGGAAGTTTGAGTATTTGTGAATTAGTATGTGGATTGTAGGCCTTGGAGCCAAGTATGTTGTGTATGAGTATTAGTATTGATGTTTGATGGAGTATTGGTGTATTGGGAAGGAATTTGTATTTGTATGTGTGCTGGTAGAACCCTTGTGGTTTGGCTAGAATAAGTATGAATTTGGTGAGAAAACTGTGTGTATGGATAAGTTAGAAATGTAGGTGAATCATGGCAAAATTTTGGTAGGAATATGTACATGTATGGAAGACTTGGTGAATGGGAAAACCAAGGTGTGTATTGGAGTTAGTAGAGATGTTAGTAGCTATGGAATGGTAGTAGTAGTAGTATGTGAAATAAGAAGTATAAATCTGTAGCAAGAAGTATTGGATTTCATTGGAGGAACTAGGAAGAATTAGAGTACAAGACTTAGTAAAGTGAATGTTGGACTTGGGTATAGATGTGTAATTGCTTGGAAATGTATTGGGATGCTAATAATGGTATTGGTGGTAGGAGTATTGAGTGTTAGAATTGGAACAAAAATCTGTAGCATTGAAGGATGAAAAACTGTTGTAAGTGTGGAAGGGAAGTGATGAAATTGTGTAAGTTGATTGATGGATTTAGTAAAGAGCTTGTGGATGAACTAAGGCAATTTGGAGGGCCTAGGTAGTGTTTAAACATGTGGGATTACAGGTAGGAAGATTGGAGAAACAATGGGCAAAGTATAGAACTGAAAACAGAAATAAAAATGCAAATACTGGGCCGGACCGACCTTGGGACCGAACTTGCAAGGTCGGTCGAGCCCAGATTTACAAAGACGGGAAAGCTTCTGGAATGGACCGAACTTGCGACCGGACTTGCAAGTTCGGTCGGACCAGAGAAATTCTCCCGTCTGTAACCTACTGGAATGGACCGACCTTGCGACCGGACTTGCAAGGTCGGTCGACACAAAATTTTTCCGTCTTGTAAGTTACTGGAATGGACCGACCTTGCGACCGGACTTGCAAGGTCGGTCGGGCTAAAAATTTCACGTCAGGTAACTCACTGGAATGGACCGACCTTGGGACCGGACTTGCAAGGTCGATCGGCCCTGTAATTTTCCAGCGTATTATCCTACTGACTTCGACCGACCTTGGGACCGACCCTGGGTAAGGTCGGTCGGGTCATACAAAAAAAAATTAAAAATTAAATAATATTAATATATATAAGTAAATATATATGTATACCCACATATACATATGTACATCTATGTAAGTATACCGATGTTAAGTAAGAAAACTAACTTAAAGGAAGTAAACAATGTGTAAGTATAAGAACATTAAGTGAAACCGAAACAACGGGACAACGGGGTAAGTACGGGAGTAGCAATTATGTATGTAATATAATGCGTAGTATTGATTGAACCGTTTGGCATGTAGCCAGGGGTTCAAGAATAGGACTCGAGGAACAAATAAGGACTAAGGAACAAGAGGGCACCGGTAAAGTAAATTGCAGAAAAAGGTATGATTTCTTCATGCCCTGTATCCTAATCTGGTTACCCCGATTTGTGCGCTTATTTGATCACCTAAATAAGATAAATGCATGAATCGGACTATATTGCACTTACCTGTGCTTGACTTATGTTGTTCTCGATATTTATTGTCTTGAGCACTAGTTTGTATAATTCATGAAATGTATGAATGATGATGGCTTGTATTCGAATCTTGTATGGTACTCAAGTATTGTATTGTATTTTGTATAAATAGGTATTGAGCATAGTAATTGTGTACGTGGCTTGTATGAATGACTTCTGCTAATTCCTAACTACCTAACTCCTAACTTAAGTGAGTAAACCGGAATGAGTAGAAGTCTGATATAGCTTCGGCCACGTGTGAGGATGCGGAGTCACAAGAGGTTGGCTGCAATTCCTGACTCTTAAACTGGTCCGCGGCCCAAATCCCTTAAATGGGTAGCATCCCGGATTGGTGAGTCAAGTAAATCCCGGAGGTGGGACGGTGTAGTCCCCAGGGCCGGAGGTCCCGACGACTTAACTTGAGTAAGAGTAAGAGTAAGTAAGTATGAATCCGTAAGTATGTATGAGTATGAGTATGTATGTGTATGTATGAAGTAACGAGTAAAAGAGTAATCTCCACCCGATTAACCCGGGTGGACCAATGAAGCTAACAAGAACTATACTTTGTGTATGTAATGAATATGTGGACTCGGAAGGAGGTAAGTATGTATTGGATGTTTATGTTGTACTTCCTGTATGTAATGAAGTGTATGTATGTGTGTATGTCTTGCGTAATGTATTGTAATATTGTGTACAAGAGCATGTATGCATGTATGTTTGTATGAAAATGAACTGCATGTATTCGACCAAGTGGTCGGCGTACCCTCACTAGTACGCGGGGTATGCGGTTATCATGCGCAGCGAAAGCTGACCCCCTAGGGGAAACGTTTTTAGTGTGCAGGTACTCGAAGCGAATATGGTCAAGATAAGAGACCGGAGGCACACCCTTGTATTTAGAAGTAAGTAGCGTGTGAGGAACGGGTAGTAAGTAGCCTCTTAGTGAGTATGTATGAACTTGGAAGAAGCATTGTAATTGTATTGGGAACCTAGTAAACTCGGTTATGTATTTTGTATTGTATGGTTTACGAAGGAGTAAAGTATTGAATGGAACCTTGTAGTATTCGTTTGATGAATGGAGTATGTGTCGTGGAAGTGTAGTACTCGGGATTCCGGTCCATCAGACCGATGCTGTATGTAGTAGCAGTAGCCTTGTTAGTCACGTGGGTGACTAACGTCATTGTATCACCCACTGTATGTAAGTATGTATCCGCTGCATGACTCTGGAAGCACGAGGAGATTGGACGGTAATGATTGTATTAATAGTATGGGTGTTACATATATATTTATATTGAACAAAAATATTTAATAATATATAACAGAAAGAATAAAATGAATCATTGTAAATATTTCTTAATATATACAACATCTATATTTGCTCATAATTAAAGTTTTTTTACTTTTAATTCTTACCTAAGTATATGTTATTCATAATTAATTTATATATTAATGTATTTATTATTAATTATTTGTAATTGAAACTTGAAATATTTTTTAATTCTTAAACTATTTAAGTAAATTAATATTTGTTTAAAATAATGATGGCTTATGTGGGAGAAAATTATGGAAAAGAAAAGAAATTAATACTATGGTCCATGATTTGGGTAAGAAAGGTTTTGGGGTTTCAAAACTGATTTTACTACTATTAAATTTGATATTATTACTGAATCGGAAAACGGCCCAGTAAAGCCCAGCTCAAATTATCCTGACTTCTCTTAGCGATCCTGTAGGAAGAGTCCAATCATCCCAGACCAGCCAACAAATTCTTGCCCAGTGGCCGCGGAGTTTCCTGCAATACGAGGTGGTTGCCTTGGAATTTGGTGAATGGAAGGAAGCGCTAGCCAGGTTATCGCTGACTATGATTTATCGGACTTGGTCTCAACTAGGAATTTTCAATATTTGTAACTTCCTCACCTGTTTAAGTTGCGGTTCCATAATAGCTGTTTTTTTTTTTCCAGCTTTATGCAGGTTATGATAAACAAGATTTATGAGGATTATGAACAGTCTAAAAAACAATGTGTTGGTTGATGACATGAACTGAATAATTAGATGTTTAACGTGTAATTACTTCAATGTCCCTCATTAATTTGCTGTAATGAGAGTACGAATTCTGAGTTTTCTGTATGAGTATAAACAGTTTTTTTACCACCATGTCTCAAAAGGCGGATGTCACATATTGAATATTATGGGGCATGTATAATGTAGTCAACATGCCATTAACTATTGCATTAAGGTCAAAAAGTAGTTTTCGAAGGGGGCCTAATTTCAAGATACTAGTACTCCATATATTATGTTCAGCGTCTGCAAGGGCTATATATGGATTAGCATTAAATTTCGTTTGGTCGGGCAACTCTCAATGTTGCCATGTGCATCAAATAATAACGTCACATGGTAACCTCCCATAAAAGGAAGACATCCAAATCAAGATAAAACCAACTCTATAAGGCTTAAAAATAGAAATTGTTATCGATCTCAGTTATCATCTGAAATTAAAAAAAAATAGAAAAAAAATTAATATAACAAATATATAATATAGAAATAAACCTAAAATGAGACTTGTTTCATAAGCGATTTATAAAAGAATCTCTTCCAAAAAAAAAACTATGACAATGCGAATTTAACGTCATAATGACAATTGGGAAAGCAAAATATGTGATACAGAAGGTTCCATCAATAGGAGAGGTACTGAGGAATACTTGTACTGATAATGGACGAACACATGGCGATCGACCAATGATGGATCGAGCTATATTTATGTCATATGAGGAAATCTGTTTCTCACTGAAGCACGTGCTGAAATTAATGAACACTCTCCACATTCCAAATAGACTAGACAAAAAACGGATTCACAAACTGAATTTCCTTAATCAATCATCATCCAAAGTAACTTAAGTAGGACTGATTAATTAATACTTTAATTATTGATACAATTAGATTAAATTGTAACTAGTTTAATCGGCTTTTTGATACAATTTTACCAATTGGGTATATGGGTAGGTATAACGTAATTCAACATTTGTTCAAAGATGATTCTAGCATGGGACAAGAGTAGAGAGTCCTTTATAGCTAACAATTGTTGGAGCATAAAAGTGACCTTAGATATTCTTTTCTTTTGCATCTGTCTTATGTTCCACCTTTTTTATTTTACTGTTGTCAAAAGGGTTTGTCATGTTAATTAAATCATACTATATACTAAGGCGAATTCTTGCCTACACCTCAATGTACCGAGATGGCTACATACAACAGGGTACGGAGGGAGTTACGAGCGCAAACAAAACAGATTTATTATTTTGTTTTTCATTTTTTTCCTTTCCACCGTGCCGCGCCGCGTCCCTTTTCTTTGTTTTTTTTTTTTTTTCGTGTTACGCTTCCTTTCTTTTTTCTTTTTTTTATGCTTTTACTTTCATTTTTCAAAATTTAAAAATCTTTAAATTAATATAATTTTTAATATATATGTCTAAAATGAAAAAAATTATATCATTATTCATATAAATTCAAGCTCTTCAAAACAAGACCAGTCATGGATATGTTTTGACAACTTTACAAAAAATATTTTTACATGTATAGTACACAAAACGTAAAAAAAACTTGTACAGATGGTCATACAAACCTGTACAAATGTTCATTAAAACATGTACATCCACACATAAAAACTTGTACATCATCGCAATAACTCGACAGGTTTTTAGGGTTTGTGGTAGCGGGTTTAGGGTCTACTTTTTTAGCTATCCTAGGGGGTGTTTTGGGGGTAGGGTAATCTATTTGGAATTTGTTTCGTACTTTATATTGTAGCAACTAACTCGACAGGTTTTTAGACCCTAAACCCGCCACTACAAACCCTAAAAATGCCTTCGACATTTTTAGCTATCCTAGGGTGGTTTTGGGGGTAGGGTAATCTATTTGGAAACCGTTCTATACTTTACATTGTAGCAACTAACTCGACAGGTTTTTAGGGTTTGTGGTTACGGGTTTAGGGTCTGCCACTACAAACTCTAAAAATGTCTTCGACGTTTTTTAGCTTTCCTAGGGTGGGTTTTAAGGTGTGTGGGGTTAGGGTGATCTATTTGGAAGTCGTTATATACTTTAATGTGAGGATGTATGTACATATTTTAATGTGAGAATGTACATGTTTTAATGTGACGATGTACATGTTTAAATGTGAGAATGTACATGTTCTTTAATGAACATCTGTACATGTTTGTATGGTCATATGTACATGTTTGTATGACCGTGTGTACAAGTGTTCTTCCTTATATGTACATGTTTTAATTTAAGAATGTATATATTTAATGATTCATACAGGTTTATATGACTATCTATATGCTTTTAATGCGAGGATGTACATGTTTTTATGTGAGGATGTACATGTTTTAGTGAACATTTGTACAGGTTTGTATGACAATCTGTACAAGTTTTCTTTTACGTTATGTGTTCCATACATGTAAAAATATTTTTTTAAGTTGTCAAAATATATCCATGACTGGTCTTGTTTTGAAGAGCTTGAATTTAGATTAACAATGATATAATTTTTTTTTTATTTTGGACATATATATTAAAAGTTACAACAATTTAAAGTTTTATGATAAAAAAGAAAAAAAATAAAAAAAAGAAAAGAGGAGACGCCGGGCGCGGGGATGTTTTTTTTTTTTTTTTAAAAAAAAAAACTTACCATGTATCTGATATACTAATCGAAATCGGTCATCATCAAAATATGAAAATCGAGAAGTAATTAGCTTCTAAATATTAATTTTTCCAATATTTACATTACGGCGTTACCCAAATTGTCAACCTGGGTAGGTTTTTTTTTAATCCAACTGAGCTATGTGGACAATATATGTGGGTACGCAGATATTAGTTTGATTGCTTACTCTAATACAAGCATCTATGATTTTTTTTTCCTTTACTTCTAGAAAAGTCATGTATAGTACTTGTAAAGATAAATTATGATGGCATAGAGAAATAAATACATGAGGAATTAAGCATGGGATAGAAATCATATCATATACAAGGTGCATGAGTGTAAGAGGAAGAACGTAGCAAATTAAATAAAATCCACATCATGCCATTGCCGAGGTCAGTTTCTGGTTCGAGGAGCTAGCACATGCTCACTTCTATTTTAAGGAAAATAATAATTGTCCAGCTTCATGATACTATCTTTATTTTACGCATATGATATAACTCGTGTTGGGTGGGACCCTTCTTCTATCTTCCCAACCTCCATCCAGGAACAGAAGAAAAAAAACCGCTAAAAATATTTGAAAATGAAAGTAATATCCACTTCCTCACTTTTTAAAGGAGGGTCATGCTGCTGCAAGCTAGTAGATTAAGACATTATCATTTTCAAAAAAAAAAAAAAAAAGATAGTGACATTTTCATGTGCAAAGGTAGATGGTAAATATAAAGAAAAAGAACATAACATTAATGCACCTTTTGACGAAAGTATTGCTCGTGTTTCATCGTCCAATACTATGCGCTTCAGCCAGCCCTCCGATTCCGATTGGAGGCGCAGTTTGGTCAAAGAGTAACTATACAAAAATTGAATTGTGAGAAATTCTTCATATCAGACAACTAAGAGAGGTTACGGGAACAAAATGGGGGGCAAACAATATGGTACAGTTTATATATAGTAAAAGTACATGTTTTGTAATTTTAGAATACCGTTTAAGAGTACAATTTCACTAATATTAGAACAATATGGTACAAAATAACCCCCCCCCCCCCCCCCCAACTAAGAGCAAAGGATACGCTCAACCAATCATGTCATGGGGAGAGGTCCCCTTCATCCAAATGACATATTAAATTGCTAATTTGATTTTCACAACGATGAGCGCGGGGTCTACAGCTTGGCTCGCCATACTTGATTTACGTCACTCACTTCATATAAAGTAAACTATGTTGGCAGGTGGCACGCCACGAAGTCGATTAGCCTATTCCTCCTGCTGTGGCGAGAGATCCAAGAAATGCAGTTGCTAAGTCTAAACTAGTTGGTGGGAATGCTAAGCCAGTCACAAATCATCCACCAAATCCTACGAGAGATCATGCAATGAAAAACCAAATTTATGCTAGTCTCTAGAGCATGCTCACAGAGCCAACAACAGTTAGCAAGACATATATCTAACGCTTGAAGCGTGTTAGATGTTTTAAGGCAACCTTTAAGGGTGACCTACAAAATGAATTTAGCATTGAAGATAAACCAAGTTCTTCAACAAATATCAAACCACAGAAATATGTGGGGACGATTGAAGGTGTCATTATATTAGTTACTCACATGAGGGCGAGTGGAGTATGAGAGAAGAAGGGATAGACCGAAAAGCTTTGATCCACCTGTTTGTGGTATGAAGAATAGATTTCCTGGCTCAAGGGTTGCCTTCCTTCTGGGAGGTGATACAAATGTTATTTCCATCTAGGTAAACCATATGAATTCATAGGATCCAAAGCCTCTCGTAATTGTGGACTATAGCAGAGATGAACATGAGAATAAAACATATGTTCCATATGTGGATGTCCTTAAGCCTCAAGCCCTTAACTTTCTTATTAGCGCAATATACAGTACTCCACACCACCAAAGTCCTGGGATTACTATCAATATCACCGAACAAAAGGAAGGAGTAGAAACTCTATTAACACATTTAATGACGTTATTTTTAATGAACACAAAAGAAACTTAGAACCCAACAATACCATAGAGGATGCTTTATGTATGAGGGGAATGCAACACAAACAAAATGTGCTTCCTCCCCTACCCCCCGAAAAGATACTTTTGTGAATGCTATCGATTAAGGGGGAAAGGTAGAAGTTTTAGGTATAATGGGAATGCCGAGGTCACTAAAAGGAAAGCAGGCTTTGTTGAACCCATGGAGAGAAGGATCAAGGAAGCTGAAGGAGGAGGGACCCCACCCAGGAAGATATCAAATTTAAAGGGATTAATCTTGATCCCCGAGTCTTTTAAAAAAAGGAAACTTTATCAAGCATAAGGGATATGGACTCCTGGGAGCATCATCGACAAAGAACATATGGGAGAGGTTACTACAAAAATAGTAATTATTTTTTAATATTGATTAAGGTGTAACTAACCGTCGTGTAGTTTTTTAGAAAAAGATTAAGATGCATACAACCTCTCATCGATTTCTTTTAGTACGACATATAGTTAATAGCGCTTATTTCTTTTATTTTCAACCTACTCACAAGACATTAGGGTTTTCTCTACACCGCATTGCACCCCCGCCGACCCATTCTATCCTCTCACAGTGGATTTTCTCCTCCCCCTTCCCCATTCCTCTTATGTAGAGCTTGAACATAGATCATATCGTTATAACCTCTCATGTCCTCTTATCTTGTCCCTGATTTCTTTTGCCTTCTCAAGTACTATACTGGTTGCCGAAAGTTTGCCTGATTTCGACGGCATGAAAATTATCTGAAAATAGAGTATCTAATCACATATCAGAAAGGTTGTTTTTCATGGTTTTTTTTCTTACTGGGTTTTTCTACTGGTTTTCAATTATTGTTGATTCTAGCCTATGTATTTTTTGGAGGTTCTTCTTAAACTGTTAGGGTATAGGGGGTGTGAGATTTTAAGGGCAACATAAATATGCATGATGAGATTTACGCTTTGATTTTGGTAACTGATGTTAACCTCTGAAGAGTGACATAATATGAGCGGACCTTAATGATTTTGAATTTCTCTTGTTGAAGATTGCAAAGGACAAACCCAGTCGATGCAAAGCACGACAAATCTGGGAAGTGTGGGTGGTGATGAAGAGCCACTTCCAGTGACGGTGATGAAACAGGTTAAATAAGATCAATAGTGTCTAGTCACTTTACTTTATATAACTTTACTATCCACAATGAAGAAAGATGGACATCCGTTAGTGTATATGATGTGTTCGATAGCGAAATATGGACACTGGTGTCTTGTAGGTGTTTCTCATCCATGGAACTGGATTTTTTACATCCCTTACTTCTCAGTTAATTAGTTTGGAATTGGTTGGTTGGTTGATTTGATTTATTCATTCTGACTATACTAGTATACCCCATATGTGATTCATTCTTTTATGATGAATTGGTTTAATTTGAGTATAGTTAGCTAGCTTGCTAAGTGAGCTGATTTCCCATCAATATATATATATATATAGACAGGCTCATGTCATTTTGTATTATACTCATTGTGTTGCATTTCATATAGGCCACCTACTATAAGTTGATCACAACTGGAATGAAAGCTTTGGACATAATATAAGTATTCATATCAGTATTCGTATAATACCCTCCTCTTCAATAACATGCAACACATTTAGTGTTGATTTATCTAAGGATTCTACCACTGTGCAAAATACTTTTAATTGCCTTGTAGAAATCATCACCGATAATAGCCTTGACCACTTTGAAGAACTTGGCCGAATAACGATTTGGCCCTGAAGCTTTATCGTTCCCAATGGAGTGCAAATCTGCTTTGATGTCATTAATCTTGATGGTCGGGTAAGGAGGCCCATGAGTTATTGACGAGGATTCTTGATATAAAGATTAAGATCTGTAAAAGAGCTAGAGAGAGTCTCTCTAGTGCCAAGACCACATTTAAAGTGGTCAACAAGGCAATGAACATACAATATTGTTTGGGGTATAGAGAGACACCCCATTCTTGTGAGTTAAAGAAGCAATATAAAATTTATTCCTCCTAACCTTAATAGCTATGTGGAATCTTGCAGAGTTAGTGGCAACGTGCTTGAGCCAGTAGCTATTTGAGATGTGTCTAAGAAACAAGAGCTCAAGCTTGTCCTTAAGCACAAGGTCTTCTGAAGGGATTCTCCTTTAAGATAAGGGTAACATTCCAGGGATCCAGGTCAGGCTGCAGTTGGATGTTGTTGAACTCCTCTTTGATGGAATTATTAAAGGAAGAGAAAGTTGAACCCGGTTCTATGGAGGGAGGACAAAGTGGATTTGGGATTGTTAAGCCTTTTGATAAAGGATAACATCTCAAACTACCGTTGGATGAGAGACTCCAGCCATCCTTGATAAGAGTGAGGAAGGAGGAATCTTCAGTCCTTAACTACCATTGGGAATGAAGATAATCAAGGACTATGGTCAGAGTTTGGGAGGGGGAGGGGATGAAGGAGGAGTAACGAAAGGAGAAGGCAAAAATCGAAGTCCTCATTAACCAAAACACGATCAATCTTCCTCATGATCCAATCGTGATCATATAGGTTATTCCACTGGGTGAAATGACCATAGTACCGAGGGTTGGAAATATTAGCATGGGTAGACAATCACTAAACTCACGATCATCTTCAGGAGTAGGGATACAAGAGTTAAGCCTTTCTTCCACAAAATGATGTTATTGATATCATCTGCTACAGCCCAAGGGCAAATAAGATTCTGACTAAGGTCAACAATCTATTCCCTCACCTAGGACCTAGAAGCATCGTTATTCATTCCATAGTGGAGATGGAAAACAAGGAAGCTTCATAAGGCGAGACTTTATAGGTAAGCATATACGCGGATGCATGAAGGGGGAAAGAGAAACAATGGATGGGTCAAACAGAACCAAATGTGACCATTAGAATGAGCATAATAGTTGTGAAAGAAGGTTCAAGATGGGAAGAACCTTTCAATGATAGGGATGTGATTACTAAATGAAACACGAGTCTCTAGAAGATCAAAGACACAAATTTTATTAGCTTGGACAAATTCTAAGATCTTTCTAAGTTTGAGGTTATCACTGCAGCCCCTAACATTTCTAGACAACAAAATTCATTGTGACTAACGGGAAAAGTAACGGGGCACAAGATCGACGCCCTACTCAAGATAGGAAAAAGAATTAGTCACTTGGAAGAAAAGTCCTTAGGGGGAGGGTCGGGTAAGCACCTTAGACCCGACAGGGGAGAAGTGGGAGGATGACTTGTCAAATGTCCAAAGGATTTTCCTCAAGAACAACCGGGAAGGAGGGTGTACATAAGTATATTAGAGGAGGAGGAGAGGTAAAAACAATAACTCGGGAGGTAAAATGAGTTATAGATAAGTTTTATGCTAAAAATTATTCTACGAGACCCTAAAATTAGAAGGAGTAATAATACATAAAGTCAAAGAATCAAATAGAACTAAATGGAGAGTATAAGTAATCATCACATACAAATAGTTTATAACAATATAATAAGGTGTTTTTTTTAAATTGTGTAATCTTGTAACTTTGAAAAATTATTCAAAATCATGTGCTAGAAAGTTCATAAGAAGTATTGAGTAAGATTTTACGCATATAATATAGATATTAGACGTAAACTTCAATATATCATTAATTAAAATTAGTAAATAAATATTTACGATTTTAGTACATTTAACAGTACATTCATTTGATACGTTTAAGTATGAAAAACTAATAATAGTGATGTTACTGTCACGTTTGGTACTCATTTCATTGATAAATGCACTATAATATTTATGTTTGAAAGAAAGAAGAAAGAAAGAAGATAAATATACTATAATATTAAAAGCATATACATGCTAAAAACAACAATATAAAACAAAATGAGTATTGAACAACCAATATAAAATCCCCCAATTGTATAATCAAGAAACAAACAACTCGACCTAAGAAACATAGTTGAGATCTCTCTTTCCAGAGGCGATTTTCTAGGAGATCTCTCTGCCTTTATTCCAAATAGTTATCCGGCTACAGAAGTGGTTCACTGTAGTATGGGTAGGAATATCCATTATGTCTCTGGTACGATCTATACTATGAGTCACCCTGTTAGGGGTTATGCCATTGGCTTAGAAGGTTCCTTAGTAATAAAGAAAACAGATAACCATCAAATCCTAGTCTTTTCAGAGCCTTTAGGAGAGTCCAACTACCAGTCTCCCTCCTTTTGTATGATCAGTGTTATCCTCGAACATCATCATCGTCGAGTTTTTCTTTTATGGACTGTTCATCCATGCTCTAGTAGAAGTCTAACTGTTATTTTCCTTTCGCCAACTCTGGTTGTTCCGCATTTCTCCAAGATCCTTACGAGTGTTGGTAAGATTCAAGGTGTTAACAAAGATTCTACAGCGATAATCTCTGAGTGTTTTGGTTGGAACCTGGGTATCATGAAGCAAGTTACCCAAGCGTGTAAAGAGTTACTTATTCATTCTACAGAAAAAGAAGCTGTAGAAGGTGACTTGCTTTGTCTGGAACCTCCCAATCCAGACTTCGGGAAGTCTCTTGTAGGCAGAGTGTGGCCCCCGAACAAGATTTCAGCAAAAAACATGCAGAACTTTCTATTTCAGATATGGAAACCAAAGGCCTTTATGAAAGTTTCTGAACTTGCTCCTAACAGATTCTCTTTTTAGTTCACTCATGACAGCGATCTCAACCATATTCTAGCAGGAGGGCCATGGCACTATCAACATTGGTTACTTGTAGTTATGCCAGTGGATACTTCTATTAGCATTATGGAACATGATCCAGTCAAAACTAGAGTTTGGGTGAATGTCTACAATCTTCCTATAGCTTTGTTCAACAAAACGTCTACTGTTAACCTTGGGAACAGGATCGGGAACTTTATTACATGTGCTGATAAACTTAATCCTCTGGCTTCGAAAGCTCTTAGGATCTGTGTTGAAGTAGAAGTTAACAAACCTTTGTGTAGATTCTTGATTGTGAAGAGCGGGAGTCAGGACAGATGCTGCAGAATCTCTTACGATAATCTTCCCCATATTTGCTATAGGTGTGGGAGGATGGACCACATTGCTGGGGAATGTATGTTTAAGCAGGTGGGTACTTCTCCAGATAGGTATGGTGCTTGGATCAGAATAGAGTTTGCAGGGAACCTAGCTGGAGCTTCAGATAAATCTCTTGTGGATCAACTCTTAGGTTCTGATGTTTTACGTGATGGTATCCAAGAAGGGCAGGCCTCAGGACCTGCTGTTATCCCGCTGTTAGCCCCTATGAACATAGTTACTACATAGGGTCTTAATCCTCCTAAGTTGGCCTTCGGCCCTATGGAGTTGGGAGAGATCCAGCTGGGATATAAAAAGAAACCTTATACTGATAAACAAATGAGATCTTTTGTTCATGATTATGAAGGGGTTTATCAGAATGAAGGCGAAGTGACAGAGGGTGAAGGCCTTGGTGGTGGTAACAGTTTAGGGCAGTCTTCAGAGGGGAAAAGAAGAAATGCTATCTCTTATCAGATTGGGAAGCCGCCATGGAAAAGTTTACCACCCGGTCTGATAAGAATAAAGCCCAGGCTCTTGATCAGAATTGTGATATTAATCTGTCTATTTCTCAAATTTTAAAAGAGGCTGAGAAACATGCTGAGGTGGAAGATAGTGCTAAAGATTCTAAACATAGAAGTGGCCGTAACTAGTCTAAAATTCATCAGAGGGAAGGAAAGGAAGCTGTTGTAGCTGGAAATTCGAGCTGCCCCAGAAATGAAGTTTCTAGGAAGAGGAAAAATCTAAAACTGAAAATTCAGGTGGCCAAGCCCAAGACTGGGAGTGTGGCTAATGATAATGCAGTTGAGGATTTGATCCTGGATCAGGCAGACCTTGTTGAAGAACAAGGCTGCCAAGGAAAATGAGTTGCATTTCTTTCAACTGCAAGGGCTTGGGTCGGCCTACTACAGTCACTTGGGTTGCTGGATTACTACAGAAATTCAGACCTGAGTTAGTGTTTCTCATTGAGACCCACAGATCTATTCTAGAAATGGATCTGATTCTTAAAAAAATTCAAAGACTACAAAGGCTTTGCTATGGAAAGCCGTGGTAAGAGTGGTGGTTTAGCTCTTCTCTGGAGGGAGGAGTTTGTTATTTCGATAGTGAATAGTTATGAGCACCATATAGTAGTCAATGTGAAAATCGCAGACAATATGTGTTTTCACTTCACGGGTTTTTACGGCTGGGCTAACTGGTCCCTTAAATACTTGTCTTGGAAGCTTCTGAATACTCTAAAACTTCAGGTCAAGCTACCTTGGATGATAGTGGGAGATTTCAACCAGGTTGTAAAAGCTACAAAAGTGGTGGGAGGTAGGATTAGAAGTGAGTCTGTGATTGCTCCGTTTAGAGAAGCTGTTCAGGAGTGTAGCTTGATTGATCTGGGCTTTTTTGGGGATATGTCTACTTTCACTAATGGCCAGGTGGGTTCTAATCAATCCTGGGTCAGATTGGATAGAGCTTTTGGTGATCCTGATCTACTGAAGCTCTTTTCTTCTATTTCAGTACAACACCTCCCTCGTCAACACTCTGATCACAACCCTATTCTGATCAGACTGTTTGGTCAGTTTAGTTTGCCTAAAAAACCTTTCAGATTTGAAAATATGTGGACTATGGATCATGTTTGTCATCAGATAGTGAGACAGGTTTGGAGAAGTGAAGGGAGTAACTGGATTGATCTCAGTAATCAGTGTTCTAGGAAGTTGAAGGAATGGGGTGGTTGGTCTCACAATAAAATAAAGTGTAAAATGAGATCTAAGAAGAAAGAGTTGAAAGAAATTAACAGGACTTCTAACTCTATAGGATTAGTTGCTAACAGGAAAAGGCTTCAGTTCGAAATAGAGTTGTTGGCTCACAAGGAAGAAGTGTTTTGGAGACAGAGATCCAGAGATGATTGGCTGGGAGAGGGTGATAAGAATACATGCTACTTCCATGCTAGAGCTTTGAATAACAGAAGGAGGAACATGATTTTTGGCTTGATGAATGATGAGGAGAAGATGGAGTTTACTTGGGAGCAGCTGAATTAGGCTGCCTCTAAGTTTTTTCAAAATCTGTTTACTTCTTCAGATACAGTGACTCATCCTTTGTTCAGAAAGGTTGTAACAGGCAAACTGGAACATAGTTTTATAGATGAGCTTAAAGCTGATTACAATCCTCAAGAAGTCTTTAAGCAATGTTTTTAGGATCGTGATCCTAGCGTAGGATCGTAAGTGACCCCTAGGATCGGATCGTGGGATCGAATCGTGGGATCGATCGATCCTACAAAAAGTAAGTAAATATTGTTCAAAATTATACATATGTTATAAACAACTTCTATTTAAAGCATAAAGTTTAATTTGAGTAAGAATATATAGCATTATTGAATTAAAAAAAATAAAATTTACGACCACAACAATGATAGTACGCTTACAAAATTGAATTATAGATAAGCAAACCATATGAATTCCCATAATATTGTCCATAAAAAGATAAAATTTAATAAGATAGGCTGAACATAAATCAAATCCACACACTGCATAATTTTATGTGCGTTTTTATTTCTTTCATCACCCTCCCAACAAACATTATGAGCTACAAGTTATTTATTAACAAAATCATGGGTTTTCCAATTCATCCTCATTCAAAAGAGTAAGCAAGCAATGGAACACAAAGCAAAAACGAGATCCAACAGCTTATTTTTTCAATTATAAACCAAGAAGAAGAAAAAATGATAAAAGTAATCAATAATATTTTATAAATTTGTATTGGTTCTTTTAAGTTTTTTTTTTCATTTTCTACATTAGAGCTTTATAACTTTGAATTTTTCAATCATTACAATATTAAATAACACTTTAAATGTTATACATTTTTTGAACACCTAGGTACACATTATAATCTTTTATGATGGAGAGTAACAAGAAGTGATATTCTAATCTTAATCCTTATCCGCTCAGTGACCTCAAATAAATATACATATACAAGTCGTATTAGTAATATCCAGTTGCAATGTTGAAAGTCATGATATTTTATGGATTATGAAATTATCTACAATATTTTGAGAACTTTTTGTTTCTTTGTATTTTATTAAGATATAATTCATATTGGTATGAAAAAGACAAACCGTAAACAAAGTTAGGATCGATGGGATCGTAGGATCGTACTATGGATTTAGAGTGCAGGATCGTAGGATCGTGCAATGGAATCGTAATCCTTTGACGATCCTACATGGCTCCGATCCTACCTGCGATCCGGATCGTAACTATGAATTTGGATCGTAAAATCGTAGGATCGTGGGATCGAATCGCGATTCTGTGAACATTGTCTTTAAGGCAGTTAAGCAGTTAGGGAAAGATAAGTCTCTAGGACCGGACAGTTATAATGACAATTTTTTTTGGACTTATTGGAGCATCATCGGCAACCAGGTTTCCTCATCTGTTTTAGATATCCTCAAAGGTAATGCTAAGCCTGATGATATTAATCACTACTTTATCACACTAATTCCTAAGTTAAAGGGAGCTGCGAATATAGTTGATTATAGGCCTATAGCATTGTGTAATTTTGTGTATAAGATCGTTGCAAAGATTTTAGCTAACAGAATCCAACACATTCTTCCACTGGTTATCTCTCATAATCAGGCGGGTTTTGTCAGCGACAGACTACTCACAGATAATGTCATCTTGGCTGGTGAGCTCCATCATTTTATTGACCGATGTAAGGCTACTAAGAAAGGCTACTTTGCCTTAAAGATGGATCTTAGTAAAGCTTACGATAGGATTGAATGGTCTTTCTTAGAAAATATTCTCTCTGATATGGGTTTTCCTCACCATTGGCTCAATCCTGTCATGCAGTGTGTGAAATCAGTGAAATGAGCTGTTCTCATCAATGGTTCTCCAGGCAAACAGTTCCAACAAACCAGGGGCATTAGACAAGGTGACCCTCTATCTCCCTTCTTGTTTATCCTTGCTCAAGAAGCTCTCTCTAGTGCTCTTAATTTAGCTGAGAGTGGGGACACTTTTAAAAGGGATTAAGGTTACTAATAGCAGTCCTTCTATCTCCCATCTGACGTTTGCCGATGATATAATTTTTTTTGGAAAAGCCTCTAAGGATAATGTGCTTATTCTTCAAGATACACTCAACAAGTTTCTGTCTTCTTCTGGACATTCTTTCAATCTTGCCAAATCAGAACTGCTTTTCAGTAAGAAACTTGAGACTGGCCTAAAAACTGAGATTGCTAATATTTTTAAAGTCAAGCTAGTGAGCAGTTTTGGTAGATATCTGGGTCTTCCTCTAAAGGTAGGTAGAAACAAGTCTACGTTGTTTGAGTATTTGATACAGAAAGTTAGAAAGAGGGTTGGATGGTGGGAAAAACCTATGTCCCAAGCTTTAGATCAATACTTGTCGCTAGTGTTCTACAAGCTATCCCCTCTTTCACTATGTTGATTTTTCAGTTGCCTCGAGGAATCATCCAGAAGCTGAATTCTATCATTTCTAACTTCTGGTGGGGAGGGAGAGAGAAGAACATACCTATGCATTGGGAAAAATGGAAAGCGGTTTGTGAAGATGTTGAGAATGGAGGTTTGGGGTTTAAGGAGATTGATATGTTTAATAAAGCTCCTATCACAAAATAGTTATGAAGGATCTGCATTAAGCCTTCTAGCATGGTGTCTGTTGTTCTTAAGAGCCATTATTTTCCTATAAACTCTATTCAAGAAGCCAAACATGGTAAACATGATAGTCCCGTGTGGAAATCCTTTGTGGCTAATGTGGAGAATCTCAACCTTGGCCTTAGGAAACAAGTTGGAAATTGGGCTAATACTAGATTTTGGAAGGATCCGTGGCTGCCAAGGGCTGATGGCTTCAAGGTTATTTCTCTAAGCAAAGAGAATGATGATTGGGAGGCTCTCGTCTCTGATTTCATTGACTCTTCTACTGGCAAATGGGATACTTCTCAGTTAACAGACAATCTGATCACTTATGATAGTAGATGCATCCTTTCCTTCCTACAAAACCTTCATAATCAAGACGAGTGGGTCTGGCATTACAATCTAGATGGGCAGTACACTGTCAAATCGGGTTATAAAAGCATTCAAAATCAGATGCACTATGGAATTGCTTCTGCGTCTAATTCCAATATCAGTAGCTTCAAACAGATTAAGAAACTTCAGATCTGTCCTAGAGCTAATCTGATTGCATGGAAATTCCTTCTTAACATTACTCCTTGTCAAGTTAATTTAGCTAAAAGAATTGGAGGTAGCTCCAACTGTTTCTTATGTGGTATCAAAGATACTATTGTTCACTCTTTTTTTTGCTGCTATGTAACAGATTTATGGAGTAATCTGGTCAACACTAATGATTTAGCTGGGCTTTCTGACTCCAATTGCATTAGATGGATGAATGATGTCATTGCTAATTGGAAGACTTCAAAGAGTACAAAAGTTCTTAATTTGCTTTGGGAGCTGTATGATGCTAGGAATAAAGTCAAACACAATCCTAGTTTTTCCTGGTGGCCGATTGTTGAAGCAAACAAAGCTTACATTTTTTACTATGACAAGATGCAGATCTCTCCTCGTGTCAGGAGACAGATTGATGGGTGGTTACCTCCTACAGTTGGAGAAACGAGTCTAGGATGGGCTGTTATCCAAAATCAAGGTTTGCCTATCAAAATTGAGGGATTGATCAAAACAACAATGGGAGCATTATAGCTGGTTTCTTAAGG
Organism: Limonium bicolor; assembly: GCA_023374045.1. Taxonomy (NCBI): domain Eukaryota; kingdom Viridiplantae; phylum Streptophyta; class Magnoliopsida; order Caryophyllales; family Plumbaginaceae; genus Limonium; species Limonium bicolor. Next base: position 190,853,560 of record CM041777.1, on the reverse strand, counting down.
CTATTACACAGCACTTGTGGAGTGCAACTTGCAAACATCATTGACATAAAACATGCTATGACACTTGCTCTCAGAGTAGGCAGTCATAGTATAGGTTTTGATAATATGCAAGACTGGACCGTGAAGGTCTGTAACAAGGAAAGCAGTGGTGATTTCAATTTGAAGCAGGATTGTAAACGGGTCCAGATGCTAATGTCACGTTTTAACTCAGTTAACTGGTCCTGTAACGATACCTATTTTAATTTCCCTAGTATGCAAATGGCTGGGCTAGCTAATAGTACCAATCGGCAGGTGAAATGGTGGAGGAAGGACAACATTCCTGAAAGTGTGAACCTAGCCAGTATTTTGGATTTGGAAGATAGTGGAGCGAATTGGCCTATCAATTAGTCTCTGCTAATCTTCTCTTTTTTGCTGTATGTTTGGTGTAGTTTATGTAGGTCTTGTAAACTTTCTGATGTTATATATAAGAAGTCTGATGTTTACTCAAAAAAAATATAAAATCCCCCAATTAATGTTAAACCGCATACACAGTTTATTATGTGAACACCATTCCAAAGCACAGAACACTAAATTGAAGAGAAACAGGAGATTCAATCATGGGCATTCACGCGTAAGAAATCATCAGGGAGCAGCTAGCTACCCTGTTCGTAGTAAATGTAAGTAGAAAACTAATCTATCGGCTACACACCGAATAGATTAAATTTTTGCATTCAATTTTACGATGATCGTGAACACTTTTTTTTTTTAAAAAAAATAAGAACACATCTGTAATAATGTTAACCACTTATTCACTGAATTGAGAAGTGGTTAATTGAAGTTGATTTAATTTATAATTAAACCTATAATTTTATTCTTATTTTTCAAGAAATTAAGAATTAAAAAAATAATAAAAAACCATAAATAACTTTTTCAGTTAATCAGATATTGCAAAATCAATAACTGTAGACCAGCACCGACCCCGGATATTAAAGAGTTGAGCTTAACCCAACCAACAAATTATTTCAGGTTAACTGGATTTCCAATTCGATTTCACCCATCTTGAATCCAGTTTAATTTTTTTTATTGGCTGTTAAACAGCAATGGCAATACTCATGGTTGACTGAACCGTTCTTGCCTGAGATATATTGCTCACCTCCACTTTTCCATACTAGCTACTTGTAGTTGATGAATGATAAAAAATGATATACCTTGTCAAATTTTAAAAATAAACACATTTATATTATTGATGTTGTGATGTTAATAAAATATTAGCTAAAATTTAATATTTAGATCAAAATTTGAATTATATTACTTTTATTTAAAATTGTGAAAACAAAAGTATGAAGAATTTCATTAATAACTATTAATTTTTTGTTTAATTTAATGTGTTTTTAAAATTACAGAATTTTAACTAATTTCATAAAACTTCATCTCTAATATCCTTGTAAACCACCTAACATACTTATGAAATATATCAATATAACAGATCTTTAACTAATAACAGGAATATTTTCGACTTTTTCATACATCTGTATCTATCAATTCCTCCGGGCCTTTATTTCGACACGAGTTAGCTAGGTAGCTGTACGAACATTTAATCTTGTAGCATCGTCAAACCCATACCATCGATCCTAAAGTTTCCGTGTAGGGGCCATTGTGAGAGCTTGCATAAATGTTTACAAATATTTTATAATGAAACAAGTAACATGGATATGTACAGTAGTCGACCCGACCGACGTCGTTTATATCTACACGCTTCTTTACGGCTTATTCTAAGAAAAGATTGTATCGTGTTATTTACAGAAACTATAAAATTTACGACACATAGAAAGCAAGCTGAATATTATTGTAATGATTGAATATAACTTATGATTGGTGGGTAAAAAAGAACAACGTTCAAATCTACGTACTGGTTGTAGTATATATGTACAAGTTGAATGATTTTCAAATAAAAAAAAAGTATGTACAAGTTGAAGATTATAGGTAGATGATGACTATAGTAAGACATCAAAAAGTAAGGAGGTCTATTTTTTTTTTTTTTTACATAAAAAGTAAGAAGCTACGTATACGTAAAAGAAGGCACGCACGTCATCTCACCCATATTATACAAAAGCAAGATAGTTACTCAATTTGAATCCAATTCTTGATAATATTTCGACCATATTCCATCGTTTAAACCCGATTTCAACTTTAGAACCACGCCTCTATTCTCTCCTACTTTTTTTTTCTTTCTGTTAAAGTCTTTACTATATATGTTTAATGGTTCTCTTTTATGATAGCCGCTAGCTATTATACTAATACAAAGAGAAAAACAAAAAATTGTCAAACAAGTTATTTGAGAAACCCGTCAATTATTTGAAAGGTTCGACCATCCATCTTAATGTCCTACATTTTGCAACCCAAGGCTCTATCACTCCATCGGCCATCTTAGCCTTAATGTACAAATAATATATGTATACTAACTTTGAAAAGAGAATATTGTTGATATCAACTAGAATACCCAAATTCCTTGGATCATGATCAGTAGCGGACCCAGAACTTTTGTTTAGGGGGGGTAAAATTTTTTTTTTGACACTATTGTTCTTTAAAATATTATGTTATTTTGTATTTTTCAAAAATTTATAAAAGCATTTTACAAATTTTCAAAAGTTTCGAGGGGCTCGGGCCCCCCCGGCCCCCCTTTACGTCCGCCCCTGATCATGATGACTAGTGACTTAACAACATTGTGTTCCACAATGAAAGAATAGTTGTCAAATTAAACCCCCTCCATTAGTGACAGAAGAGACTTTGCAAGGTCTTAAAAGCATCTCATATTTTTTTTTTGATAAATGGCTGAAAAATCAGCTAAAGGGCAATACTTAGGTTCAAAAGAACCTTTCTCGCCAGTAGAAGTTTAGTTCCAAGTAAACTAAACAAAATTTAGAGACAACAAAATTGAAAGGGAAACCAAAACAAGAGAACAACGCGGACTAGAGAACAGCGCAAACATAAAAAAACATCCAAGCTTCAAAGAAAATATGGAGCGATCCAAACATTGGATACTTGGGCTAAAGGGAACCGTCGAAGTATATTAATGCCGGGAGTTTCAGATATGCTGATGCCGGGGAAGTGAATTTTTCATTTTAGCCTTGGCCATCGGTCGGGATAATTTGCATTTGAAGTCTTTAGCCAGAGGGGAAGGCCGCGCGAGCTGTTTAGGGGTTGGTTTCTCACGGCCTTGACTATTACGCTTGAGAATATGCGTAAAGTTTTGCAAGGAAATCTCTGGGTGCGGGTAATGACAACCAAGCTTTCGACCAAAATCCAAACAAGCTTGAGCTTCTACAAGAGTAGGACTGGGAGGAGAGGAGGTGGGGGGATTAGAAAGAAAAGAGCTAAAATTGGATGCCGAGGAATCGAGAGGAAGAACAACTTCTAAATTTAAACCCGGGATTTGGGAAGAGGGTGATGAGAGGGGTGTGGGGGGAGTCGGTAATTGGGAAGGAAAGGGTATGGGTGGACTATTATGGATGTTGGAGGGGGGAGGTGGGGTCGTGGACTGGGTGGGAGGAGAGAGAGGACTGGTGGGGGATTGAGGTGCGAGGAGGCTGAGGGGGAGGTGGGGGCGTGGATCGAGGAGGTGATATCAGATGGGTAGCAGACATGATTAGGCTAGTGGAATTTGAGTGGACAGAAAGATCATTATTATTAAAAGAACCCGGAAGAGAAAAAGGTGGCTGGAAACAACTTGCAAGCGCCTCCTCATTGTACCTTCTAGAAGTTATTTCAAAATTACTACAGAGAGATGCGCGTGCCAGCTTGCGGTTCCAATTTTCACCATATGGAATAAAGTAACTTTTAATGCGTGACAAACACTTTTCCATACCCACCATCTTGCCCATGTGCGCCCCTTCACATAATCGAATGTATTCTTCCCATAACTCCATAATAGTGCTGATGACTTGAATAATATGTTCCTCATTAGTAACCGTTAATGATACACCTTTATTATTAACAGTGTCATCCATTATCATTGGGACCTGCTCCGGGATTAAAGTGATCACCGTTTCATTTCCTAACCTTGTCTGCTGACGCAAGGTGTCGCCGTGTGTTGGCACCAATATTACCGTGTCATCCTTAGACCGGAAATTTTCTACCACCGCCTGAGTCACTGGTGATATTGGTGGATGTGGCTCATCTTCTTCTACTGTCTGTACAGCTTCCATGGTTGTCGAAGACGAGACACCCTTTGGGATCTGCGGCGGCGCTATGTCGGAGTACTCATCCACCACCTTGCCAGCTTCCGATTGTTTCTCACCCAGCTCCTCCGACCATACCTCCACCACTCCAACCACAGCCGTCCTTCCGTAAAAAATGACCTCAATTTCTTCATTAATAATTTTGAACGTAGGTGTTTCAATCTTTGCGAATACTTCGAGGTTCACCGGGAGACGCTTCATGTCCGTCTCAACTTCAACCACAGACCCAAATCTTTCTAGAATAGAACATGCCGATCTTTCACACCATGCCTCCAACGGGATACCTCTGATAGCAACGTTGATAATACGTTTTGGTTGGGTGTACACTTCTTTCCATACTTCCACACTCCAGTCATCACAGTTCCATTTTTGGGCTTGCACAAAACTGTCACGACCTTCCTTGCTGTGAAAGATTATCAAGAACTCACATATTGATTTAGCCAGAATATGCTCAACTCCCCCGTTTGTTGACAATTCCTTCCTTATTTGGTCGATATTCATTCTTACCTTTGTATGAATGACGACACATCTATCGAGTCTTGGGATTAAGATTTCTGATGGAGCAAGCTTTATCGGCCCTGCAAATACTGACTCTGTCGGTTTACGGTAGACACCCTGACTCTCCCTTGCCCATGGATTCGTCCACGCTCCTTCTTCATGGGGCGCTGGAGCTGGAGTTTGAGCTGGGGGTGGAGGTGGTGGCGCAAAGGAAGATGTTCCATGCGTGTTCGAGAACCGTCGTTCTTGCCGTTGAATCCTTCGGGGCCTGGCGAATTGGGTGGTGATTCTATTGCCATCAATCCAAATGCCATTCGACTCATGCACAGCCTTTGCAGCCTGCTGCTTATTTTCGTAACCGATGAACGCGTAGCGGGTGTTGGTAGCGATACGGCGTTTGGTAGGTCTGCACACGTTGGTTATCCTCCCGTAAGAATGGAAAAAGCATCTCATATAATATAGTAGTATCCTTGAGGAACTTCAATCTTATTTCAAAGAGTAGCTCTACTATTTTTGAAACAAAGGTTTTTCATTGAATGTTATTTATATGTTATTGGCTGTGTTTAAGTTGGGTATGTTTGAAGTTCAATACCCGGGCAAAGTGTAATCCTTTGTTGAAAAACCAGAATTCTGGTTACTCATTGCTACATTAGCCCACTGATAAAAAAAAATCCTGATCTGATTGTTAACTTTTTTTTTTTTTTTTTTTGAAATAACAAACAACATTGAAACTGCACCATTTTGCTTGTGCTAGGATTCGAACCTGCAATCTTTAACATCCTACATACGATTCATTTTTGGGGTCATTTATAGGGTCATCAATAAAACCCTCTTATCGATAGGTTCAAAGACGTCGTCCATCTCTTGTGAGCCACGATTAATCAAAACAGCTTTTCTTAACGGTGGACTCGAGCTGTTATTTGTGTGGGATATGTAAAATCATCTCATTGTTCAGTACTCCAAGCAATTTGTTTTTTTTTTCTATAAAAATAAAGATAAAAAGAAAACACAACTGCTTTTATTCGAACGAGACGGCGTCGTCAGGGGCGGAGCTAGGTGTTGAGTTGGGTGGGCTTGGCCCAGGGGCGGATCCACATGGGGTCCAATGGGGGCCCGGACCCCATAGCATTTTATTAAAAAAAATTAAAAAATTAAAACCTAGTATATGTATAATAAAATGACATATATAACAAGTAGTGATAGTGGTGTAGTGGTTAAAAACTAGCAATCTGGGGGTCTGGAGTTTGACTCCTCTTTGCCACACACTTGGTTTCATTTTTCCACAAAAAAAAGCTTGAAACAGGCCAGCCCAATAATAGTTAGAAAAAGGGCCTAATTTAGTTGGGTCCAAAGAAAAGTGTAACATCTCACACACACACGATTTATACTAGTTGATTGGTACCGGTTTTTAAAAAATAGTGACCCCATAGGATTTATCTTCTGGGTCCGCCCCTGGCTTGGCCCCCCAAAGTTTAAAAAATTCAATACGAAAATACATATAATACAATATATTTTATATTGTGACCCCTCTAATATTTCAATGTGGCCCCCCCAAATTCCAAAAGCTGGCTCCGCCCCCTGGGCGTCGTTACTTCTAACTAATTAATACTCTGAACCAACTTTAGCAGCTGTTACCAAGTATAATGATCAAGTTACAATAATTGAGTAGCATATATATGCACATACAATATAATAATGGCGATCGATATAATTTAACTATTATATATTACTATACTCTTTGAAATTACGGTAATCATACACAGCCTAAGTTCTAAAGCAGCAATAAAGACATAAATAAGAGTCGGATTTTAACTTCAATCCCACGACATTATTCGTGTAGATCGTATTCATCACTAACGACAATTCATTGTATGATATAGATCTTAATTTTGTTGTCTTCTATATGTTTAGTCATCAGGGAACATCATTAATTTCTTAAATGTAATTATAGAAGCAGTACTATATAATTGATGATAATGTATGCATGCATGCATGGATGTTGTAAAACTTCAATAATATCTAATTTATTCTTGTAACAAGTTAGTAATAAGATATCTATTCATTTTAATCTCCACATATATAGACTACTGTAGATTTATAAGCTATTTGTGTGTGAACAATCAACATGTTATAAGTTTCATTAATGGACGTAGGTTGTCAATTGAAAGACATCGAAAAACCAAAGGGCGCTTAAGGGCCAGACCGCTAGTAAATATGTTAAATGCTGACACATGACTTGCATATATATGAAAATGCATGTATACCGGTCGAATCAAGGGTGCAGAACTATATATGTAGGTACAAATTTATAAAGCTGCTACACTTCCTTCACTCATTCATTCGACGCCCAAAATTATTCATGTCAATATGATGTCATTGTAGAAGGCAACCAAAATAACCTTCCTGCAAACAACAACAAAATAGTTGATTAAAAACAAGGTAACATGTAGATAATTTTTTTTTTATAATTTGGGTTTAAAGCCGTTTTATTAATAAAAATTGTCCGAAAAACCAGATGGATGGAGATGGATTGGACCTCGTTAAAATCTCTCTAGTAAAACCCAGTAGAAAAAAACTTATGAAAGAAAAAAAATACCCACCAGATCCAGATACAAACCTAAAGACCAGCAATCTAGGAACAAACTAGACAAGCTAACTAGAGACGAGCGTCATTCGTTACAAACTGTTGAACCTATAGGCAATCCTTTAGAGACGCAAAACCTATAAAGAATTAAACCACATGATAAAGGGGGATCCTCCCACCAAGGTTTTAGCTTGTATGCTAGTGAACTGGATAACCAATAATCCTGATATGCTTAACCTGTCGAGCGCTGTTACGTTCCACCATCATTCATCAAACTACTAAGACAATAATAGGCCCAGTCTATAGTTTGTATTTTAGCCCATTTATATCGTCAGCCCATCAGTTACATATACATTGTATATATATATCAGTTGTATCTACAGAAATATAAATGCAACGGTATTCATTATCACTTTACAGTTATCTCTCGTAAATCCTCTCTTCCTTATGATTTAGTATGGTATCAGAGCAATGAGCTCCATCGAGCTTCATGACGACGCCTGAGAGCGCCGTCACCACCACCTCCACCATTCCTAATCTCGTTGGTCCTGCTGCCTCATTTCACAAACTACGGGTGAGAACTATCCCTTGTGGCGACGGCAGCTTGAATCCTATTTCCGCGCCTGCAAAAGATGATCCTGAGTTTGCGGTATGGGAACAGAAGGATCAGATGATTGTTTCGATTCTCATGACCTCTCTCACTGAAGACGTACAAGGTCAGGTAATTGATTATGCTTCTTCTTCTAAAATCTGGAATTATCTTCACGAGATCTATGCATCTCAAGCTTCGGCACATCTCCAGCAGCTCCGGTTTCAGTTATATTCACTTAAGAAGGATTCCGATTCTATATCTGTTTACATTAATCGCGCTAAGCGCATTGCTTCGTCTCTATCTGCTGCTGGATCGGCGGTTTCTGAGCATGATTTGTGCCATTGCATTCTCCATGGTTTACCAGATGATTATGACTCTATTTCAACAATCCTTCTATGTCAATCTGGTTCGCTTACCACCTCTGTGGTGATGAGCCAATTGTTAGCCGTTGAGAATCGCTTGTCCAGACAAACTTCTTCGGCTTCTCAGTCGAATAATCTATCTGCGAATAATAGTACTGCTGCTGCTGATTTGAATACTGTCTCTGCGAACAATAATAGTCGTGAAAGAGGTTATTATAATAATCGTGGGCGTGGATCTTATAGAGGGGGTCGCTCCTCTTGTGGTCGCTCTTCTTCCTCTGGTCGAAGTAATGGTGGTGGTCGTGGATCTGGTTCCTCCTATTTCAATGGTAAGCCTGACTACCGTCCAATCTATCAAATTTGTGAGAAACCAGGACATAAGGCCAGTATGTGCTATCATCGCTACAATCATTCGTATCAGCCCTTCCAATCTACATTTCCATCAGCCAATTTCTCAACTGCTAATTACAAACCCTATCAGACCTTCGATTCCTCTTGGTACCCTAACACGGGTGCAATGAATCATTTCACCAACGATCTGTCAAACTTGTCGATCTCCAATCACCCTTACTCTGGATCTGAAGCATTCTCCATGAGTGATGGATCCATGGTTCCCATTGAGCATCAAGGCATGGGCATTCTTCCCTTTCCTGATTGAAAATTTTGCCTATCCAATATTTTTCATGTTCCAGCCATTTCCAAGAATCTGTTATCTGCTCGTCAATTCTGTATAGATAACAGTGTATTTTTTGAGTTTCATGGTTCTCATTTTGTTGTGAAGGATCAGGATACCAAAGCTCCTTTGCTCACGGGAGGACTTGAGGATGGCCTGTACCACCTTCCATCTTCAGCTTCACCTCATCCTACAGCTCACTTCACCAACAAAACTGACATACATACTTGGCACTTACGATTGGGACACACATCCGATAGAGTTACAAGTTTTATTTTGAATAAGTTTAGCTTACCATGTACATCGAAACAATCTTCAGTTTCAGTCACCTGCTCTGGTTGTAGAGCTGGTAAATCGCATGCTCTTCCTCACCCCCTTCCTCTTCTCATTCAGTTAAACCCTTTCAGCTTGTTTTTATGGATGTTTGGGGTCTAGCCCCCCTTCTTGGGTCTGATGGTTGTAAATATTATCTTTCCCTTGTTGATGACTTCACCAAATATATATGGATATTCACCTTGACATTAAAATCTGGTGTTTTGTCTGCGGTGAAAGATTTTTTGGCCTATGTTCGAAATCAGTTCCATACATCAGTTATGTCATTTCAGTCTGATGGGGGTGGTGAGTTTAAAGTTCTGACGTCATTATTTAAGGAAATGGGCATCACTCATCGAATTACTTGTCCACATTCGCATGCTCAGAACGGTAGTGTTGAAAATCGTCACCGCACTATAGTGGACAGAGGCCTTGCTTTGTTATATCACTCTTCTGTCCCGATGCATTACTGGAATTATGCCTTTTTCACTGTTGTTTTCCTGCTCAATCGCACTCCTTCAGTTGCTCTCAATATACAGAGTCCATATGAAGTTTTGTTTGGCCCATCCCCGGATTATTCTATGCTTAAAGTTTTTGGATGTGCAGTATGGCCAAACCTAAGACCATATCAGTCTCACAAATTTTCTTTTCGCAGTGTTCCTTGTGTATTCCTGGGTTATAGCATGCAGCACAAAGGTTATTTCTGTTTGGACAAGACCACCAAGCGTCTCTATATTAGCCGTGACGTTTGTTTTGATGAGCATCAGTTTCCCTTTGCGACACACACAACATCACATTCGTCCTCTCCTTCGATTATCCCATCTCCACAAGATACTACTCTTGACCTGACCACCTTTACCCACACAGCTGTTTCTCCTACAGACTCTCAACCAACTTCCCCACCAGAACCTGCTCTTCTTACTCAGACCCCACCAAAACCTGCTCCTCTTACTCAGACCGCTACCGCCCCTTCTTCTTTACCCGCCACCTCCTCAGATAATTCCCCTCCTCCTCCTGTCCATCCAATGATCACACGATCCAAAGAAAATATCAGTAAACCCAAAACTCGAACTGATGGCACTATTTCCTGGCACACCCACATTCAATCCCCCACCGCGGTTCCTGATTCTCCAACATTTTCTCAGGCACTTAAATACTCTAAATGGTGTCAAGCTCTTGATCGGGAATATACTGCTCTTATTTCCACTAGTACGTGGACTCTGGTCCCTCCTCTTGCTAGGGCTAATGTTCTTGGCTGCAAGTGGATTCTGAAAACCAAGTTAAATGCAGATGGCACAATTGAGCGTCGCAAAGCGCGACTAGTTGCTCAGGGATATTCTCAGTCATACGACATCGATTATTTGGAGACATTCAGTCCTGTTATAAAACCAGTCATTATTCGGTTTGTCCTAGCCCTTGCTGCTATTCGCAATTGGCCTATTCGTCAATTGGATGTCTCCAATGCTTTTTTAAATGGCGATCTTGCTGAGGATGTTTACATGACTCAGCCCCCTGGATACATTGATCCCGCCAGACCATCCTTTGTTTGCAAATTGCGGAAATCCATTTACGGGCTCAAACAGGCTCCACGAGCCTGTTTTGACAAATTGAGCTCGACTCTTATCACTGCCGGATTTACAGCAGCCAAGTCTGATCCGTCTCTGTTTGTGTTCTCTTTTGGCGATGATGTTATGTATATATTGGTTTATGTAGACGATATAATCGTCACTGGTTCCTCATCCTCTCTGTTTCAGACTTTTATTCGTCATCTGCAGCAGCTGTTTCCTGTACGAGATCTTGGTCCCTTATCATTCTTTTTGGGAGTTCATGTTACTCGCATAGCTCAAGGCCTATACCTTTCACAAATGAAATACATTGCTGAAATTACTGCTAAAGCCAATATGACCAACTGCAAACCTGTCGCCACACCCCTTGCTCACACCACCAACCTATATGACTCTTCCAACCCTCCTTTCTCGGATACAACCCTGTTTCGTAGCCTGCTTGGCAGTCTGCAATACTTTAAGCCTTACTCGCCCTGACATTAGCCATTGTGTAAACAAACTGTGCCAGTTTATGCACTCCCCTACCCACGTACATTGGGTTGCTCTGAAACGTTTGATTCGATATCTTAATGGTACTGCCTCTCTGCATCTGTTTCTTCCCAGCAACTCTAATATATCCTTGACCACTTATACTGACGCAGACTGGGCTACTGATACTTCCAATCGCCGCTCCACATCTGCCTATGCTATCTTTCTTGGCTCATCTCTCATCTCTTGGCTGTCCAAAAAGCAAGACACAGTAGCCCGATCGACCACAGAAGCAGAATACCGGGCCGTTGCTTCAGCTGCTGCAGAGCTCATATGGATTCAACAGCTTCTTCGAGAGCTGTGCATTCCTCTGGTCACTAGTAGAAAAAATGTTTTTTGAGGCGGTTGTTTTTAACTTTTTAAGGCGCTTGTTGACCGCCTCACATGAAGCCGATGCAAAAGGTAAAGTGTTTTTGAGGCGGTTTAAACCGCCTCAGAAAACATATTTACTGAGGCGCTTCATATTGCAAGCGCTGCAAAAAGTCTCAAAATCTCAATCTACGGAGGCGGTTCTTTTCTGGAAGCGCCTCAAAAAACTAATCTACAGAGGCGGTTGTTCCGTAGAAGCGCCTCAAAATGTGCAATAGATGCACATGTACTAAGGCGCTTATTATATACAAACGCCTCAAAAACCTGTAAAAAATTCACCTAAAATCTAAATCTGCAACTGTTTCAATGCTGAAACACCAAAAACCTGTTGTTGTTGTTTCAGATAACATTTATCACATATAAGAACCAACACATGTCCTTCTGTAGAAAGTCACCACGTAATGGATTTTCATTACGCAACAATAATACTATTACCAATCAAAAGTTTCAGAACTCAATATATATAACAACACCTCATTCGAGTGTCTTACAAAAACAAAATGTTCAACCATTCATTTACCACGTACTAACCACACCAAATCTCTATATATACATCTCTTAAACACCTCCAAAGTTTATACCACTTGTAAAATGCTCCATCATTAAGGGTTGCACATAACTAATTAACCAAAGAAATTGACCGTATCCACCATCAAGATAAGCATGTGTCCATCACAAACTTTGCCAACTCTTCAATGACTTCAGTGATTGCATTCATGGGATAACTTTTATTAAATGCAAAGGCCTGCAAAACAATTATAAAAAAGAATATGAGCATATATATCATTCAAAATCTAATAAGTATTAGTTTCTATATGACTTTAAAAGGAAATTGTTACCGTCTCCAATGTGGTGCTTGAACCGAACATTTCTACAATATCATACATATATCGCATCACATAGTAGCCACACTCCTTCATTCCAGGTTGTATTGGACACTATTACATTAAAAAATCTGTTTTAGTACTATAACTCAATATTTGAAAATGAATAGATGAAATTTAAATTACTTACATCCATGTGCATCAGTTTCAAAGAGTTTAACTTTTTTCCAAATTTGGCAAATGCTGCTTGGAAGCTCCTACATAAAGAAATAAAAAAACAACAGCCTACCATGATTAACAATACAAACTCCAAACCTAAACAAACACGAAATGATACAAAATTACACTATTATAGACACAAGCCAATTTCTGCCATAGAAATCAAAGATCAATAAACATTGCCATGTCAACATCATTTTGAATATTAGTCAAATCCTTAGTTATAGCAAGATTTAAACAAAACAAATAATATTTCTAACAAGAAAATAACACATGCATCTATACAAACTTACACTCGTAAATCTGGTCTAATGTTTATCTCATTCGTCCTTTGACCAATTGGATCAAACACCATCACTTTTCCAACAGAAGGAGACAACACAAGAAGTACCCAGTGTTCTCTACAAGCAACATAAACAATAATTACTGCACTAAATTCAAATTTTAATAGATTTTAATTGTTTCATAATCATATTACTTAATTAATTTAGAAAAGTTCTTACCCTTGATGATAAGGTAAAAAGACATATCTTTTATTCCATAACTTAACCAATGAATCAGTGATATATTGATGTGCAGTTGTTGCATCTAATCTTACAGATGTTTCTGAACATCGATCAGGGCACATGAATCCGAAATGCTCTTGTTTCTTCACTTTTACCTTTTCAGCTAAACACCTACATTGATATAATTAGTAGGATTATTATATGTTATCACATAACATTAAGAAAATCATGAATATAATGACAAAATTAAAGTCTTACATTAAATAGGTGTGAATGATGGATATATCCAACCGATCTCCCTTCATAAATCTAACAATTTCGTCTTGTGACAAAAAGTTTGATACTTTCCATCATAACGAAACACCTCGCTGTCAAGGTCGATCGCAAAGGGGAACGAGTCCAAAGGTAGAGATATAATGCAATCATAAAGATGTCTACATTTATTACCCAACTTTTGAACAATTGTTTCTTCAAGATTGATTTCTATATGTGACCCTTCGGTACGCACATGTTTGCTATCCAAGGCCTTTTCTTTCCCTTTGTTTGGATTTATAATACGAACGGCCTAGCCAAAACAATGACATATTTATCAAATTCGTGTACCTTCTTCCTACTATGTAAAAATCTCTAAATACATTAAATATTTCAAATAAATTCATACCTCAATCTCTTTCCTTTTGTTTGCTGCTACATTAAATTGTATCTAACGAGAACAATACATAGATTTGAAATTATTTCAATCTTTAAGCACATTGTAAATTGAATATTTTAAATAAAATCATACCTCATTTTCTTTCCTCTTGTTTAATGTTGCATTAGAATGTATCTAGCAAAAGGATGATAATGATTATGTTTAATCTCTAATACTACATATATAAAATACACTGAATAAGTATTCAAATCAAATTATACCTCATTTTCTTTTATGTGGTTTGGTTCTGCATTTGAATGTATCTAGAAGAAATAATATAAAGATTACTTTCAATCTCTAATAATATATATAATACACTGAATAAGTATTCAAATGAAATCATACCTCATTTTCTTTCCTCTTGTTTGATGTTGCATTTTCTTTTCTCTTGTTTGTTTTTGCATTTGAACGTATCTAGCAAATAATATCAAGGTTATAGCTAGAATTACTGGGTACAAATAAAATATTAAATATTTCAAATAAAAATATACCTCAATTTCATTTCTGTTGTTTGCTTCTACTTTTGAATGTATCAACTGGCAAGAATAATGTGAAATTTATAAAATCTCTAGTATTATTCAATCTCTAATAATATATAAAGAAATAAATTGAGTAATTTCAACTAATATCATACCTCAATGTCCTTGCTTTTGTTTGATATTGCATTAGATGGAGTCTAGCAAAAACAATATAAAGATTATGTATTCATTCAATATGTAATATTATACATTAGAGTGAAATAATAATGTACCTCATTCGCCAACTGCACCAAGCGATTAGGCCACATCACAAATGAACCCTCTACACTTCCAACGGTGTTGTTGTGAGAAGTAGGAACTGGGAGTTGGGAATCAAAGTATCCACTCATTACTTTGTCCACGGATACCCTAGCATGGTGTGGCAAAAGTAGTTTATGGTGCACTACACTCTCCTTAGTTGATTTGAACAAAGTGCCATCAGCAACAATTACACGGCCATGCTTGGGTATGTCCAACGCAAGATAACATTTAAGAGGAATCTATAAAAAATGCATTTGTCACACACTTGTAACCAAAGTATATCATACAACACATCATTGTTTTATAGAAGATTTACCTCTTGATTTGTGAAAGGAAAAGGATCTGCAGACTCCTCAACACTACTTGGACCTTGAGATGTTATTGGTGGGGACGTTGTAATGCCATATCTCTTAAGTTCCTCTGCAAACAACATTCTCATTTCAGAGCGCACCACCACTAACGCCGCTTCTTTAGCCTCTTCTTTAGCCTCTTCTTTTACTCTCTGAAGATCCTCATAAGTGTAAAAGGATTTTGTTGAGTCTGTCCTTGAACCTGGAAGTCCAAATACTTCCCGGATGCGAATTTGGCCACCAAAGCCACGCACACGACCTGGATGGTCAGGTTTCCCAAGAGCACGAGACAAGTGATCATCATGTCTTTTCGGAGCCCAAGATCCTTGGGTGAGCTTTTCATTCCATTCATCCTGTAAGAGTTTTCATAATATTAAGTTACACTTTCAATATATTTACATAACACAAATTCTTCACAAATGATTTCGATAATTTACCAGCTTTTGTTCCACTTCTCTTGTTGCTTCACAGGGAATAACTCTTTCACCATCAACCATTTTTGTTCGTGCTAACTTCCACATTGTCATCCTTTCCACGGACTTAAAGCTATTGATACAATTGATGTCCGAAGTCCCTGATAAATCTATCTCTGGAGCTTTGATTAATCCTTCCTTTTCCCACTCCTTTTTCTTTGCTCTATAACTTTTACGCCCCATGAAATGAGGGTGCTTGTTTTTTAGAGCATTCTCCCTTTGTTTTTCTGAGCCTAAATGTTAGAAATATACAACACCATTTAAGGATTAATAAAGCAATAAAAATAAAAGAGAAGTTCATACATTTTCTTTTTATATTATACCTTGGCTTCCGGAGTAGTATGTGACTTTACATATTTCTCCCAATCTTGTTTTGAAATCAAGCCTTCATATACTTCATAAGGCATTTTACCATCTTTTGGCCTCTTCCTTCTCTTAGATATCCATCCACGCACAAGTGTTGTCTTCCAACCTCGAAATAGTTTGGACATATGTGATATCACCTTGCTTTCCAATTCACATGATATGTGATATTTATCCTGCATGTAATATTCAAATCATTTAAAACAATAAGTACTTGTTAATAAAAACTATTACAAGTATACAAAGAAAATACAATACCTGAATTGTTTTCCACATCATATCCTTCGTAGTTTTATCAACTTCATTCCATATTAAGTTGATATTGCAATGGGTTCTCACAAGTACACCAAGGTCGGTGCTGTAATCATCTGCCCATTTACCCGTCGTAGTTTTATGCAAATACACTTACACCGCTGTTTTGGTTGACAGATTTATCATCTTGTCTTTTGGTGTAAAATGTGAAGCCATTAATGTCGAATCCTTCAAATGAAGTAACATGTTGCCCAAATCCAAATGCCAACCACTTTAATATGTTGTGATCCTCCTTTTCAACGTCAGAACCTTTGATTAGGATTCTTTCTTTAAACCAACATCCAAATGAACGATTTTGTTCATTTGTCAACCATCTTTCACTTTTTTGTGGATTTTTTTGTTTTAGTTCTGCCATATGTTCCACAAAATATGGTTCAACCACACTAAGA
>CM041777.1:190770451-190836454 GCA_023374045.1 Limonium bicolor | reverse complement strand
CAGGCCATCTATACAGCACTGATATAAATCCCCTAAATGAATCCCAAACTTGAACGCAAATGGGAGCTCTTCATACGGCATACTCCCAGCAGAATTCAAACCCAGATCAAAGAAAAAGCCTCAAACAGAGATTGACAATTCAAGAGCTAGGGAAACCAATACGATCCTAATCCGGTTTCAATTCTGAAAAGAGCATAGCAGGTTGAATAACAGACCAACGAGTCCAAAAAGAAGTAAAGTCAGATAGAACACGAATCATAACAACTAAAAAGAAACTCATAAATCATTCAACCAGAGGGAATCGGAACCCAAACCAACTAAAAAGATCTACCTCAGCTCGCTGCATCAATGCCAATTCAAAACAGTAGTGACGGAAAGTGAATTAGACACACATATGCACCAGAAAATAAGATGTACACATCAGTAGCATATTTGACTATGAATTGAAAGAAGATCGGCAACATATTTGCAAAAATAATCCAGTGACAAAACAGAAGCTGGTGACTGTTGTAAAGTTATGTTAGGAAAACTAGGTTAACGAGATAGGGCCATGTGTAATGAATGCTCTGTTGTATTGATTTCACTGTATACAAGTGTTTATATAGGGCTGTAAACAGATAAGGATAAGAACAAGTTACAAATGGACTGAATAATACAATGGGCTTTGTATATACACGGGCCTATACTAATGTGGGCCTTGTTACCCTCCCTCGCTCCAGTTGTTGTCAAGACACAAATGAGAGCGCAAGAATTCAAATCGATTTGGGGAAAGGGGTTTGGTGAGCAAGTCTGCCACTTGATCGTTGCCGTTGATGAAAGCCACCAAGAGAGATTTGTTCTGTACTCGTTCTCGAACGAAGTGGAAGTCGATAGAGATGTGCTTGGCCCTTGCATGCAGAACTGGATTGGCGGCAAGATAGGTTGCGCCGAGATTGTCACACCAGATCACCGGCGGTTTGTGAAGGCGAAATCGAAGATCACGAAGCAATTGCTGGATCCACAATATTTCGCAGGTAGTGTTCGCTAGTGCTTTATACTCGGCTTCTGTTGTTGATCGTGCTACAGTTTGCTGTTTTTTTGATTGCCAAGAAATGAGAGTGGATCCTAGATAAACGCAGTATGCTGTTGTACTTCTTCTGTCTGTCTGATCATTTGCCCAGTCTGCATCTGTGTAACCGGATATCTGAAGAGATTTGTTTGGTTGGATATGAAATGCAAGTGTGTGTGTGTGAATTAGATATCTGAGAATGCGTTTGAGTTGCTGCCAATGAATGTTTTGAGGATTATGCATTGCCTGACACAGCTTGTTTACATAGAAGGTAATGTCTGGGCGGGTTAGGGTTAGGTACTGAAGCGCACCCAAGATGCTTCTGAAAAACGTGGGTTTGGGGTAGGTGTGGTATCTGGTTTTGGGTCAGGCACCGTGGACATAGGGGTTAGAACAGGTTTAGCATGGGACATCTGGGCTTTAGTGAGAATTGTGTTTATGTATTTATGTTGACTGAGGAATAGACCTTGACTGTTTCTTTTCACCTCCATCCCTAGAAAGAAATGGAGAGGCCTTAGATTTTTGACGGGGAAAAAGAAGAGAGTTTGGTGATGAATAGATTGATGAGATGCTGAGAGGAGCCTGTTATGAGGATGTCATCCACATAGATGAGACAGTATAGAATGTCTTGACCAGAGATATAAACAAACAGAGAAGTGTCTGATCTTGAACCTTCAAATCCCAACTTTATCAAAACTTCACTTAACTTGGAAAACCAGGCTCGAGGGGCCTGTTTCAGACCATAAATAGATTTTTTGAGCAAACATACATGATTAGGCATGAGAGGATTAGAGAAACCTGGGGGCTGAGCCATGTAAATCTTCTCTTGAATGTCACCATGTAGAAACGCATTTGAAATATCAACCTGATTGATTCCCCAGTTTCTTGCTACTGCAATAGTAAGAACTAGCCTTATTGAAATACCCCGGATCTAAAAATGGCGATTAAATTACTCTAATATGATTATAAAAGGCCTAATGGTGCCTAAAGAGTATTGGTAAAGGAAATAAAACCAAAAGAAAAGAGAAAACGCTTGAAAAGCGAAAAACGCTAAAATGCGCGTTAAATGAGTATAAGAGATATATGATCTCGAGAGGGTCCGAGATGGATTCCTAAGGCTTAGTTAGGCCTAATTAGTATACGGGAATAATTCCCGAAGAAAACGAATCCAAATAATGGATTAAAACGATAACGGAGTTTTAAAGCACGTTTTTCGAGGAAGCCCGAAAACGTGACTTTAAGTGGTCAAATGGACCCGTAAAAATTATAGTTGATTATATAACTATAATTAAGTATCAATGGAAGCTTAATAGCCATTAAAAATAAAGAAACGAGAAAAAAATCCGAAAAACGGGCCCGGTTAGTGAATAGTGCCAAACCGGGTAAAATAACGAGCGTTTTCTGTAAGAAAACGAAAAACGCTCCAGCTTACTAATATAGTGGGGCCGGTTTTATTAGTGAGTCATCCCCCTCACTCACACACAAATAAATAAAGAAAGAAAGAAAAAGAGGAGAGAGTAAAGTAAAAGCATAAAAGCACCTTTTACTCTCTTTCCTCCCATTTTCCCTCTTCTCTCTCCTTCCTTTCCTTCTTCCACCGTGAGTTCCCTTCCTCCTCCCCATCTCTCGCGATTTGAGCTGCACCAAAGAGCTTCCATGGCTGCTCCTCTTCCCTTGCTTCCTTAAGCCACATAAATGCTCCAAATCAAAAACAAAACACATATTTGTGTTCCTCTCATCAAGCTCCACACTTCCCTCTTTTCAAAATTTGAAAAGGATGAATTTCATTTTGATGGGTGTTGGCCATTTGAGGAGAAAAGCACATAATCTTGGAGCTTGAAGCTTCCTCTTCCTAACAAGGTAAAAATATCCAAAGAAGAACATATTTTTCCCCACTTCCTTGTGTTGGCCGATTTTGGCATATATAATGTCTTGTTTCTCCTTGTTTTGAGCTATCCTCCAAGTCTCCAATGGTGGGTTGGAGCTCCTTCTTTGATTCTTGGCAAATCAATTCTAGGGTTTCCAAAGGTAATGTTCAAATATAATGCTTTGAACCCTCCTCTTGAATTCACGAGTTATTTTCATAGTTAGGAGAACTAATGAGTGCTCCTTATATCCATTGGTATATTGGTCTAGAGAATTGGGCTAGTGATTGGCCATGACCGATTTTGGATGAAGAGAAGAGGAGAAGAATGTCTAAAAGAAACTTAAGGGAAATTAAGGTAAGAAACCAACCCTAATGTGTATTCTATATGTATTAGAATTTGGGAAGGGTAATTAAAATGAATGAACCCCACTTGAGTTGTGGTGATAAGGTGCTTGCTTAGAAATAATGCAAGTGAGAAAGCCTTTGTGAGTTAATGCTTGTTTTGGGAGCTATGTATATGATGAATTATGCTTTATGGTGCTTAATAAGTTTTGCTTGATTAATGAGGAAAATATTGAGTGCTGATAGAACCCTTGTGGTTTGGCTAGTTTTAGGATGATTTAAATGGTGGTATGAGTTTTGGGAAATGTTAGAGAAGTAGCCAAGTTATGGCAAAATTTATGTGGAAACCTAAGTGGTTTAAGTGATGTTAAGTGTGGAGAATAACCTAGGGTTAGCTAGGTGTTGTTGGAGTTTGAATTGGGTAAATGATCACCCAAGAATATGAGAGGATGATTGTGGTGAGATGTGCAAAAATTTGTAGCAAAAGAGGTTGTGTAAGTGCCTTAGGAGTTTCTAGAAAACAAAGGAGATTTAAGGCTTTAAGAGTGAGTTTTGGAACTTGGTATGAGGTGTGCATTATCTTGGAAGTTTGGGTTGGTCAAATTAAGAGAGAACAAGATGCAAGTGCCAAGAGAGGTTTGAGAATGCACAAGTGTGCATTAGTGTAGGAAGAGAATGAGAATGACAGAAATTGTGATTTGGAGCAAGAATTTGTGTAAGGGTTTAACCAATGTTTTGAAGAAGTTTAGAGCATGGTTTATGATGGTTAAACATGTGGAAAACTTATGAAATGATTAGGAAATGATTAGAGGTGATTTAGGGGTTTAAAAGTGGTGAAAAACTGCAAATTTTGACAGTTCCAGGGGTTGTCCGGGTTTGCAACCGGAATGTAAACCCGGAACATAGCAAAAACATGGCAGAAAGTCATCCCAGGGGGTGGTCCGGGTTTGTAAACCGGACATAAACCCGAAACACATGGAAAATACGACAGAAAGTGATTCCAGTGTTTGGTCCGGGTTTGTAACCCCGGACACAAACCCGGACCAGGCCAGAAATGTAACAGAATGTGTTTTCTTGCATTCTAATGATGGGGAATTGAATGGTAATGATAATATAAGGTAATTAGGACATGAATAATGATATTTAAAGTCATTAGGAGTGTAAACAAGTTTGATAAGTGAATGAGGAAGTTGTGAGCTTAACACATGAGTAAAACTAAGTTAAACGGGATAACGGGGTTAAGTACGAGAGTATTAGCTTTACATACCGTAATGCATTGATGTTAATAAAACATTTGAATGTTATCAGTGGATCGTGTGTGAACCAAGCATGGTGAGATGACACGGTAAAAGTAAAAAACCCCGGTGAAAGGTATGATTTCTCTCATGCCCCGTATGCTAACCGAGTTACTCTGATTTGTTGTTTTTGTGTGCCGGCCTAATCAAGATTAAAGCATGAAAATAATCCCTTGTTTGGTTATATATGCCTTGATGTATGTTGTATGAGCTAACATACTTGTATGCCGGAGTGGTCTAACAGAGTGCCTAGACCGACTCATAGTGAGTATTGATTGACTAATAACCCGTAGTACGGGTAGTCTCATAAGTAATGGAAATATGCAAACACACATAAACTATCGATTAAAGAATAACGATATCGTAAACATAAGAACTCCCTAGAATGTGAGGAGATGTACGGGTTGAGTAAATACCCGATAACGGTTAGAAAACCTTATTGAAACAATCCACGAAATAAATATGAGTGGAGAGATAAATGAACCTCCATCGAGAGGATTGAAGTTAGTCCAATAATGTAAACATATAAGAAAGGTAAAAGAGACCTAAGGGACTATGTGACTCCCTTGAGATACGGTCGACCTCTTATATGAGGATTTACCCGGTATAAGAAAATATTCGAACGTATAAACATATGATTGTGAGGGTAACCCTTAAACCTAAGATTACCCGAATTTAAGTAAAGTTCCCAAAGTCATTAGAAACATCGAGAATGATGCTTCTAGACTAATACACATGATATTATTATAACTCCGAGAGAGGAGTGTACGGGAACGAGAGTAGTCCGAGAGTAGTCGGACCTAAGTAATAGAGGTAGGAACTAAGAGAGAGTTCCGTGAGCTAGTTGAACCTTCCCACCATGCTAGACCCAGTGGGGTCGAAACCGGGAAGTAAAGACTATGCTAGAGAGCCATGAGTTTTGGCTTAAGTATGTAATAAGAGTAACAAGCGTGACGTAGGAGACCTGTAGTGTCTCGAGAATCTACGAGAGCTTGAGTATGAATAACCCAAGAGTGTGGGTGAGATAATGAGTATAATTAACCCGAGAGTAAGGGGTGAGTATATGTATGAGTAACCCGAGAGAATGGGTAAGCATAAGAATGAGTAGCCCAAGAGAATGGGTGTGTATACAAATAGTAACCCGAGAGAGCGGGTGAGGAATTGAATAAGTAAACAAGGCATAGTGAGGAATAACCCTCAATGCCTAAGAGTAGCCAGTTACCACTAACAACGTTGTTATGTTAGTTAGGAATCGTGTTCCGTGATTGATGTAGATTCCTTGTGTGATATACATATACATTGTATTGCCATGATGCATGTTGTTTGATTAAAATGAACTCCATGTATATCCGACCCAAGTAGTCGGCGTACCGCGGTTAGCACGCGGTATATGCGAATTTCATGCGCAGCGTAAGCTGACCCCCTAGGGGGAACGTTTTTAGTGTGCAGGTACTTGAAGCTGACCACCGTTCGAGAGAGTAGGACGGGGACGGCTGTGAGCATGGGTAGTTAGATTGTAATTACTTATGCGTTTGAATGAGGTGTAAGTCCGAGTATGTTATCGGCATCCGTATATTGTAGACTCGGTATAGTAGAGATATGAATTGAGCATGGTATTTGTATGAAGTACTCGGTTGTTCCAGTTCATCAGACCGTTACCGTATGTAAGAAAGGCCTGGTTAGCCACATGGGTGGCTAACGGCGTTGTTTCACCCCTCGTTGTAATTAGAGTTCCGCTGCGTGAGTAGGAGTAATTAGTAACAGTTTAAGATGTAATGACGAGATTAACGGTTGGGGTGTTACACTTATAGTCGTAGGCTTAATGACAGGGCTGAATGTCTCAGTGTAATCAAGCCCTTCTGTTTGATTGTTTCCCCTTGCCACCAATCTAGCTTTTCTTTTTTCTATTGTCCCATCTGCTTTCCTCTTGGTGCGCAGTACCCACTTGGCTGTGAGTATTTTGGTGTGTGGTGGTCTAGGAACTAGAACCCAAGTTTCTGTTTGCATAAGAGTTGTAAACTCCTGCTGCATTGCCTCTCTCCAGACGTGATACTTCTTTGCCTCAGTATAAGAGGGATCTTCAGGAATTGTTTCTGATAAGTGTGCTTGGGGCCAGTTGATGGTTCCATCTGTGCGAAGGAGGGGTTTCCTTATGTTGTGTTTAGCCCTAGTTTGCATAGGATGTAGGTTTTGTGGCAAGGGTTGTGGTGTGGCGCCTGGAGATTGTGTATCATTAGTAGGAGTGATAGGCTGTGAATGTGGAGAGAGTGCAGTAGACTTTGGGTTGTAGTAGCAGGGGAGGAGGGAGTTGTGTTTGTAGGCGATGATGGTGAGGTGTGTGGGGTAGGGTTGATTGTTATGGTAGTTGAGGGACTGGTATGCATAGGCAGGCTGAGAGGTAGGGAGACAGTGGCCTCTGGGAGTGTAGAGAGAGAGGGCTTTTGTGTGAGGTGTAGGGGAATAAATGTTCATGAAATATCACATCCCGTGAGGTGTAGGTTTTGTGGTTCAACAGATCATAACAAAGGTAGCCCTTATAGTTTGGTGCATAACCAATAAATATACACTGTGTAGAACGGAAAGAGGTTTTGTTTTTATTTTGAGGGCGTAGGTTGGGCCAGCATTCACACCCAAACACCTTTAAAAAGGGATAGTCAGGTGTTTGATGAAAAAGTAACTCAAAAGGCGTTTTGTGAGAGAGAGTGGGAGTGGGTGTGCGGTTCAACAAATAGGCAGCAGTATGGAAACTTCTTTCCCAAAAAACCATAGGTAGACTAGCATGGGCCAGAAGGGATAAACCCTTATCAACAATATTCCTGTGTCTTATCTCAACACTGTCGTTCTGTTGGTGGGAGTATGGACAGGTGATGCGGTGTACAATTCCTTTTGCTTTAGAATATTCTTGAGAGGCATAAATTCACCCCCACCATCAGTTTGCACACTTTTCACAGTAATATCAAAGAAATTCTCCACAAGAGACAAAAAAGCAGTGAAAACAGAAAGTACATCTGACTTTGCATTAATTGGAAAAAACCAAATAAATTTGCCATAGTCATCCACTAGACAGGTAAAATCGTGCACCATTTAGAGCCAAAACTGGTGCAGGTCCCCACACATCTAGAAACAACAACTGAAATGGTTTTGTGGACTGAGTGAAGGAGGTGGGGTGGGGGAGGGCATGAACCTTACCCAGGCAACAAGCCTTACAACTAGGGAAAATATTGCTCTTAGAGGTGACTGGGAGATTATTTTGATTGATAATAAACGAGGTAGTTCTAGGAGATGGGTGACCTAGTCTGTTGTGCCTGATGCTAGGACTAGTCTTTATTGCCACAAGAGCCTGATAGTCCACAGGTCTCTTAGTATCCTCTCTGGTGGTGTTGAAGCAGTAGAGGCCTTGTCTAAGCCCTCCCTTGGCCAGGACTCTCCCCGTATGAATGTCCTTTAGAAGGAAAAAAGTTGGATAGAATTCAAAGTAGGCATTATAATCAGAAGCAAACTGGCGCACTGAAACTAGATTTTTTGTGAGTTTTGGAACATATAAGAGATTGGGAAGAGAAGTTGCCTGTAGGTGTAGGTAGAATACCAGTTCCTTGATGAGTGACAGGCAGCGAAGTTCCATTACCAAAATTGACAGCATCTGTTGGGGCATAATCTGTGTCTATTTGGAGGTTAGATAAATCATTGGTGAAGTGGTTGGTGGCACCACTATCAGGATACCAGGTGCTGTCAGTGGGTAGGGTTGAGGTATAATGGGCTGTGTAGGAAGGTGGTGGTGCCTGGTAGGAGTGGTCAAATCTGTGGTAGCATCTGTCAGCTGTGTGTCCCACTTTCTTACAAACTTGACATGTGGGTCGTGTGTCTTGTTTCCCAGAGAGATGAGAATATTAGTTGGGTAGTAATTACCTCGACCTCCACCCCTGTTTTGTGCCTCTTCCTCTGTTGTTGTAACCCCGGTTGTGTCTCCCTCCTCTACCACCTCTTGAGGTATTTTATTTAGAAGAGTTGTTATAAGAGGTTGTGTTGATAGACAGTTGGGCAGTGGACAGATTTTCTGGTGTTTTTTCAGAGAGAGAATGGTTTCAAATGTGAGGAGGTAACTGTAGGCAAGTTGAGGAGTGACAGCAGTAGGCATCATGGTGAGGTTGGTAGAAACTGTATCATACTCAGAGGGAAGACCACGAATGATGTAGCTCACAAAATCACCATCTGTGACAGGGTAACCAGCTGAGGCTAGGGAATTGGCTATATTACGAGCCCGACCAAAAAAATCAGCAATAGAATCTGCCCCCTTCTTGATACTCATCAGTTGTGATTTTAATTGCATTACACGAGCATTAAGCTGAGCAGATAGAATTTGTTTTATTGTATCCCATACCTCTTTTTGAAGTTTCACAAGGGATAATTTGATTTACCAGACTGTCGGACATGGATGTAGTGAGAACTGCTAGAATGAGCTTGTCTGTTTGCCTCCATGTTGTATATTCTGTGTTTGGTGTTCCATTGATAGTCTTACTTGGGCAGGGTTTGGAGCCGTCAACCCACCAAAGAGGCCATGGCCGGATAAGTATGGTTCCACCTGTTTGAGCCACACTTGATAGTTATCAGCTGTGAGCTTAGTAAAATGCTGGGAAGTTGAGACAAGAGAGGAGAAAGTTGTGGAGCTGGATGAGCCAATAGAGCCAGAGGAAGACGAGGAGATTGTGCCTGAGTTGGGGGTGATAGGAGTGTCGGCCATTGAAGAGAGCAGGAGAAAGAAAAAGTCAGAGATAGACGGTGTTATTGGTTGTTGAAGAAGGCGAGAGGATCGAGGAAATATGACTGATGTCGGCTGCTCTTGATACCATGTAAAGTTATGTTAGGAAAACTAGGTTAACGAGATAGGGCCATGTGTAATGAATGCTCTGTTGTATTGATTTCACTGTATACAAGTGTTTATATAGGGCTGTAAACAGATAAGGATAAGAACAAGTTACAAATGGACTGAATAATACAATGGGCTTTGTATATACACGGGCCTATACTAATGTGGGCCTTGTTAACTGTCTCTAATGGTGGGTTTCGGTGTTTGTGGGAGCCCGTCGAAGTAGGCGCCAGAGATTGGTGCTCGGTGTTCCTGGTTTGCCGATTTGTGTTACAAAATTACCGTCGATGGTGGAAAGACTGAGGCGCAGAGCTGGTGTCCTAGTTCGCCAGTTTGGTGTAGCAAAATTACCGTCATGAAGAAGTAGTGGAACATGTATGTTCCATGTTCTCCAGTTGAGTTGCAAAATCACCGTCGACAGTGGGTTGAAGAGAATGAAGAGACAAGCATGAAGAGACTAGCATGTATACTCCGACTTGAAGAGAAGGAAGAGAGACGCAGATGTATGCTCCTTGTTTTGCCAGCGAGAATCAAAAGGAGAAAAGAGGTAGAGCGTGTATGCTTTCGTCGCTAGTTTGGTGTAGCAAAATTACCATCATAGTGAAGAGAATGATTGAGAAAGAATATATATGTCTGTCATTCGCCAGCTGGGATGTGCAAGCTGCCGGTGGTGAAGAGAAATGAACAGAGGAGTATATTGTTCCTTGTTGGGTAGTTTAAGATGCAAGATTTCTGGTGATGAAGAGAACGAAGAAGGCAGGTACTCGTCAGTGGTCTACAAAATTACAGGTCATGAAGAGAATGGAGGCAATGGAGCATTATGAGGAACAGGAGCTATATATTTCTTGTTGTGCTCAAGGAAAAGAGCAAGAACGTCAGAAATCAGAATTTCGGTTGTGTTGGGAGCTTCAAAAACGTATTGGGGTCTGGGGCTTGACGGCTGCTGTCTATCTTCTTAGTAGGTTTTCGATGTTGTATTTATAAGCAAACTGTAGGTTGGGCATTTGGATAGAAGGCAAATGGTGCTTAAAAAAGAAAATGCAATATAACAACACCACAATGAGTTTCAAACACCAGACCAACCATAACCATAGTACATATGCTCACCACTTGAGCTACCAGCTTATCTTAACATAAAAGTGTGAGAAATAACAGACAACATTTACCTTAGTCTGAATAAGCTTCCCTAAAACGCTAATGTCTTTAAACGAAAGTTTAGAGTAAAGCTAAAGTTTTTTTCTTTTTTTGCATGTAACCATGAATTGTTTTTCTTGTTGTTTTTTTTTTTTTTTTGAAAATTGACTTGAAAGCTTTATAATAAAACGATGGTTTTTTTTTTGCATGCATGTAAGTATGTTTCGAAAAGAAAGGCAACGACCCTCTTATTTCATTTATTTCCAAAATTTTCTTTATGGGGTGAGAATTTTTGGTGTCTACAGGAGTCATCATCAATATTGAACCCCTAGCCAGCTAGAACGTCTCGTTTAAACCCATTAGGAATTGCATCAGCCTTTCACGCGAACGGTAGTTGAACAGACTGTCTTCAGTGAGACATTGACAATCGGGCAACTCGTCGACATCATCGAGCTCGTCCCAAAGAACTTTCAATTTCGAGTAGTAATTGCCGATTGAATTAGTTCCTTGGTTAGACCAAACTATATTCTTCTTGAGTTCAAGAAGCCGGACTGTGTTAGGTTTTCCATACTTGTGGTGCAATTGATCCCAAATCTGCTTGGCAGAACTTGAAAATAATAATCGTGTTGGATATCTGCTTGTTGATGGTATTCAGCAACCAAACCATCACCATCATATTACATTTGTCCCAGGCTTCTCTTTCTGGTGAAGAATCCGACGGTCTTTGTAAAGAGCCATCAACGAAAATGAATTATGTTCTTAGCACTTAAAGAAAGGGTTACCGCTCGCTTCCACAAACCAAAACTCGTTGTCCCGCTCAACTGGGTAGTGGTGAGAGACAAAACCCGGACCGTCAGAAGAATGGAGGTAGAAGGGGTCAGCATACTCCATTGTCTATTCCTGTTGTCGTTGCGCTATACACTTGACGTTTCGTCGCTACTGCGACCTTCCTCACACCTCTAGCTCTTTTCTTGGTGTCTCCAGCACCGGAGACTCTTCCTAATGTTCAGACATAGAGGGAAAACTCGAGCAAGAAAACAAAGAAAGAAACAAACCAGAAATCGTCGGAGACAAACGATTCTGTGAAATCAAGACGAGAAAGAAACAGGTCGTAAAAGACACTACTACTTTGATACCATGTTGTATTTCATTCAGTTGATAAAAGAGTAAGTACAACTATAGTCTGCTTAACATATATATATAGAGAAACTAATACATAGAGTAGATTAATACAAAGTGTAAGGTACGTGACATATTACTTATATATATTCCTGTATATATCAACAGAGACATGCCTAGAATTTATTCCTTAAATATATTCCTAGGTGTCGTGTCACATAAACCGAACATATATATAATTTGTTGTTCGGCTAATTGACATATTTTACCCGTAGCATATGGTGTTATTTCTTTCCCGCCCCTTTCACTCTCGCCTCTCTTCTTCTCTTTACAATTACTCATTAAAAACCACCACACACTATATTATTTATAAAAACCACATAAATTAATAAAATTAAAAAAAAACAATAAATATGCAGATTAGTTGATCTCTTTATTAAAACATTTGAAAAGTATATAAAAATGAATGTATATAAAGTTTTTAACATAGATAGTTAAAAAAATATAATATTATTAAAAGTTACAATTTCATTAAATAACTTCACATAACATTATCAAAATTTGAAACGCTTGTTCTCTTTCATTATGTTTTTATATTTGTAAGAAATATAAAATTAAAGAAATAGTATTATATGTTTAGAAGTTGCAATTTGTACTTAAATAATAAAAATTAAAATTTTATTGGTTATATAAATATTTTTATTTTCTTTGCTTTCTCATAGGTTTTTTTTACTATAAATTAACTACTTATAGTAATATAATGTTTGTGAATTTTTCTTTTTTTAATCAAATTGTAGTTTTAAACTGTAATAATATTATTAGAATTGCAGTACAGAAAACGGTAAACGCACTACACATAACTAACTTAACTAACTTATGTTGCAATATGCCACACTGCTAAACAACATTTTTCGAAACGACTACAAATATGCCAGCATAAAACTGTCAGCAAATATAATGTAAATATGTCAGCACAAAACTACCTAAATATACTGTAAATATACTGTCAAAATAGCCATGCCCAACAGAACCCTAATCCACTTGAAAATTTCCATGCGATTACCATTTACCACATCTGCCTATCTAGGAACTAGGGATGTCAATCTTGACTTGAACCTGAAATCCGACCCGAAACCAACCTGTAAAAAGGTGGGTTCGGGTTGAGATTTTTGACCCAAAAAGATTTTTGGTCGGGTTCGGGTTGGGTCATTGAAACCCGCTTCGGGTTCGGGTTGAACCCGTCAACCCGTAAACCAGGATTTTTTTAATTAAAAATAGAAAATTTGTTATATTTAATGACTTAAAGTAGTGTTTGATGATTCATTTATGACTAAAATAAATATTTAGTCAGTAACTTATGATTAAATATAATACATAATTAATAATTAATACTCACTCCGTTAATTAATATCTGTTGTTTTAGTAAATGATTCTTGCTTCAAAATACATGTCATTCTAGTTTTTACATACTTTATTCCTCTTTTAACCCCACTATTCAACACAACAGTAATGATTATCTAGATGGAAAAGTAAAAAGTAGGGGTACATTGTCATTTTTGTCTACTTTCCTTAATAAGTGTGCAAGTTTCTAAAATGACAGATATTGTTGAACGGAGGGAGTATTAAAGTATAATATTTATTAAAGAATTCAAAATTTAAAAATAAAATAAATTTTAAAAGAACGGGTTAGGTTCGAGTCAACCCGCTCCGGGTTCGGGTTGAAGAAATATAACCCGCTGCGGGTTCGAGTCAGGTTCGGGTTGACCTAAACTATTTTCGTGTCAGGTTCAGGTTGAGCTCAACCCGACCCGAAACCCGATTTTGACACCCCTACTAGGAACAACATGCCAAACCAGGGGAAGGTGCCCAAAACAAGTTTGAGCATGGTGCTCAACTACATCATGACCGTTGGAGTTATAACAAATAAATTGAAGGTTTATATTTTACTGTTTATTATAGGGGTATAGATGTAAAAGTTAATCTTTAATATTAGAAATAAAAAAAGAATACATTAGATATGGGATTACATGATCTAGTTTGAAGAGAGAGAAATAAGTAAACAATTATAATAAATATTCTCACAATTTGAAGTTATATTTGTTAATTTGAAATAGAAGTGGAGTAGTGATTTGAAAACAAAGATCCCACGGCTTAAGCAAAAAAAAATTAGTTAAAAATAACAAACTAGAAATTTAATTAACAAGGCTCCTTACAAAATATATAAGAACAACATTGAATTTATTTATTACTTAATAGAATATTACAGTAAAAACATACATAGATCTAGCCTTTCATTTTATAAATTGTGTGGTCTAAATTTATAATCTACACTATTATCAAAGAAATAAAACATCTATTATTTTACCTACATATTTACACTTTTACTTAAATTAGGAATTAATTAAAATCTACACATCTACAAACAAATCTATACTTGCATTTTTAAAATCTAGCATTTTACGAAAATATCTAAATAAGGAAGTAATTTTAAATGAGATTGTATATTCCAACGATCTAATTTGTAAAAATAAAATAAAAACCATCAATATGTAGCCGATCCAGTTAGAAAAAAAGAAAAAAGATCCATATTTTAAACATAATTGTTTTAAAATAAGCAATTAGAAAATTATTTGCCATGAACTCTTTAAAATAAATATAAGATCACAAGTGAAATTGCTAGGTTGTATTTACTTATTACTCACTAAAATAATTTCACTCATTCATTTTAAAATCAACGCTCTTATCAATAAATCTACATCTACATTTTATAAAATCTATTATTTTACTTAAATATCTACACTTTTACTTATGAAGAATTACTAAAAATCTACACTTCTATCAAACAAGTCTACACCTTTCTTTTGGAAAAATCAATCATTTTATTTAAATAACTACAATTTTACGTATATGAGATAATACTAAAAATATACACTTCTATCAATGACGAATTAATAAAGTCCCACATTTTAACTAACCTACTTTACTTAAAAATAAGAAATTTGAAAATCTTTTGACATAACGGATGTAACATTAATGGATGTGAGAAAACAATATCCAATTTAGAGAAGTTATTAGTGAATAATTATTATAATCCTAATTACTTCCACAATCTCCCATTGTATATTTTTAGAAAAATTATTAGTGAAATAATTATTAAATCAATTATATCTTTTATAATTATTTGATCATTTTTCAGTTTTACGAAACCAAAAATTATATAAATAATTTCATTTACGATTGAAATTAAAATATTAAAAAATAAAATACAATAACAATGGACCCTATGTGCGGCCCCGCCTTCCTTCCCGTTTCTCTTCGATCGAGAGGTCGCTATGTTCGGAAAAAAAAAACTGAACTCGTACGTTCAGTCGTGTTTTCACTTCGCACAATCAGAATTTTAAAAAACTTTACGATTTTGCCCCTGCTTTAATATCTTTCAGAAATTACTATATTTACGCACAATTTGTGACATATTACGAGATGACCCTAAATTTTATTACGCACTGTCGGAATTCCAATACGCTCAGTCATAAAATGACCAATTTAGGGGCTAATATAGGCAAAATTTATTAAAAATGGTTCGAAAAAAGCAAAGAAGGATTTCAAAGTACTTATATAAGTAAAAAATATATATCATAAAAATTATCAGCAAAGTATACCATGACAAAGTAGACGAAAAGACGAACGCGTGGCGCAAACGGATCAAAAAACGGAGCTATAACAAGAAGATATGACAATTTTAAAAACCGGAACCCGGCGCAGGCCGATAAAGAATGGCGTGCGCCCGCACACGGTCCTCTTTACCGGCACCGGCCAACCCTTCTTTACCGGCGCTTGCGCCGGGTTTCGGTCTTAAAATCGCTATATCTTCTTCATTATAGCTCCGTTTTTCGATCCGTTTGCGCCGACGCGTTCGTCTTTTGTCTACTTTGTCATGGTATACTTTGCTGATAATTTTTATGATATACTTTTTTCTTATATAAGTACTTCGGAATCCTTCTTTGCTTTTTCGAACCATTTTTAATAAATTTTGTCTACATTAGCCCCTAAATTGGTAATTTTCTGACTGAGCGTATTGGAATTTCGACTGTGCGTAATGAAATTTGGGGTCACCTCATAATATCATAAATTATGGGTAAATATAGTAATTTCTGAAAGATATTAAAGCAGGGGCAAAATGGTCATTTTCCGACTGTGCGAAGAGAAAACACGACTGAACGTATTGACCCTAAAAAAATAAATATAAAGAACAACATCGTGCATCGCGCGTTAATTTGTGACCTGACCGTAGAGCCGATCATAATCATGATAGCCCAATCGTCCAGCCCGACCCGGCCCGTATTTTAGACCAATGGGTATGGGTAGAAAAAATAACTGCGTGGGTTTGGAGAAAAAAAAAACAGCCATAATTTTTTTCAAGCCGGGTTATGGCTAAAATTTTACCCAGTTTAAGGCCCGCACGGCCTGAATGTCATAGTACACCTTACATTAGTGTATGTTATTGTAAATATGTAAACAAAATAATAAAATACTTACAATAGTATAGTAGTAATTATTCAACTGAATGGACCACATATTCTTCGTCTTATAAATTTTGTTTTGTGCCGTGCACACTCTTCAAAATCTATACTACGTATCTATACTTTAAAATCTATGTTACTAAATAGAGAATTTTGAGCTAAAAGCAGGTTGGGCGGGCCGGGCTATGGCATGAGCATTTTTTTAGGTGGTCGGGTTGGTTTCAGGTGATTGGCCTGATTGGACGGATTTGGACTAAACACTTGATCCGATTTAGCTGAAAATTTATATCTAGCTCGGTCCGAACCCGACTCGTCCGCCTAGTTGATCAGCTCTACTGACCGTGTTGATACTTTGCTCTTTTTATAACAAGG
This sequence comes from Limonium bicolor, assembly GCA_023374045.1. Classification (NCBI taxonomy): domain Eukaryota; kingdom Viridiplantae; phylum Streptophyta; class Magnoliopsida; order Caryophyllales; family Plumbaginaceae; genus Limonium; species Limonium bicolor. Next base: position 190,819,893 of record CM041777.1, on the reverse strand, counting down.
AAAAAAGTCTCAGAGTGAGGAACAGATATGAGTCTCAATCAGGTGGTCCCAAGGAACCCATACTCTGACCTTGAACCTCGGTACGGACTACAACAAGAAACTCATTCTTTTGCTTAGCCACCACCTGATAATTTTCTAATAACAATAATATGATATTAATAGATTTTGATCAAAATAAAACATGAGCTATTTGTTGATTTCTTTGTATATATATCAGTATTTGACGGAAAAAACAATATGATGTGTAGAATATTATGAGCCGTGGTAAACAAAACCCGAAAACTTACTTTTTTTGCTCTTGGATATTGAATGACCATTAATTGATAATATTTCAAAGCCCCGAAACTTCTCTACCGAATGATGGAAGTTAAATCGATGATATGTGAACGGATAACTCAGGTGATCTAAGTGGGGAACTTGAGAAGGATTCATTAGCTCTCAATTATACGAAAAAAAATGTGAACGGATAACTGTGATTGGTGGTATCATGTTAATGCTGAAAAACATTTGTCACTTCATCACGATCCAACTCTTAATTCTTCTTTAGAGCAACCCAATAGAGTTGGATCCATCTATTAAAATATTACTATTTTATATCTCTCCTTCACATTTCTCTCAACATTTCTTAGTTAAGAATTCATTTGTGTTTCTTATATTTATTTTTCTTTTCTTTATTTTGTTTGTGTCAGTGAGGAATGGTTAAGCAACACTGCTGTGGTTACTCTTACGATTTTTAAGTGAAATTAATATAGCTAGGTTTTTTTTTATTTGACACTAACGAAAACATTAATTACTTCAAACTTTATAAATACCCAAAATTGATTCAATATGATAAGTTGCCATTTTTGTACGCAACCTCGTACGTGAACATTATATACGCACGTATCGCATTCCATATGCATGTTGGTTTCAGTTACTTTTCCAGTTCATTATTACACATTTATACGATAAATAATTTTCTGCATGTGATGATTTATAACAATAACAATACATACTTGGCAGCATCCATTATAGCCTAATTAACATGGAATTAGCAAACGCTAAATCAAGCATGTATGTGGTTGGATATATTATTATTAGTATAGCCTAATAATTATGCAATCCATATTACTATTATAAATAAGGGAGATACTATTTACCGTTAGGGTGAGTATTTGGATTGGATAATTTGGATTTATCCAAAATCCAAATTAACCAAATTTTTTTTTTGATTTTTAATCAAATTTTAAAACCGAATTTAAAGTTTTGGTTATTTAGATCGATTTGGATTTCGGTTTTGGATTTGGATTTCGGTTTTAACCCTTTAAAATTCGGTTAACCGAATTATCCAAACTTTTTTTTAAAGAAAATCCGCAAATCTTTACTTAATAGTTAATATTCTTTAAACATGACAAACAAAATGTCAAAATTCAAAACCATATATCGCATTGCTCCAATCCTTCAATTATATAATGTCATGCTATTCTTTTTTCGTCAAATTAATTATATATAACTGGTTATTTTGGGACATCGTCCTAGTCTAATGTTTGAGTGAGTTCTTTCTGCTTCTGTTGTGATGAATTGGCAACTAGGAAATTCATAATTTTTCAGCAACTTATAGTTATTACTGTTGCTGATGATGAACATGAAACAAAAAAATGTGTTTGTTTTTTTTTTAAAAAAATTCGGTTAAGTTTTCAGTTTTTTTTTTAATTTCAGTTAATTAAAATCCAAACTGAAAAAAATTTTGGATTTCGGTTTGAATTTCGGGTTTCAACTTAAAAAAAATTTCAGATTTTGGATAATTTGAATTTCGCTTAATTAGGTTTTGATCAAAATTTAGATGATTTAGTTAAAAACCGAATTAACCGAAATCCAAATGCTCACCCCTATTTACCGTATGATTTTAGAATACACGAGTACAAAATTTTCACCATTTACCCTCTCTCACATATTACAATTAGTTTTTTCACATGTTTTCCAGTCAATGATCGATCCATGGCAATATATAGTTTCGTTGTAGGGAGAATAAAATTAAATGACTAGCGCTTTAATAGTATTGTTTCACTTGCTATGATCACATCTAGACCACATGATCGAGTAACCTGATCGCGGAAATTTAAAAAGTCCTTAAAATCATAACGGTCAGTATCCTAATTAATACTATAGCAAATGGAAAAATGTAACCGGCAATCAATTGGGAATGAGATATTGTAATTTGTAACCACCAGGAACAGAAGAAAAACTGAAGCAAATAATAATTAAGCTATAATACGTCATTGGCAATGAATTTTTGCTTACGATTGAAAAGGAATTAATACACACCATCTTCAGTTCTTCACGACATCAATAAGAAAGGCAAACAATCTAAAAAAATTAACCTTCACACACGCCGCTAAAGAGCGAGTAATCAGATCAGACCTTCTCCTAAACACGGTCACTTTTGAGATCAGAATAGCGACAGTTTTTAATCAGTAGACTTCCACCAAACACTTAAAATCAGTAGCTGATAACTTATCAATTTTTTTTTTTTTGAAACAAAGACAGTTTCTTAATTTTCAAGAGCAGGACTAACAACCTCTATTTTTAAAACCACCAGCCACCAAACATTAACTAAAACTAACAGCTTCTATCAAACGATCAACAAACTATTTCCCAATTTCTAGCACTTAGCAGTTATCCCCCACCAAACCCTTACCAATGCGGTTCCAGTGCGGCTCCATTCAGTCTCGAGTCCTTTCAGTTCCACACCAATTCCTGTCAATTCAAACACTATTTAGTCCTAATCGCCCCAATTCCGAACTGGTTCAAGGTATCAATCAATAGAACTGGTTCCAATTTTCAACTAGTTTGGCCCCACCTGATCTGATCACCATTACAAAAAACATGGCAGATCCAAAACAATTTCAGGCACGAAAAAAAAAAGGTCAGTTTTAGAATACTTGACAAAGTGAAGTTTCGTATATGAGTTCTTGGGCGAGACCAACAAGTTTTGATCTATGACTATTATTTGTGAGCAGCATCATCCAGAATGGCGAGTGGAGACCCACACCACAGACAACTCGACCAATTTACAATAAGCCCCCGATCGCCTCAACTGTCTGTCTCATGGTTTCATAGCATCATCAACCGCACAATGTTGTAGTTATCAACCAGCAGCAGCACAGCACAGCACTGAAATATATCCACCTAACCACCACCAGTTAATTCATACATCGTGCCAATTTCGAATGCTCTAACCAACTCCCCTCCCTCCTCTCCGTCTACTTTACCAAACAAACTACTATATATCAGCACACGCCACTTCCATTTCCGTTTCCATTTCCCACTCACTGCTACACACGCACACTAATTGGATTGGCCCCGCAGTTAAGAGCTTTCTGTTAACTACCAAAAATGAAATCTAATCATGCATCATCTATCAAAATAACAAGTCGAATTATTGATAGACTGGTTAGAAAGAAATAATTTGAAAACTAATCAGGCATCTATCAATAACGAGTCGAAAAATTGAAAATTCTTTGACCTTGTTAATAAATTAGGCTACCAGCAAAAGGACGCATCATGCTACCGTGCTACGATCAAATCAAACAACCCAGGTCATCTCATCAGATTGCTTGCTAAATGCTAGCAATCATACACCAAACTTTAACGTCTAACGAGTTTGCACACAAGTTCAACTGCACAGCGTCCGCCTGCAGCACATCAGAATTAAACATCGCCGGAAATGCATACCATTCATGCATGCATGCAAAGTTGCAAAATAGTATATCAGTATCACACACACACACACACAGAGACCGACGCACGCTTGTAATAAAGGATTCCAACAAGTGTATATACATCCATTTTCGATCAGCAATAATAACAAGAAGATCCTGGCCGACTGAAAACTGTTCAATTTCTTTACAGTTTCAACGGCTCCGCGCTCGTTTAAACAACACTAAAAAGAGCTAGCAAAAGGCAACAAAAAAAAAAAAAAACCCAGTGGCTTAATTTGTCTCACTTATCCTACACTAGTGGCATAGTACTCACGATTCCGACTGAGCTACCTGATCAGACAAACAAACGATCATATATCCAGATCTAACCCAGCTATATAGCTCTGCATGCATGACTTTCCAATTCAATATTACAGACATCCGATCCGAATATATACCTGGCTACAGAAGAGGACGGAGTTTCAGTTCAAACTAACAAAAGCGAGTTAACTTCAACAAGCGCTTAAGACTTAACTGTTCATCATCACAGTCCAATCTAACGGCACGGAGTGAAGTATTCAATTCCTTCCTCATTCACCAATCATCGTCACCTCAAATTCATACAAGTCACCTCCGATAACCAAACCAGATCGGCTACCCAAAAAAACCCCACCGCTGGCAGCTGCCACTTACTTGAGCACCAAAACCAACTCCACCCTCCTCATCCAATCAAGCCTTCTGAATCCATCGAGCGAGTTGTGTGGGGTTAACAATCCCTGGGATGTGGACCCCACCATCTGACATCAACAGATTAGACACTTCGGCGTAACTCCTCTTCTCTTCCGCACCAAACTTCATTACATCGTTACCACTTGTACCTTGTACAGCACCACCACTCTCGTTTCCGTTGACTGACGCCGGCAGTTTCTTTCTCCACTGATCACTACCCGGTGACGCAACACCACCGGTTCCAATCTCCGGGTCGAACTTCTGACCGAAAAGGGTTCCCCTAGTCAGAAACTCATGAGCCAAGTACCCAGCTAAGATCCGATTCGACGACCGCTGCCCGTGAGGAGATGAAGGGACAGCAGAGGGGGAAAGAACAGCAGGCTGCTGATGAATTTGATGTTTGTTGTGTTTCAGCAATGACGACGTCGTATTAGGGATGATAGGGTGGGGTTTCACACTTTTCCCCCTCATTACGTGGCTATTTTGTTTGTTGTTGGTGGGATGAATGAAAAGAGGAGGCGACATCTCCTCCCTCTCCTTCCGTTTCCGCGCGATCTGGGCCGTCAATGCTCCGCGCTGTTGATTCATCTTAAGCCGTTGATTGGTTTTACTCAAACCCTTCAGATCACGCCACGTCAACTTGAATTAGTTTTCTATTTTCTTCTGGAGAGATAAAAAAAACAAACAAAGGGTTCTTTTTTGGATCCGAGGAAATGAGATAATAACGCATATAACACTCTAAATTCTTTTTTTAGAAGAAAATAGAGTAAGGGGAGAAATACGGAACTTAAATCTGCCTTCTGCTATAGATTGTTGATTGGAAAAATAAGCCAGGTAAATGTTATTTGGGGTATAAGATAACTGAGGTGCGGAGAATACAAGGGGAGATCAATTTGTAGACGAGCGATGTTCGGGAAAAGGAGATGTAAAGAGTGACACAATGTTTACACAATTACAGGGTTAAAAGGGTCATAACATGGGATGCGTGGGAGGGTGGCCCTGGTGGGTTGTCAGTTTACTAAATACACATAAAAGATAAAAAAAGGAAATAGAAGATAAAATATTATTAAAAAAAACAGAGTAAAAGAAAGAAATGAAATTCTAATTTTCGAAGCGGGGGCAATTTGGACGGTAGGGTTAGATGGTGAGAAAGGAGAGGACAGACAGACAGGTTAACAAGAGGCCGGCGGTGTAAGGAAAACCGGCGGCGAAGGTGGCGCCGGTTCCGGAATCCGGTGACACTGGCGAATCTGTGATGTTAAAAAAACTAAAACCGCGAGCAACACTGACGAATTGAAACGAAGCAGAGGGCGGCGAACAATCAAGAGCGGAGAACGAGAGAGAGAAAGAGAGAGAAGTTAATAAGGCTCTAGAGAGGCGGGGGACAATGAAGAATGAGAGGATTGGGAGGTTGTAGATATATAAAGGGAGTCGGGTGTTGAAATAGCCTCATCTATCTGATAATTTACGGAAACCAACATTTTGTTGTGATGAAAAAGTCACTTATGCCCCTATTTATAAGACGGAATTATCCTCTCGCCCGTGTGCGGCCGGAGAGCGGTTACGTAATCTCGAACTAGTTTGAGTGGGTCGCTCTGCACTACAATATTCAGATGGAGCGCTGGCGTGATGAATTTACATATATCTCCTCCTGCTCGGCCCATTCTAATTTCGTGGTGTGCGATTTCCTAGGAGACGCTATTGAAACTAGCTCTTACTTTTTATTTGGGCTCTACAAAAGTTCGCCTGGTCCTGCATCTCGGATGTTATCCACTAAACAAATATTTTGAGATTGTTTCCAAAACAATTAAGAAAACGGTATACGCCCCTTTATACATACGTACAGGTTGCAGTTGTCAAGCGGAAAATGGGAAAGAGGTTAGAATTGTGTTTAATATGATTTCCAAATTTATTTTATTCAACATTAAAATGTTGGATTTTAGTCTGTATCATAGATGATGATGTAAGTTTTTTTAAAACAATATTAGGTGTTGCTTGAAACTTGAAAGTCACTCGAGTTTGATTATTAGTTTACGTTTCCCACCATGGTCCATCCAAATTTATTTAATGGGCCACAATTAAGCAAACTTTTCTCTATCTTTTTGAGAAAATTCTTAACAATACGTTAATAACAACTCTTATAAATCAAATTATTATTTGTTCTCAAATAAATTTATTAAAAAATTATGAATGTGAGCTCAGTCAAACGAGAAGAACGTTATTATTATTATTATTATTATTATTATTATTATTATTATATTATTATTATATTATTATTATTATTATTATTTCTTTTCATCTGCATCATCGATTCAATTTGTGCTTCCTCAAACTTCAAAATATAATCTCAATAGAAGATTACTTCAAAAGATTGGCCAAAGAGATTTGAGTTGTGACCTGGTGGACAACTGGACATGAAAATCTGCTAGTGCATTCATAATTGGTTGAAAGACTGAGTAGAAACAAAATTTATGTCTCTAAAATATTTCTAGAGCATTCATACTTACTATGAGGTGTTGAAATTTTTTCTACACATTATGATCGTTGTCCAAGGGCGTAATTAGTACATAATAGAAGATCTTACCATTTATTTCTACATATAGTGTGGGAGGTCATTAAAACAAATATTTCAAGCACGTAGTTGATAGTTTAATTAGAACGCAAAGAGATATATGGTAAGAATATGTTAAAGTATAACTAATAAGCTAATGTGTTAATCATAAAAGAACAAAAGTTAGTTGATTACTAAAATGGGTAAATTCGGATAATATGTAGATAGCATCGTTAATTTTAGCTTTAAATGAGGTATTTTATTGAAAGATGGTGCCACGAAGAAGATTTACCAACACATAGAGATCAGTGGGAGAAAAACAAAACAACAAAATACAATTATTTTTTTTTAAAAAAAAGACAAATAAGCAATAGAGGAAAGACCTTCGTAGGAACTAAGGGTGCGTTCACTTTGAGCAATGGAAACGGAATGGAATCAGGAAAGGGAATGGAGGGGAAAGGAAAGGGATTACCTTTGATTAAAAAGTTTGTTTGGTTTTTAACTTGGAAACGGAATAGAATTCTGTCATTCCTTTTGTTGTGTTTGGTTTTGAATATAAGGGAATCACCCTTTTCTTAAAAAAAATTTATACCTGTTTTATTCAATATTAACATAATGTAATAACTTTTGTTTCCAAATCTCAAAATGATCATCCATGTTCATTCATTTGAAAAACATATTACATTTAAACAATATATAAATTAAACATAATCTTAATTATACATTCAATAAAGATATAAATACTTTAATCAAAATTAAAAAATATAATTAATTATATCCAATTCATGTTATAATTCAAAAATATTTGTAATATATTAAAATATTTATCTAATATCTACATTAGATACTGTTTAATATTTTAAGAATAATTTTATAGACTAATATCTTGTTTTATATTTCTCAATATTTTTTGGTATTAACTAGAATATTATAGTTCACATTTAATTAAATAATAATTAGTTCGATTATTATTATTTTCAATAATACAAAGTTTATTAAAATAAAATAAATAATAATATTTTTTAATAAAGTGAACTGTTTATGATAATGAAATAATTAATAACAACTATACTTAGTTTTAATATAGTCATTTATTTCACATTAGTAAGTATTTTAAAAGTTTGGTATAATATTTAAATCTAAAATTTTTAAAAATTTGTTTTGAATATTATTATATGTAGTATTTAATACATATTCATATAAATTGAAATATTTAGTATATAACTGAAAAAACTAAATGAATCATTGCAAATAGTTTATTTAATATATACAACATTTAATATATTTTCTTATAAATAAATTGTTTATTTTTAATTTTTATTCAAGTATATGTTACTCATAAATAATTTATAGATTATATATTTATTATTAATTAATTATATTTGAAACTTGAATAAACATCATATTTCATATTTATATATATATTTAATTCTTAAAATATTTATGAAAATTAAACATTATTTGAAATAACGATGTTGGATTACGTAGTGGGAGAAAATGTTGGAAGAGGAAAGAAAGGGAAAACTATTCCCCATGATTTTAGGGGGAATGGGGAAGGAGGATTTTGGGGGTTTTTAAAACTGAAAAGAGGGGAAAGTAATCAATAAATGTTATAAACAAACTACAGAAAGGGAATGATTCCCTTTCCCTTTTTTATATACCCCTAAGTGAACACACCTTAAATAAACTTCAAAATAATGAAAGCAGCTAATACGAAAAGACCAGACATGAAAAGGATTACAAGCATCTGAGAATATTTCCACCAAACCAACTTTTAGAAGTTTAGCTTCTACAACCACAACTTCGTAGGAACTAAATAAACTTCAAAATAATGAAAGCAGCTAATACGAAAAGACCAGACATGAAAAGGATTACAAGCATCTGAGAATATTTCCACCAAACCAACTTTTAGAAGTTTAGCTTCTACAACCACAACTATCTAATACCACTTAAGCCACATAAAAGCCACCACCATCCATGTACGCTTTGAGGGCATACTTGAAGACATTAAAGATCTTGGTACAATAGCCAGAGCTAGAAAGTACAAATATTTCCAACACCTTCGGATAAGTGAAAGATTGAAAGAATGAAAATCTACCACTTATAAATAATTGGGCTTCATACTATTTAGACCTATTCTAACCCGCAAACATGGTCATTTTTGGCTACATCTAAATGTAGTTATATAGATGATTATATACATTGAATTCTAATATTGTTGAAATTATACTTACATACTGATTTTTTAAATTGTACAATAAGTAATGGTGGCCATCGGGTCCGGTTCTACCCGGAACCGATTGGAACCAGAACCGGCCGGGAACCGGAACCGGAACCGAACCGCCTCAGCCGGTTCCGAATACGAATACATGTTTTGAGATTCGGGCCCGAACCGGGCCCGGAACCGTCGTCGGATTCGGAACCAGAACCGCCCTGGAACCGGTTGAAGTTACCGTTGGAATCAGGCCAACATGATGATTGGTATGAGATGAATGGGGATAACTCCACTTAGGACTTCTATCTTGTAATATTTTAGAATGTATTAGTAATTTAGTATTACTTTATTTCCATGTAATCTTTTTTTAAGACTTGTAAATTGAAATCATGTAACCTCTTAGTAGTTGTACTCTTTTTCCTTATTAGGGTTTTCCTAATGGGTTTTTACCTAATAAGGTTTTAATGAGGCAGTGAATCATATAATAAAATTCTCTTTGTTCCTTATTTTTGTAAATTCAATAAAAATTCCTAAGTCTTTGTTTCTTACACATTTAAGATTATAAACTTGAAGAATAACCTATCTAGGAGTAAATTGGATGAAAAGAGCAACGTGTGCGCTCAAACGGATCTCAAATCGGAGCTAAAACGAAGCAACTGGAGCGATCGAATCTTTCAGGAACCGCTCCGGAACCGGTTGGAACCGATCAGAACCGGACCCGGAACCGGCCGGAACCGGTTTTTTGACCGAATCCGAAGCGAATCTAGATTTCAGAACCGGAACCGGAACCGCCCAAACCGGTTCCGAATACGAATACACATTTTCTGGAACCGGAACCAGTGGAACCGGGCCCGTGGCCACCATTAACAATAAGTATAGAAACAATACTCTTACTATATACAAACTATACTACTATAAATGTAGTCAAAGATAACTACATATATTTAGCTAGTTAAGAGGTTTACCATATCTTATAGGGAAAAGTACCGCATAGACTAGTAAATTACAATTTTGAAACCCTAACCACCAGAAGACCTGGCTGAGATGATTCTAGTGAGGTGGGAAATGATTAACACGATCAAAAATAGCAAACAATAAGGAGAGATTTACTCCCTATCATATATTTTTTTTCAATAGTAGAGCTCCAAACCGGTAGGATACCTTTCAAAAAATCAACTATGACATGTTTTTCCTTTGTCATTTGCCTCTTGTGAGCACCAGGCGGAAGAAGACCGAACCCTGATGACTTGTGGAATAGAAGAACTTTGAAACTAAGAATAAGAGTCACAACGTTATTGTAATAACAATCAACCATAGTGAAGAACTTTTACCCCATCTAAGTAATCATCCTTCCAAGCGCATAAGAATTGATATTTCCATCAACTAGATACTATTAAGCATCAATTCTTAAGCATCGTGACAAGCAACCGGCCACCATAACGTTATCATTAAACATTTTAATCATAAGAAAAAATGTAAACATCCGATTCCTAAAAAATACAGCCCCCAGAATATTGTTTGGCCTGGCCAAGTATGATGCTGCTGAGAGAAACTAACACGACACAAACAAACAAAGCAGTGAGAGGTAAATAGCAAAGTCTTAAGCTAATGTCGGGATTCACAATGTTGAGAGCCTTTCAAAGATTCTTTAGCAGATTTCTTTCTTTTGCACTCTGCATGCCTATAGTATTCAAAACTCGCCAAGCATTCGAAATGACCATCGGACACTCACAAGATATGGAGAATTCACCTCCATTACGAGCAAATTGACTGCCTTGGGTATTGGTAGTTAGTTGGTTGTTTGGGGTGGTCCCGCGTGGGTCCACGTGGGTCCTACGTTCTACTCCAATAATATACTGTCACATATAAACAACCACAAAATAACCAGACCAAAACAACCACAAAACAATAATGCCGAAGACAGCCTCAAAGCCTCATTTGTCTTGAATTATTTATAGCATATATATTTACAGATTATGGTGCATAAAGGTAGTCTTCGCCTGAGACCTAAATGGGTTATAATGTATGCTGTAACAACATATTACCACCACATATGAAAAACAATAAGAAAAATAGTCCAAATAAACAACCAAAAATATTACCTTTTTTTGGCATGTTTTTCCAATTCAATATTACACATATAAGATAAAATAATTTTATAAAACCAATTTCTATAACATATAGTTTTTGACATAAGGATTTCATTGTAAAATTTAGATTTGTAAAATTATGTTATCTTATATGTTAAATATTGAAATCAAACGAATAGTGAATAGGAAGGTCAAATGGGGACATTCGGAGTACAAAATAAATAGTGTGGACCTCCAAGAATACGGAAAGAAGCCATCGATCTTTGCCCTTCTCCTCCGAAGGTTGATGGTGTTATGCTACCTGTTCTCCAATTTGGAACGACGACAGCTTGTTTCAACTGAAAACTGCAATAGAAAAGTTGAAACCCAGCTGCCAGAACTCTACTACTGCCCAATAGAATTCGATGGGCACTCTTTACTATTACCTTTCACCTTTAGCATGACAATAGGGAATATTTTCGTAGACTTAGATTCACCATCAAGAAAGTTCGTATTGTCAAGGAGATCATCTGGCCAACGTCATCGATTCAGTGTTAGAGAGCAGATTAGAAGCCAAAGAGAACAAAACAAGCTTTCAGAGTCATTTGAGCATTTTGACGAACACCATAATGAACTATACAAAGTTGAACGAATCTGGCAAAGATAATTGAACTGTACACCCATGAACCAACCGAAGAAGATGACTTGCAGAACAAAACAACAAACACTCCACCGGAAGAGCCACACTAACGAGAAGGTCGTCTATAAAAAGACCTTATGATTATGACTACACCATCCAGAGAGCCGAAAATCTTCATCCATTTCGAAAACTTCGTAGAAGGGGTTATGAACTTCTATTTTCTTCCACAGCGGAGATCTATGCCAACGACCACGAAGAAAAGCTCCAGGTCGCCTGCGCCAGAGACCTTGACTTCCGACCGAGATCGGCCGCACTTAAGACTTGATCAATTGGGAAATAGTGATTTCGGAGCAGATTTAGTCAAGCTGGAACCCATCCGCAACCAAGTCTTTGGCAGAGACGATGTTCACGGAACAAGAGACTTCTCTTGGACAGAGGGAATACCGATTAAATATTCTGCACTCCTTTCTCATTACGGTGATCTGCAAGGAGACCGTCAAAGAACGCTACCTATTCCCAAATGTGAACTTCATTGAGACGGCCTCTGAGCTCGCCATCGTGAATAGCCGCTTCCGGATGAGATCTGCAGAAGAGTGTTGAAGATGAGACCATGGCTAGGAAAAAACTGCGTCGCCTAAAAAAAAAGATAGAAGCCACAAGTGGCTGAGCCTAACCCACATGAACTTCACGCAGGGTAAAGCGAATCGCCTTCCTAATCGCGAGAGCATTTAGTAGGGATAAAAATGGTATCAATTAATATTTACCTTAAATATGATTTAAGTCTTCATTTTTTTAGGATAATAATCAATTTGAGGTCGATTTACCGAATTACAAAAGATAGAGGTCTGTACACATAAGTAAGACTTTCTTTTCTTTTTCGAAAACCTATCAGCAGCCATCATTAAGAAAAAGTTACAGCTTACAATCAACCACTTCCCAAAAGCACCATCGCACACCTCCATAAGTAACTTCATGGAAAAGGAAACTACTTTCAACTAATAACAATCTAGCATTCCAACTTACTTGCAAAAAACACTCCTTCATGAACAACGATTCTATGTGATAAAAGCTTATAGCCTTAACAAGCGAAAATACAATCATTTACTGACAAGCATCGTCCGTACCAAAATCTGAAAGAGCACAGCCTCCATCCGCGGCAATTGTGTTCCATCAGCAAAAGAAAACATTTCTTCAATGTGCAGAATTAGCAATCATCATTTATGGAGTACTAAACTCCACAATCGTGATTCGATCCCACGATCTTACTATCTAATCCATAGTTATGATCCGGACCGCAGGTAGAATCATCACCGTGTAGTACCGTTACAGTATCATGATTCAATCGCACGATTTTACGATTTTACATTCTAGATTTATAGTGATGATCCCGTCCATCCAAAATTTATTTTTTGTTTATATTTTTCAGATATGGGAATTATATCTTAATAAAATGTTAAAAAAATAGTTCTTAAAATTTTGTATAAAGTTTCATAATTAATAAAATACCATGACTTTGAACATTGCAACAAGATGTTATTAAAACAATTTTATATGTAGATTTATTTAAGATCATGGAGAGGATAAGATTATGATTGGAATATAAGTTGTTTGTTACTCTCGAGCATGAAAGATTACAAAAACTCTAAATTACAAAACAAAAAAAATTAAAAGAACCAATAAAAATTTATATAACATGATTAATTATCATTATTTTTGTATTGGTTTATAATTAAAACAATAAGATATTGGAACTCATACTAATTTTGTGTTCCATTTGTAAAATGCCACTACATTTTTGTAAAATTCCATGCAATGCCATTATAGTCATTGACCAGAAGGATAAAGACAAAAATATCTCTACCAGTTCATCAAAACTATAAGCCAAATTTTTGGCGACATGTATTTACCGTACAACCAACAATGAAAACATGTACAATGAATAAGAAAAATATGTACAATAAATAATCATACTGAAAGTATTATTTTTGTGTACAATATTTATTATATAAGTAATGTACAAGCTTTATAGGTGTTGTTATGCCCCAGATTTTATTTTTTTTTATTATTTTATCATATTCCTTCTGATTCGCAAAGGGAGTTTAGATTAATTTGTACCTTATACTAGAGTGTTTATGACATTCCTTAAATATTATTGTCATAGCTTGAGGAAGGAGAATTAGAAATAACATGCTTCTATTATTTATTTATTTATTTTTAGGGAAGGGACTTCTTAATTCTTTAATTTATTCTCTTCCTTTCTAAAACTTCTATTCACGTTATTATTCCTCCTTCCACTACCCTGACGGTTCTCTCGACGTTCTCATCGCTCTCAACTTCTCCTCCCTTTGCTCATCTTCTTCTTCAATTCCTTTTGATTGATAATCGCTGGAGATCCGCCAGTGGGATTCTGCTCGTCTGTCAGTCGTCAGTCAGGTTTGGGTTGTAGATCTGATTCTCTTCTTCGTTGAGGCTTCCTCTTCTCTTTTCTAATTCTGATTTTGTATATTTTGGGAGCGGTTCAATTCGAGGGATTATCATTCGGTTGGAGATTCGGGAAGACGATTCGTAGAGTCCGCAGAGATGGCTTAGCTACGGATGTCAGGTAGGTGGTAGATGGATTCGGTTGTGTGCGTTCACCCACGGGGTTTTGGTTTCGTTGTTTTCCGTATGTGTTTGCGTGGTTTCTGATTTGTGGTAACTTTGTGTGTGTTCCGGATTTGCGTTTTGATGTGTTACAACCCCGTGGGAATCGTTGTGTTTTGCGTATGTTGATATAAGTATTTTGACAATGGCGAATCTACCTCTGTGATTCCCTTCTGTTTTGCAAACTCTGAGTGCTTTGATTTAAGAGTTTCGTTCTGTAAATTAAATCGTTTGATTAACTTCGTGTGTGTGTTTATTCTGTCTGTTTTACTGCCGTTCAATGGCTTAAATCCCCAAAGTTGGTTGCTGCAAACATATGTTAATTTGGCATTATTTTGTGCTTTTGTTCGTGTAAAAATCGCCTCTGTAAACTGCACTTTTCGGCGCGTCCGAACTTCCGTCCGAACTTGGAAGTTCGGACACGCTCTGTTGCGTCTGGATTTTCTGAGAATTTCTTTGTGTCCGAACTTCCGTCCGAACTTGGAAGTTCGGACACACCCTGTTTTGCGCCTCTGATTTTCTCTTCGACATGTGTCCGAACTTTGAAGCTCGGACACATGTTCGGACTTTCCTCGAGTTTTTCCGAAGGACGTCCGAACATCCGTCCGAACTTGGATGTTCGGACACCTTGAAATTTTCTGCGGTTTGAGTTCGACTTGCGTCCGAACTTCGACGTCCGGACACAAGTTCGGACACCCCTCTGTTTTCACCATAACTTCTTCGTTCGAGCTCCGTTTTGAGTGCCGTTTGCGGCGTTGGATTCCTCTTTCCGAGTACTATCTGTTTTCAGGTGTTTTAGCTTGGGTTTAAGTGTTTTCTGATTTTAAGGTCTCCGTTAATCTTTTGAACTCTGTTTTGCTCTGAAAATATGATTCAACCTCTGACTTCAGTTTGCTTTCGTATTTACTAATCGGGTTCGACTTCTGTTTTGCTAAGGCTTTCCATTGGTAAGCTCCTTCTCTGATTTTTGCTAGGCTTTCGCTTTCTGTTCTGATCTGGTTAAGACTTCCGCTCTGCTCTGTATTAAGCTTCGATTTGTTTGGATTAAGCCTCTGTTTTGGGACCTAGTTACTCTGCTTCTGAGCCGTGAATGGCTGGGTCGAGCTATTCCGTGTGGTATACCATGTAGACGTCATTCTGAGTGTGGGTCATGCCCAATCTGTTCTGTGGGGTTGACGAACCCTTTGGCCTTCGGTCATTTCTGCGTTGTCGAGGGATCTGTTAGATCCATGGGTCTTCGACCCTTTCTGAGTGTTATGCTTGGTGCTAGTGTCCCACTTCTGATTGTTAAGTGTTCTGTTTTCTGTTAGCTCTGACCGTTTCTGATTTCTGACAGACTGCTATGTGCTTTCTGTCTTCTGAAAGTCTCTGGTTTATAAGCGCTCTGTTTCGTCTGCTCTCTGTCTGTATTTGATTTGAGGCGGTCTGCTGTGCTTACCGCCTTCTGATAAGTTCCGGATTTTGCTAAGCTTCTGATTTTTGCTAAGCTTCTGAGTTTCTTAAACTTCTGATTTCGTCAGACTTTCAGCTTCAGTTTACCTTACGCTATTAAGTGTATGTTTTGACCACTGCTTAGCCTCTTCTGTTTTAGACTTCTGCCTATTTGAAAGTCTCCTGCTTTGACTTTGGTTTTGCTCTGGCTAAGCGCTTCTGTATATGTATAAGTATGTATGTTCAGATTATGTTTTGAGCGTGCTCAGCTGATGAAGTTTATCACCTGCTGAGCAATAGTTTTGCTCACCCCTATCTCCGTCTGATTTGCAGGTTTAGTTCGTGCTTGGAGATTCAGCTCTTACTTTTCGTTTTGGCATTTGAGTTTTGTATTTAGTTTGTTTGGTCTTAGGGCCCAGTTGTATTTAGGATATGCTTTGTAATTCAGTTTGGCTTCTGCCTGTGTATTGTAAAGACATTTTGTAATCGTTTATCCGGTAATATATATGAGCATCAGTTTTTATTTGGGGGGTTTCGATAGTGTAGCCTTGCGTGTCTTAGGTAATAAGCGCGCGGCGTGTAACGGTCTCCCAACCAGGGTGGTTTTGGGGTCATTACAGGTGTAATATACACGTTTCTTCTACTACATGTACATATAGGGTAGGTATCTTTGGCTACATATGGGTGTAGCCAAGACATGTTGAAAATATAAATACTATAAAATATAGATAACTATAAAAAAATATAAATAATTACAACAAATTAAAAAATATAATACAAAAAAGGAAAAATCATAATATGCCACTAAAATGTTTCATAATTTGTAATATACCTTTTTTCTTAACTTGTCATGTATATGTCACAAAATATTTTAAAATTCACAAAATGCCATGATTTGGCTACACCTATATGCCCTAAAAAATGACTATATTACCGCTGACAATTTTATCTTTTTAAATTTTTGTAAATTTTTTAAACTTTTTTTTAAAGTTAGTGATTTTTAAAATGACTAATTTTTATTTTTTTAAAAGCACGATATACCCTATTTTTATAAAATGTTCACAAAATACCCATATTTTTACAAAAACGTTCACAATATGCCCCTGTTTTTATAAAAGATCATAATTTGCCTTTGTTTTTTTACAAATACTTCACGATATGCCTCTATATTCTCTTTGAGTTGTTGTAGCAGCTATTTTTCAATTCAAAAGGAAAGTCATGCTACAACTGATGGGATTGTGGTTTCTTTCAATGGTAGACACCAGTGATGCAAGATCGATACAATTCTGATCTTAAAGTAAGACACAAATTCAAAGTGTCACACAGATCACTTCGTTTGGCAGGGCATACAACAACTGATGGGCTTGTGGTTTCTTTGAAAGTGTGTCTTATTTTAAGATGAGAGTTGCTTCAATTCTCCATCACCTGTGTCCACCATTGAAAGAAACCACAAGTCTAGCAGCACTGTGGTAAGTCTTTCCGTTTGAACAGAAAATAGTTGGTACAATAGCTTAAAGAAAAATATATGTATAATGTGATTTTTTTTTTTTTGCAAAAAGAGGGGCATATTGTGAACTTTTTATAAAAAAGGGGGCATATTGTGATTTTTTTTTTGTAAAACAGGGGTATTTTATGATCTTTTTGTAAAAACAGGGGTATGTTGTGAACTTTTAAAAATTCAAAAATAGTCATTATAAAAGCCATTAACTTTAGAAAAATTAGAAAGACATAAATAAATAAAATTTTCAGGGGTAATATGGTCATTTTCCAAGGTACAACTAACCTCCGTTGTCAAATCGTGGCATTTATGAATGTGGGTTACTATTCACAGTACAAAATTACTAATCACCGCAGTACAATTTTTTTTTAATTCATATTGACGTTGTACATATGTAATGATGTGTCGCTATGTTTTTTTTCTTCAAAAAATGATATCTGAAAGTAAATTTACCCAAGTAGTTTGTAGTTGATAATCGAATTTTACTAGTTACTTTTTTGTTGTAATCAATACAGGAATCTTTTTTTTCTAAAAAAAGTGTTGGATTACACTTTATGTGTTTATACTATTAATATGACTTAAAATTAATTTGTACTGCGAATGGTAAAAAACTTTACTATTTGCAGTACAATTTTTTTTTCACCAAACTTAGTTGAATAAGTTGGAATGTTGTGTGGAGACACTTTTTTCTGAAACAAAAGGAATTGAATGATAAAATTTCAATCAAAATGATTAAAACAACTATGTTAAGAAAAAGTAAGTCACAACAACTAAGTTAAAAAAAAACTAAGTTACAACAACTAAGTTAAAGAAAAACTAAGTTACAACGATGTTCCATCTATCTAACCTAGATTGTATTTGATGAATCCAAGGTCCAACAGTGTTTGGATCTCTATAAAAGAACCACTGCGGATAGACAGGGGGATGGGGAGTGGGAGTCATCAACCATACTAAACCTTACGAAATGACCCTGGGGGCAAACTCCTATGTGGATCTCTCCTCTTGGTCTATCACGATCAGTATAATTATCGAGCGGAAGGTATGTGGCACTTGCCATACCCCCCCCCCCCCCCCAGGCAGTAGAGTAGAAAACTACTATCGAAGTGTACTTTGTCGCGATACCATCCCCATTTCCGTGTTCATCCATTTCTCTGGAGGTGGCTGGCCCATCCCTATTCCAATGAATCACTTTTAACATGTGTTGTACGGTGCTTCGTTAAACATGCTCCTGTATACATGCTTCACCGGTTCTGTATTCTTCATGTGATGGTGCAATCCTCTACGGACATCTTTCCACCTCTCTTCGTTTGAATACAGGTAATCAGCTATCACCCTGAAACCATAATTACCATCTCCACAAACATCAATATACACAGTGATATTTTGATATAGGTTGGATGAGAAATACTGGTAGTATGGGAAATCGTTTAGGGGCCTGAATCGATTCGGATCTGATGATCCTCTATTAAGTGATCTTCTATTTGATGGTGCTCCATCGGACTGGCTGGCCCTTGGTCGGTTACGCTCCCAAGATGAACTAGCCACAAGGTACAAGTTCAAAAACGGTAACATGGTACGTGAACAGTGACCTGGTACGTTACCTCTTCCTAACAAAAGTAATTACCAACAGTAACTTTTAATTCACTTTGTACTGGAGACCTACGAGTGGACTTTTATCCATGTACGAACTGATGCGTCAGTCCAACGGATGATAGAAAATTATATGGAGTACAATGATTTCATGGAACATATTCCATTACTTGTCATTTCGATCCTTTTGAGCCCGAGATGATGATTTCCAACAGCTAGAACCATTCTACGAGATGCGACGTAATATAATAGCACAGCGAATAGAGACAAAGGGCAGGAAATAATTAGGTTATTGGTTATTGCGTAATTGATCTTGTTAGGTCTTGTGTTGGTAACATTAGGTTTGTAATGAAATGATCATATATGTTATATTTCAATGTAACTTATAATATTAATCTATTTAAGGTTTTTACATTTGGATATATTTCGGTTTCTCGTGGTACTAGCATCATAAACAACTTGTATTGAACCCAAGGTGTGATTAATGTTGGTGTTTTTTTTTTCAAAGTGTGGTCATTTTGGATGATCCCATATGTTAGTAACCATTGGACGTGGATAAAGTGTGTTATACTTTTCAGAATTTATAATCGTTGGTACGTGCTGCTCTCCAATCATCAAGCTACAATCTTGTTTGATTTAAAAGCTCTACGAAAGATTAAAATAGACTAAGAAGAAAAATGAATGTTTTCAGCATATATACCCGATCCGGTATCATGAAGAGCATTGAAATGATGCATTTCTAGAAATTTTTGGCATAGTCTCCCCTATTTTTCTTCTCTCCACCGGTTCTAAGAACCTCCACAAAATCAACCAAATCATCAATAAGGTCACCAGCGATTTCAGCAATAATTCCACCAACCCAAGTACTAGAAAAAACTAAATCCACACAAATTGTACTAGAGTCATTACACCAAGTAAAAATAAAAGACAACAAATAGTTCCAAGATGTTACCAAAGTTTATTACATCTTAATCTTATATGAGAACCACTAGGGTGCACCATGCTGGCGCTGGTAACTATCCCATATGTATAAAGAGCTGAACACATCATTAAGACCATCAGTTGTAGCCCTTTGTTCATCTTCTGGCATCCCCTAACGATAGTATGACCAATCCCATGCACGGTTCTCTTCATAGTATGGACGTGCAAGCTCACTTGCCTCAGGCAGTAGCTGCAACACACTTGGTCAGGTAAGTACACATAAAAAATAAAAGTGATATCTCATGAAGTACTATAATAATATGACTTACCAGAGAGGGATCTGGACGATGAACCAATGCGGTCTCATAACGCTCAGGGTTTAGGATCTTCGGGTGTGTGTGTGCTTGGTGTACCAATCTAGGTAGGGTGGGTCACAAGCATGCAACCGCGCACTTGTACGCTCATACCCTGGAACCAGCACTTTAGGTGTGTTTTCCCACACACTATACATGGGGGGGTATACACAGGCATATGGTGGGTTCTTTCCTCTTTTTTCAGACCTTGGGTTAGGTCTGATAGGAGGTTCAGGGATACCCTGAATGTGCCCAAACTAGCGTAGACAACGCCCTGGCATGTACGGCTCATTCAACCCCATAATCTGTATGGTACCTCTGTACCATGTACGCCCTCCATGAACATTAACATTATCCCGACCTTAGGGCAACCAATCAAACTACAATGTGATAATAGTAAAATGTAACCAACAACGAAAGACAAAAATAATAATGGTTCAATGTGTTAGCAACTACAAACACTTACATTTAGAGCAGTCAAAGCATCTAGATGCTCACGATATCTTTCCAGTGAACGATTATCATTGACTTGAGAGTTAGATCTCACCCATCTTAGAGCCCAAGGTCTATCATCATTAGTATGCCAGTCTGGGCTAATTGCTGGTCTTAATGTAGGGAAGTACGCATAAATCCAGCACTGTGCATATAAAAGGGGGTATAATGGTTAAGCAGTACCAATTATTAATACTCGGTGAGTTATCATATACTAGATACACATTAGGACACATACCTCAAGTAATGTCATAGAACCACCTATCCCACTGGAGCCGGCACGAGAGGCTATCCCTAGCTGGCGATATAACCATGCAAGAGTACCAGCTCCCCATGCATATTCATGAAGCTTGGTAGCTTTCTTCATGGGAGCTACTAACCAAAACAGCTGTGGACTCAGACGACCATTTGATTTTCCAGCTAATATGGTTGTACCGATCAGATGATACAACCAACCACATGTCTGCTTCATTGGGACTGCACGTCCATGCCTACAGTGCTGCAACAAGCCCGCAATGGATACAGCACCGGTTTTCCACAGTGTCTCTGTCATAGTTTCAACATCTCCCTTAAAATCAAGACACTCAGCCATTACTTCCTTCAGCTCGGGGGTGGATGACTGCGCTACCAATGACGACCAACGATGGGGATTTGCAGTATCATCCACACATCATGCAGGGTAATCGTCATCTCACCGAACGGCATATGGAATGAGTTTGTATCAGACTGCCACCTATCCACAAAAGCACTGATGAGGGACATATTGTTGTATGGCATCGTAATATCCTGTAGGTGCTGTATACCAGAATACTTAAGCATGTTCCTTGCTCTTTTGCAGGTAACTTGATCTTTTGGCCAGCAAGTAAGCATCACCTTACGGGATTTGAAACTCAAAACTCCACGATCCTAGATAATGACCAATATTTAACACTTACAAAACGTAGTATGATTTAAATGATCAAATACAGGAGAAGATAGAGAACATACCTGAGTCAAGGACCATAAGTCAAGCACTACATGACCCCCGAAGCTAGTGATAACACTAGTGAGTAGTGGACCGCCAGGAACTGGCACCTCTATCAACTTCCAAGAGGTAGGAATGACTGGAACCATCGCTAGTGCTACTTCCTCGTCAGTCTCATCCTCCTGATCCATGACATTATCATCTTCATCATCCTTCTCCTCATCCACGTCGGGTGAGTCCTGATCATCATCATCATCATCAATATCTGGCGAAAACTCCGTCAACACATGGTCCTCATCAGCACGGGCGGGTGATGGGCGTGGTGGACATGAACTACCACCGCCTGACGTCTGAGCTTCTAAGGGAGCAATCTTGTGGCTTCCTTCACCCGAGATGTTGTAGCTAGCGTTGTGCAATGTTCTATCAGACCAAGCACTACTCGATGATGACAACACTGGCATGCGTCTCTGCGGTATATGCTCGTATATCGCAGAGTCATCCACCGCTTCCCTTGGTGGTGCAGGTGTCTGAAACGCAGGGTCGTTGACAGATTGACCCGGATGAAACGATGAATGACGTGCTGCTTCCATGCGGGGGGCAGGATTACTCGGCCCTTCACCAGGAGCACGTGCACGACGGTACGAGGCCGTCATAGGCTGCTCCGTACCCCGGTCTTTCTTATTCTTCTTCGAGTATACATGTTGCACTGCTTTTTTCAGTCGATCCATCACTGCATATTCATATCACACAGTTATATTCCTCATTCATAACATTAAAATTCAAACATTTATAAATCATTCACAATATTAGAAATAAAAAAACAAATTCAAACATTTAAAAATCATTCACAATATTAGAAATAAAAAACAAATTCAAACATTTAAAAATCATTCACAATATTAGAATTCAAAAAAAAACAAATTCAAAAAAAAATCATTACAAATTAAAAAAAAAAAAATTCAAACATTTAAAAATCATTCACAATATTAGAATTCAAAAAAAAATTAAAACAGGGTTCGAGCTGCGCAGCTGCTCTTCTGCTCCAGGGGCGAGCTGCGCAGCTCCTCTTCTTCTCCAGATTCGAGCAGCAGCGCCTCTCCTTCTCCGGATTCGAGCAGCAGCGCTCCTCGCCTCTGTCCAAATCGAGCAGCAGGAGTCCTCGCCTGTCTGTAATTCGAGTAGTGGTGCTGCTCGCATGACTCCGGGTAGAGCAGCGGTGGTGCTCGCCTTAGCCCAGATCGAGCAGCGCTGCTCCTCGCCCGCATATGTATTTTTTTTTTTTGCTAATTTCGAATGTTTAATGCTAGATCTACCTCAATTGATGTTGAATTTCAAAAAACTAACACCAAATTCATACTCAGGACACCCAAATCTATAAGTTGCAAAAAACAAATTTCGAAAAACTCACCGGAAAATTTTTCCGGTGGTGGTTGGTGGCGGTGGGTGGTGGCTCCGGTGGCGGCTCCGGTGGCGACTCCGGCAGTTAGAAGAGAGCTTCTTAAGGAAGAGAGAGAGAGAGGAGAGAGAGTGGGTAAGAGAAAAATGAATTTTTCAATGAAGATTGGGATGTATATAGTGAGAGCGTTTTTTTACCCGAAATGACGTTCTGAACTGCGATTTCAGTACAACGTTCTGACAGTGTAGCAATGTTAGTAATTAGTCAAATGCAACGTAAATTGTCTTTAACTTACGTGGAGTCGCAATATAACGTTTAAATCTGATTGAAAAGTGTTTACGTCTTTTATTAATTACAGCTTTTTTCACCAAAATTGCGTTTTTAACTACGAATTTAGTACGACATTCTGAATATGTACCAATGTTTCTAATTTAGTCAAACATAACATAAAATGTTGTCCAATTTACGTGGAGTCACAATTAAAATCATATTGACGCAATTAATACGAGTTTATAATGTTTTGTAACATTCAGAGTGTTTTTTACTGTTTACGGTCAAGAAATTATTTTTTAATAAAACAAAAGTTACAACACGACATCATTATATGTGTATAACGTCAATATGAATTAAAAAATTTTGTACTGCGGTGATTAGTAATTTTGTACTGCGTATAGCAACCCAGTTAAGTGTAACGATATTAGACTAATCATGTCCCACATGCATGTAAACTGATTCTTTTTTTCTCTTATTTAACATTACCGGTCAAATCTGTGCATATGAGACCTAATGCCAGTTATGCCATATGATCTCGTTGCTGCATATATAACTTACGGTTAGGCTGCATGCGTTTTCATTTTTGATGGGGAATAGAATCAGTTAAGAAATAAAAATTTGAATCTCTATATGGCTTCATAACATATGTCTGAGTCAGGTTTTTAGTTGATATAATCATTATGAAAAATATTAAATATACAATTAGTTTTTAAGAATTCACAATCATATATAACTAATTTTTTAGAGCATGACAATCAAATATCTTCTAATATTTTTTAACTAATAAATATTGTTATTACAAATTCTGTATTATTTAATAAATTATTTAAGCAATAAAGTTATAGATAGTGTTTATGATAGGTGTGAAATTTTTTATTTTAAATTAATTGTTTTACGTTAAAGTGATTTTAAATAGTTTTAAAATGATTCAGATCAAATAAAACTGAATTTGAACTTAAATTGGGGAATAAATAATTTGACCGTGGGTAATATATCCGTCCGAAACAGACAAAAAAAATAGACACCACTGCGTAATGTATATTGTCCCGTCCAGAACGGACATCACAGCGTAGTGTCCATATTGTCCCATTCTGAAAGGGCACAAAAAAATGAAAGGCTCTGAAGCTGTGTCCCATGCGAAAGAAGAAAAAAAAGATGATTCAACATCATGTCCATTTTGCCTGTCCAAAAGATCGGTAAAAAACGAAGGCAAAGTTGGACCGTTCGTTTTTTTTTTCATTCACAACGATACGCGTCTTCAAAGCCGTTAGTTTTTCTGTGTACGTTACAGACGATATAAACAGATGCATTACTTTGATTTTGTTTTGGGACCATTCAAAACGGATTGGTAAAAGATGGTGTAAAAATGGACGTTGCGCTCTGGAGGCCATTTTTTTTTTGTTCCATTCGGGATAGATCACTCACGTCCATTTTTTTTTTATGATTTTAAGTCCAAATTCAGTTTTGTTTGATTCAAATCTTTCTTAAAATACTCATAATCATACTTTAACGTAAAACAATCAAGTAGGATTAAAAATATTACTCGAACACAAAAATAAAATTCGATTGAAAGAAAGATTGAAAAAAATTGAAAACTTGGATGGTTTACAGAACACCATTTGTCTAGTGACATGAAATGACAACATAACATATTCAAGGCATATTCAACAATATTTTTTAAACAGTCAAAAACATGAGGGTGTAGTGTTCATTTTGCAGTTAGATTTTAGTTGACGCAGTCATTATGAAAAATAACAGTCAGTTTTTTAGAATTTGTAGTCATAAATACAGTTAATTATATAGGACATGCAGTGAAAAAATATTTTTAATATTTTAACTATATTATTTATGTTATAGTATGATTATGAGTAATTTTACAAATGATTTAGGTCAAACTGAACAAAATTAAGACTTAAAAAAGGTAAAGAAAAAGTTGGTCACCTGTCCGTCCGAAGCGGACATAAAAAGCGGACTCCAGCATGGTATCTGTTTTGAACAAGTCGAGAAATAAAGGAACCATCTTGATGCATGCATATTTTATGGACACATGATTCCGTATGTGCATCACCTAAAAAAGAGGGTCACTACGCTCAGTCGCGTTTTCACTTCACTCAGTCGCAAAATGACCATTTTGCCCCTGATTTATTATCTTTCAAATATTATTATATTTACCCACAATTTGTGACATATTATGATGTACTCCCAAATTTCATTACGCGTAGTCGGAATTCCAATACGCTCGGTCGGAAAAAGACCAATTTAAGTGCTAATGTAGGCAAAATTTATTAAAACGGTTCGAAAAAAGCAAAGAAGGATTCCGAAGTACTTAAAAGAAATAACACATATCATAAAAATTATCAGTAAAGTAGACCATGACAAAGTAGATGAAAAGACGAACGCGTCGACACAAACGGATTAAAAATGGAGCTATAACGAAGAAGATATGACGATTTTAAGACCGGAACCGGCACGGGCGCCAACAGAGAAAGGCCGGCGCCGATAAGGAATATATATGAAATTCATTGAAATTGTCTATCATTTCCACCAATTTCACGTCCATTGAAGAAGAATCTATTCGAAATTATCAAATTTTCCTATCAAATCAATATTAACTATCATTGACTTCTTATTCGATAGTAAAACAATCAAGCATGTTCTATTCTAATTAACAGACGTATTGGACACTGATCTAAAAAGTTAGATGTATCAATATTAACTCTCATCGACATATTGTTCGAACTTGCCTATCAATTCCAATAATTTCATGTCCGTTGAAGAATAATCTATTTGAAATTCATCGAAATTGTCTATCATTTCCCTCAATTTCACGTCCATTGAAGAAGAATCTGTGTGAAATTATCAAAATTGCCTATCAATATTGACATAACTATCATGACTTCTTATTCGATAGTAAAACAATCAAGCATGTTCTATTCTAATTAACAGACGAATTGGACACCGATCTAAATAGTAAGATGTATCGACATTAACTATCATCAACGTCTTATTTGAAATGTCTATCAATTCCACTAATTTCATGTCCGTTGAAGAATAATCTATTTGAAATTCATCGAAATTGTCTATCATTCCCTCAGTTTTACGTCCATTGAAAAGAATCTATTTGAAATATCAATGTTTCCTATCAATATCGACATTAACTATCATTGACTTCTTATTCGATAGTAAAACAATCAAGCCTGTTCTATTCTAATTAACAAACAAATTGGAAACCGATCTAAATAGTAAGATGTATCAACATTAACTATCATCAACGTTTTGTTTGAAATTGCCTATCAATTCCACAAATATCACATCCATTAAAGAACAATCCATCTAAAAAATTTCTAAATTGTCTATCATTTCCACTAATTTCACGTTCTTTGAAGAAGAATCTATGATAATTATCTAAATTGTCTATCATTTCCACTAATTTCATGTCCATTGAAGAAGAAATTATTGGAAATGATATACAATTTCAATGACTTTCAATTAGATTCTTCTTCTACGTTCATGAAATTAGTGGAAATAGACAATTTCAATGACTTTCAAATAGATTCTTCTTGAACATACATGAAATTAGTGGAAATGATAGACAATTTGATGATTTTTAAATAGATGTTTCTTCAACAAACATGGAATTAGTTGCAATGATGGACAATTTTGACATTTTTCAAATAGATTCTTCTTTAACACACATGAAATTAGTGGAATTGATAGGCAAGTTCAAACAAGACGTCGATGGCAGTTAATGTCGATACATCTAACTATTTAGATCGGTGTCCAATTCGTCTGCTAATTAGAATAGAACAGGCTTGATTGTTTTACTATCGAATAAGAAGTCAATGATAGTTAATGTCGATGTTGATAGGAATTGAGGAATTTCAAATAGATTATTCTTCAATGGACGTGAAATTGAGGGAAATGATAGACAATTTCGATGAATTTCAAATAGATTATCTTCAACGGACATAAATTAGTGGAATTGATAGGTAATTTAACAAGAAGTCGATGATAGTTAATGGTGAACATCTAACTATTTAGATCGGTGTCCAATTTGTGTTAATTAGAATAGAAAAGGCTTGATTGTTTTACTAGCGAATGAGAAGTCGATGATAGTTTAATGTCGATATTGATAGGCAATATTGATAATTTTAAATAGCTTCTTCTTCAAGGACGTGAAATTGGTGGAAACGATATAAAATTTGATGAATTTCAAGTAGATTATTATCAACAGACATGAAATTAGTGGAATTGATAGGCAATTTCAAATAAGAGTCGATGATAGTTAATGTTGGTACATCTAACTATTTAGATCGGTGTCCATTCGTCTGGCTAATTAGAATAGAACGGACTTGATTGTTTTACTATCGAATAAGAAGTCAATGATAGTTAATGTAGATATTGATAGGAAATTTGATAATTTCAAATAGATTCTTCTTCAATGGACGTGAAATTGGTGGAAATGATAGACAATTTCGATAAAATTTCAAATAGATTCTTCTTCAAGACATGAAATTAGTGAAATTGATAGGCAATTTGAAATAAGAAGTCGATGATAATTAATGTCGATACATCTAACTATTTAGATCGGTGTCCAATTCGTCTGATAATTAGAAATAAAAGACTTGATTGTTTTACTATCGAATGAGAAGTCGATGATAGTTTTATGTTGATATTGATAGGAAATTTTGATAATTTCAAATAATTCTTCTTCAATAGACGTGAAACTAAGGGAATGATAGACAATTTCAAAGAATTTCAGTAGTATTCTTCAACAGACATGAAATTAGTGGAATTGATAGGCAATTCCAAATAAGACGTCGATGATAGTTAATGTTGATACATCTAAGTATTTAGATCGGTGTCCAATTCGTCTGCTAATTAGAATAGAACAGGCTTAATTGTTTTACTATCGAATAAGAAGTCAATGATAGTTAATGTCGATATTGATAGGAAATTTTGATAATTTCAAATAGATTCTTCTTCAATACGGCGTGAAATTGGTGGAAATGATAGACAACTTCGATGTTTTCTATAGATTCTTCTTCAACGGACATGAAATTAGTGGTTGATATGCAATTTCAAACAAGACGTCGATGATAGTTGATGTCGTACTTAAGAAGAAATAACAAATATATCAAAAAATTATCAGCAAAGAAGACCATATCTTCTTCGTTATAGCTTCGTTTTTCGATCCGTTTGCGCCGACGCATTCGTCTTTTCGTCTACTTTGTCATGATCTACTTTGCTGATAATTTTTCTGATATAAGTGTTATTTCTTATTAAGTACTTCGGAATCCTTCTTTGCTTTTTTGAACCATTTTTTAAAAAATTTTGCCTACATTAGCACCTAAATTGGTCATTTTCCGACTGAGCGTATTGGAATTCTGACTATGCGTAATGAAATTTGGGGTCACCTTGTAATATGTCACAAATTGTGGGTAAATATGATCATTTTTAGAAAATATTGAAGGAGGGGCAAGATCGTAAAATTTTTTAAAATTCCGACTGAGCGAAGTGAAAACACGACTGAGCGTACGAGTTTAGTAAAAAAAGGTTTTTCCATCCCATATGTCCGTTTGAATTTCTTTAATTTTGCGGACCATTCTATGTCGGCAGGCCACAATCACGTCCAATTTGCGGACCAGTCCATGCAGAAAGGCCACACTCATCCGATTTACGGACCAATCCACGTGGATAAGCCACACTCATGTCCGTTTTACGGACCAATCCATGCGGAAGCCAAACCCGCCGATTGCGGACCAATCCACGCGGATAAGCCACACTCATGTCCGCTTTGCGGACCAATCCATGCGGATATGAAATACCCCTAACATTTAAATAATTGAATATGGTAAATAATATTATTTGGGGGATTATGAAACCCTAAGAAAGCACATAAACACTTAGGCGTTAAAAACGCACCTAAACTCCTTAAGGTCAAAAACGAGCGTTAAGCCGGACCTTAAGCTAAACAATTATATAAGCTATAAACTAATACCAAGTCAACCAAGGATCATTATATGACCCTTAGAACGCAGGTCCTCATCTAAAATTGAGTAAAAATACAAAATGCTCGGGAGTTCCTTAAGGGCCCGAAAGTCCCGGAAGTCACGGAAATACGTTATAGGATGAAGTAAAGCATTACACTTAATTCCAATACACCATAACACCTTATTAGATATATAAGATGAAGTCCTCACGCCAAATCCTCAATTAAACACAAAGTGCTAGGAGATGCTCGATGGGGGTCCCATAAACCCCCGGGAATGCCCCGGAGAAGTGCCGAAGAGGCACGAACTCCTATAAAATTCATTCTTAGAGTTCCTATCATCATATTCATCATTCTAAAGAGAATGCTAAAGCTAATTTTCAAAAATAAACAAAGTGCTCGGGAGAATTTCTTAACGCTTTTTGCCCCGGGAGTGTCCCGGTAGCCAGGAAATTGTGTCATGAGTTGATATAACCCCATATAACTCAATGTAACACCTTAATATATCATTATTGACTATAAACAATGTTTATAAATACTTGTAACTGGTAGCGACTACTTATTTTCCAATATCCTTAAAGCACAAAAACGCACCTTCGGGTGTCACAAAAATGCGTTCTACGTTATTACCTTGAAGTTTTTGAGGAGCCACGAGTTGAGAATATTAAATGGGGAGGAATTTACCATCTAAATCAATTAATGCCAGTGCTAAACTCATAGCACAAGTGGGGCCGATTTTATCATCAAAATGTACTATAAAATCAGCATTTTACCTTAGAAACTTTCATCCTTTACCTTGGTATAAATGTACCAATTAAATGTGTGACTTATAACGTGTTACAATATGGTCTTAGTACAATATAGTGTGACAGGAACCAAGTTAAAAATCAGTTCCACTTAGCCTCCAAAGTGGCCGATTTTTAGAGTGTTTTTGGACTAATTTTAGCTTAAAATTATATCTTATGGATGGTGACTCATCTATCATGTACCATATGATAATGTGTCAATTAATTCCAGTCAAATGAAGCCCCATTATCGTAAGCCCTGCAGGGAAACAAGGAAGGTTAGCTTTTGAAAAGCAAGGAAATTAAATACATGAAAGTAGATCTAGACTTGTATAATATAAAGGTTGTGACTAAAAAATGAAGCAGCCCATCCCTGGCCTTGTGTCTGCCGATTTTGTGTGAGGAAAAGCTAGTTAATTGCTGATTATCTAGTCAAAAGAAGACACCACCTAACTAGCATGTTCTATTGTCAAATATAAACAAAAATCAAAGACCTATGTACAACACCATTGCCGATTTTATGTGAGGAAAAGGTAGATTGACTGCCTTATTAATTAGTCAAATAGAACATGTACCTAAATAAGCATGTGCCTATGTTTTAATTGTCAAAAATCAATTGCCTACCTACAGCCCTTGATTGCCAAAAATTGCAAGAAAAATGAGACAAGCTAGTATAGATAGTTAGCTTAGAAAAAATTAAAAGTAACAATATACCTACCTTAGTTATTGTCTTCTTGTTTCAATTATCAAACAAGCCATTCATTCTTCCTTATCAATCAGCCGAAAGTTAGCTTCAATTAAGGGATTTATGGAGCCAAAACCAAATGAATAAACTAATGAAAAGATTAGTCAATTTGACATTAATCTATCTAAAGAGAAATCCTATCATTCTATTCTCTTATAATTGCCGAGAGTTTAAGGAGTTATTTGGTATAGTTATGATATAATATAAGGTAGGAATTAATATTATGAATTTTAGTGAAGTTAAACAAGTGTTTAAGTGTTAAAATAACATTTTATAAAGTTTTGGGGCTAATTGTAATTTATGGAAAGTTTGGGATAAAACTGAATTACTAATGATTTTCTGGGTATATTAAAGTATTAATTATGAAATTAAGTCTTGGTCAAAGTGTTGACCAAAAACTTTGGGTTAAAATGATTTATGACATAAAATATTAAGTTCATGAAAGTTTTGGGGTGAATATGAAATTATAAAAGTTTAAATGGAAAACCGAAAATTAATTGGGGCGAATATGTAAATTGTAGGAATATAAGTGTTCATTTCGGTATTTATGAAAATTATATATTAAAACTATAGTTTATAAGTTAATATGTAACTTATATAAAGTTTTGGGGTTAAAATGTGAATATGGAAAATATATGTTGAAACCGTAAGTTTAGGGATTAATTTGTAATTTATAAAAGTTAGTATATTAAATTTGTAAGGACCGAAAATATATGTGGTCATTTGGTAATTTACAAGGTTAATGTGTATACTATGTAATTACCGAAAATATATGGTTGGTTTTGTAATTTAATAAAGAAAGGAATTAAAACTAAGTAATATAATGTATTATGGTAATATGGAGTATAATGTAAAGTTTATTAAATAAAGGTGGTTATATAAAAATAACCAAATTGTATAATATTAAGATTGAGTGGAAACAATTATGGATATATAATTAAAGGAATAGAAATATACTATAAGGTAGAAATTCATTATCAAATGTGGTTACTACATAAAATAATGAACTGTTAAGCTACCTCGAGCCACTGTAAAATAACAGGGAGAAAATAAAGAACATACGGGGTTAGTATACTGCGAGTAATAGTTCTGTAGTGACAGTACTGTAATACTTAGTGAATAGTTATATTAATGTTACCCGGTATTGCATGTATATATAACAGCGTACGGGAAGGAATTACTGAACATGAATTTGTCAAGCTAGCAGTTACACGGTGAACGGTATGTTAATTGTGTGGTCTGAATGTCCTAAGGATTTTCCTGAGGTCCAGACGTTGTGTGTTTAATTATTAAAGAGTGATATCTGTGATTTATGTATATGATGTTGTATACTGTATTGCTCGACACCATTGCGTTTTATTTTACGCGAACGTCTTATGACTAGGAGTTTATACATCTAAACTCAAACAAGACTAACGACCTTATGTATTATAAGAACCTAACTGATGGTCAATTGTTATAGTCTTAACTCAAGGATTGGTTATTGTATCACTCACAAAAGGGCTAACTTATAAAGAGAGGAATCCAGACTGTTTCGACTTTCTGGTTGCGCATCGTGATCACTACGAGGGACTACAAAGGAGAGTCTCTCAAGGGAATCCATCAGTCACATTCGATGATGGCGGAGGGCACTACCGTTGGTGCACAGGCTTCGGCCAAATCAGACGCCTTTAAGGCAAACAATTATCCAGGACCATAAGGTCAGCTGGTGACAGTTCCCTTGGAACCCAGGGGAATACTGTCCATTGATAAGTTATTAAGGGTTCTTAACATGACGACGAGGTGGAAGTTAATTGGAAAAGTTAAGTGGTTGGTTTAAAAGGATAAGGGTCATGTGACCTACTAACAAGTACAGTTAATTAATACGCGTATCTTGTTTGGTTATTGTTATGGATTCTGGTGTTTGATTATCTGGTTGTTGTTTACTATTATGCATGTTGTTTACAGGTGAACTATTATGTGATTGTTTAACATTTACAGTCATTACTGTTATTATTGTAAACTGGTATATCATGTAAAGAATCTAATGTCAAGATGGCTAAACGACTTAAGGAATCTAGACGACTTAGGACTACATTTAGCATGCCAGCATTTCGATTGCTGAGCCCTTCAATGGGCAAAACATTCAGGTTACTGATTGAAGATACAAGCCGGAGTACGGGATAGTGGGTAGCTGATGTGTTTTCATTAAACATTCTACTTTTATTATGTATTGTATTAAGGAGTTTGTTGTACTCGGTTAGTTACTCATTTGGTTTGGATTTGGTTTGTAAGTTTAAGTATGCTCAGTATCTTGTTCATCACAGCGTGAGGAGTTGAAGTTGTTGGAAGGAGTAAGGATGCCTTGTTACTCACAAGGGTGAGTAACGGCGTGTAACACCTAGGATAGATAGTTTTATTTTCTGCTGCGAATGTTATTTATTATGCTACGACTTGCGAAGTTATTACAGGTTTAGGATTAGGGGTGTTACAAAAAGTGGTATCAGAGCGTAGTTACGCTCTGATGAAAAGATACTGAGTCAAGAACAGTGAGCATAGGAATATTGGGGTACGGGAAACGTCTGTGAGGATTCGTGACTTAGAAAGATAAAACCCTAGGGATATTTTATTGCTAGTAGTTAGCTTCTTACATATTTATGATTGTGTATGTAATACGGTGTACACCGAGTAGTAATAATAGGATACTACACTATAGATGTCAAGAGCTGGAAGACCACGTGGAGGCGGCAGAGGACGAGGTGGTGAAGCACCAGCAAATGTCCCAGAGATGCCAGGCCTAGCAGAGGCCATGGCAGCCTTCGCCCAGCAGCTAGGAGCTCAAGTTGCGGGAGCCATACCCCACCCGCCGCAGCCCAGAGAAACCAACTGGTTGAAGAGCGTTGTAGATGCTAGAGTACCGACGTATTCAGGGGAACCAGACCCCGCCGCACTGGAGAAATTCATTGTGGAACACCAGAAGCTTTCAGGGCCGTTAGAGTTCCAGAGGACCAGAAAGTCGACATAGCAGCGTACAACCTGAAGGACGCAGCTGATATTGGTGGCGGTCTGTTGAGGGCCACCATAGAGCTACACCAAATTTGATTGGACAACGTTTGTGGAGGTGTGCGGGAGAAGTACTACCCCGAACACCTGAAGCAGAGGAAGAGGCAAGAATTTGAGTCCTGATCCAGGGGAGTAGACGGTTGACCAGTACTACACACAGTTCATCAGTCTGTTGAATTACATACCAGGGGTCGACTACTCCGACACTGTGAAGATTCAGAAATTTAGGGGAGGTTACAATATCGTATCCAGAGCTCCAAGGGAGCAATACGTTTCACTACTATCCAGAATGCTATGACGCTGCATCAGCAACCGAGTTAATGCTTCAATCCAGGGAGGAAGCTCAAGGAAAGAAAAGAAAAAAAACTGAAGGAGATGATGGGGAGCAACCTCTGGCGGTTACTACAAGAAGGGGAAGTAAGAAATCTTGATTGAGAAGAAGTGTTCATATATTACCCACACTTAGTTTGGTCACTAACCTAAACCTCCAACATGAAATTATTTGATAAGAAGAAGGGGCGGAAGGACTTCCATGGTCAGAAGACGAAAGAGCAGGTCCCTCGTCTGACCGGCCCAGCTATTGATGCTCAGCCACTTAGATCGGCACCACCTAAGGGTAAGGATACCCACCTATCACTTAACCAAAATGATTATTAGCTATACCTTTACTAAACCATGTTGTATAAGCAACAGGCAATAAGTCAACCCAGCGCCACTACTACTGTAAGCGCTGTGTAATGGGAATGATCACCCGGAGTAGATTGTTCAGGCAAGAAGGTGGAGTGCCGCTATTGCAAAAAGGAAGGCATAGAGAGTACGAATGTTTTCTAACCCTGCAAGCCGAGTATACTAGGGATCTAGAGGTTTACAGAGGACACCAGCTAATGAGGCGGGCGGACCAAGAGGAGGTCAAGCGCCGCAGAATAACACCTATACTAGAGGACCGGGAGGACAGCCATCCTCATCGGGAGCCAGAAGGGGAAGGAGATAGTTCCAAGAAGAAACACCCTGTATTCAGTGGGAACTTCAGGCGCTGAGGCAAGCACTCAGCGCGAAACCGGTAAGCCTAGAACCTAAAGCAAAAGCATGATGCATGAATGTGTGTTTACAGTTATAGTCGATGAGACTGTATGTGTTTAGTGTGAATCAAAATTTAGAGAGACCTAACTTAGGAAACATCTCACCTAATAGGACACTATGACATTTGTTACCCTTACCTATGAGACCGAGATCACCTGAGCCCATGAGCGAGGGTCGGGAATATCCAGAGAAAGAATGCCAAGTACTTCGACCCGGCATGATCCTACTCAAGCAATATCTAACCTTAGATGAACAAATAGCCATTGTAAATGAATGTAGAACTTTGGGAATAGGCCTTGGAGGATTTATACTCCAGGATATGGGAGTGGATCAAACTTAAATTGTATTGATGTGTATGGGTAAGGATTGGGATCCACAAACTAGGTTGTATCAAGTAGTAAGAAAGATAGATGGAGCACGAGTTCCTAGGATACCCAGTAGTTTTCAAACCTTGGTGACAGAAGCGGTCAAGATTGCACAACAATTAGAAAACACCCGATACCGGACATTGAAGCCGACGTTTGTATTGTGAACTTCTATGAGAAAGGAGGAAAACTTGGATTATACCAGGACCGAGATGAGACACCTGAGTCAATTACCAAAGGGATACCAGTTGTATCATTCTCCATTGGAGATGATGCGGAGTTTCTATACGGTGATCAGAAAAGGATGAACAAGGCGAGAAAGATTATTTTGAAGTCAGGAGATGTATTGATATTTGGCGGAGAATCCAGATTAGTATACCAGGGATTAAGAGCATTAAGTTGAATACAGCCCCATCAACTTTAGTAAACACCACCCATTTGAAACCCGGACGGTTAAATTAGACGTTTAGGCAATATTGATGTAATTATGAAGATTGTATGTAAGAATCATTGGATTAATGAATGGCATTTTAATTCCTCTGAGACATACACCCCAACCTCACTATCTTACGATTGTTAACCCCAGGCCACGAGTCTAATGGAGGAGCAGTGCTGAATGTGGGACAAGACCGAGGCCAAGGATAAGGGGAATGTTATCATGGGAACCTTCATAGTAAATGGCGTGAGTGCATCGATACTGTTCGATTCAGGAGCGTCTCATTCCTTTATATCCTCTACATTAGTAAGGAAGTTAGAGACAACCCTGAGCCTCTCTCAGATTTCCTAGTCACATTACCGACGAAGGAGAGAGTGAGGTGCATGAAACTCCACAAGGGAGTTCAGATTAATATAATGGATCAAGAGTTTCACGCGGATTGATTGAGTGGATAATTTAGGCTTTGACATCATCATGGGCATGGATTGGCTGCAGAAATATAAAGGTCGACTACATTGCGCGGAGCATAGATTACTACTGAAGAGCCCGAAGAGCAAGACAGTTTCATATCGCAGTACTCCTAGAGAGCCGACTTTCAAGCTAGTATCTGCTATATCATTGAGAGAAGGCGAAGAAGGGACAGCCAGTCTACTTGTGCTATGTCCAGGACATGAGGCAGGAGGAGCAGACACAGTCAGACATACCAGTCGTTTCAGATTTCCCTGATCTATTTCCTGAAGAGTTACCAGGGATGCCACCCAAGAGGGTTGTGGAGTTCTCCATCGACTTAATACCAGGCACGGGGCCTATTGCTAAAGCACCTTACAGAATGGCACCAGCAGAGATGAAAGAGCTGAAGATTCAGTTAGAAGACCTGCTTGACAAAGGTTTCATCAGACCGAGTACATCACCATGGGGAGCACCAGTTTTATTTGTGAAGAATAAGGATGGTAGCATGCGACTATGCATCGACTACAGGGAGCTTAATGCAGTCACGGTGAAGAATAAGTACCCGTTCCACAGATTGATGATCTGTTCGACCAATTAAGAGACGCTACAATTTTCTCGAAGATTGACCTTAGGTCTGGATACCACCAGATACGGATAGTGGATGAAGATATGGAGAAGACATCTTTTCGAACGCGCTATGGGCACTATGAGTTCACAGTTATGCCATTTGGCTTATCGAACGCCCCAGCTATATTCATGGATCTTATGAACCGATTGTTCAGAGAGCAGTTAGACTCATCAGTTGTTGTGTTCATCGACGTATTCTAGTATATTCTAAAAAAGGACGAGCACGAGGTGCATCTGAGGCAAGTTTTACATACCATGAGAGAGAACCAGTTGTATGCCAAGCTTTCGAAGTGTGATTTCTGGTTAGACAGTGTTGCCTTTCTAGGGCATATAATATCAGCCAATGGTATATCTGTAGACCCTGCGAAGATTGAGGGCAGTTAAAACTTGTCCGAGACCGAAGACAGTGATAGATATCCGTAGTTTCTTCAGATTAGCTTGTTACTACCGCTGATTTGTTCAAGACTTCTCAAAGTTGGCGAAACCAATGACGAGCCTGATGAAGAAAGACTCTCCATTTGTATGGACTGAAGATGTGAGCGTTCCTTTCATACACTGAAGGACCTACTGACGTCGGCACCTATACTCACCATTCCAGAGGGGACCGACGGATTTGAAGTATATTGTGATGCCTCAGACACAGGGATAGGGTGTGTACTTATGCAGAATGGAAAGGTTTGCTTATGCATCACCTCAGCTGAAGAAACACGAAGAGAACTACCCGACTCATGATTTGGAATTGGGAGCAGTTGTGTTTGCACTGAAGATTTGGGCGCCACTACCTATATGGAGTTACAGTGATAGTCTACTCAGATCATAAGAGCCTTCAGCATTTATTCACTCAGAAGGAGCTTAACATGAGACAGAGGCGATGGGTCGAGTTTCTGAAGGACTACGACATCGACCTCGGGTACAAGGAGGGCAAGGCAAATGTAGTTGATGATGCCCTGGCCGTAGAGCTCATTCCTTATTTGCCATGACAGGAGACAATGGCCTCATCGAGGAGGTACGTTGTGCTCAGAACAATGACCAGTACATGAAGACTATTAGAAGCAGCTGACTGACAGTATCTTTGAGAGACAGAAGTATGATTTTGTACTCAGTAAAGATGGGTTAATCAGGTTAAATAGTCGTTTGTGCATTTCAGAGTCAAGCCCCGACTTGAAGGAAAAGATACTACAGGAAGCTCATTGCTATCCTTATCAGTACACCAGGGTCATCGAAGATGTATAAGGATCTGAAATTACATTTCTGGTGGAGTGGTATGAAGAAAGATGTTGCAGAGTTAGTGGCAAGATGTATGACGTGTCAGAAAGTGAAATTCGAGCACCGGAGACCGGCGGTTTTTAGTACAGCCGATGCCCATTCCATATTGGAAGTTCGAGGATATATCCATGGATTTAGTTGTCGGTCTTCCACCGACTAGGGGAGGTGCTAACATGATATGGGTCATCGTCGACAGACTGACGAAGGTAGCAAAGTTCATTCCTATCAAGGACACTTGGAAAGTCCCCAAGCTGGAGGACCTCTTCCAGAGAGAGATCATTAGACACCACGGTGTACCTAAGTCGATTGTGTCAGACAGAGATTCCATATTTGTTTCCAGATTTTGGCAGCAAGTTCAGGAGGCTTTAGGTACGAAGCTGAAGCTAAGTACAGCCTTTCATCCACAGACAGATGATCAGAGTGAACGAACAATTCAAACATTAGAGGATATGCTTAGAGCTTGGCCTTAGACTTCCAGGAAAGCTGGATAGATCGACTGCATTTGATCGAGTTTGCGTACAACAACAGCTATCATGCATCCATTCAGATGCCACCATTCCAGGCATTGTACGGAGGCCAGAAGAAACACCACTATGTTGGACTAGGCCAGTGATAATATCGTCTTAGGGCTAGAGTACTTAGACCAGATGAAAGAGGATTTGTGCAAATATGAAAGAACATGAAGATAGCCGAGGAACAGGCAGAAGTCATATGCTGATTCGGAGGAGAGACCTCGAGTTCGCAGTAGGCGATCGAGTCTTCCTCAGAGTTTCACCAATGAAGGAGTTTTCAGGTTTGACAGAAGGGCAAGCTTAGCCCAAAGTATGTAGGACCGTACCTTATCATGGAGCGAGTGGCCCATAGCTTACAAATTAGATTTACCTATTGAGCTTGGGAGAGTGCACAATGTGTTTCACATTTCTCAGCTAAAGCAGTATGTGCCTCACCATCACATATCTTAGAGCCCGAGACACTCGAGCTAGATCCTACACTTCGATATGAGGAGACCCAGTTCGCATTTTAGACCAATACTAGGGAGACCAGGAACAGACCCATTAGAATAGTCAAGCATCTGTGGTCAAACCACGATATTGAGGAGGCGACATTGGAGTTAGAGGACTCCATATGAGACAAGTATCCAGCACTTTTCATTAGTTTGTGTATACTTGGGCGGTACATGGGCGGAAACCCTTTTTTAAGGGGGTAGAGCACCACGGTGACTTGATATTTGCAGTCTGGTTTGGTTTTGTGTTGGTTGTTTGTTTGATTGTTGCGAATGTGTGCATTAAGTGAATGATTATGAGTGTTCTATGTAAATTGGTTGATTATGGATGTGTTCTATGTAAACATTGGTTATTGATGTGTTCTATGTAACACTTGGATGGTTAATAAAGGCCACACTTACTGCTTTACAGTATTTTATCCAATCACTTATGCTGTGAGTCGTTGATATCACAAAACAAAGGATATGTGTTGTATTCGAGTTACATACACTCGGATTACTGATGGAATGTAGAGGTGTCAATATAGTAATCGACACCCAGGAATGATAAGTATAGGGAATATATATGAGGAACTTGATTCCATAGGATGAATAAGTAGAAGTTATGACTTCGGGACGAAGTCCTTTAAGGGGGGTAGACTGAAATACCCTAACATTTAATAATTAAATAAATAATATTATTTGGGGGATTGAAACCCTAAGAAAGCATATAAAACTTAGGCGTTAAAAACACCTAAACTCCTTAAGGTAAAAAACGAGCGTTAAGCCAGACCTTAAGCTAAACAAGTTATATAAGCTATAAACTCATACCAAGTCAACCAAGGATCATTATATGACCCTTAGAACGCAGGACCTCATCTAAAACTGAGTAAAAATACAAAATGCTCGGGAGTTCCCTTAAGGGCCCGAAAGTCCAAGAAGTCACGAAATACGTTATAGGATGAACTAAAGCATTACACTTCATTCCAAATACACCATAACACCTTATTAGATATATGATGAAATCCTCACACCAAATCCTCAATTAAACCAAAGTGCAAGGAGATGCTCGATGGGGGTCCCATAAACCCCCAAGAATGCCCCGGAGAAGTGCCAAAGAGGCACGAACTAAAATTCATTCTTAGAGTTCCTATCATCATTATTCATCATTATAAAAGAATGCTCAAGCTAATTTTTCAAAAATAAACAAAGTGCTTGGAGAATTTCTTAACGCTCCTATTTTCCCCGGAGTGTCCCGGTAGCCGGAAATTGTCATGAGTTGATATAACCCCATATAACTAAATGTAACACCTGAATATATCATTATTGACTATAAAAATGTTTATATACACTTGGAACTGGTAGCGACTACTTATTTTCCAGAATATCCTTAAAGCACAAAAACGCACCTTCGGGTGTCACAAAATGCGTTCTACGTTATTACCTTGAAGTT
Source organism: Limonium bicolor (assembly GCA_023374045.1). Taxonomy (NCBI): domain Eukaryota; kingdom Viridiplantae; phylum Streptophyta; class Magnoliopsida; order Caryophyllales; family Plumbaginaceae; genus Limonium; species Limonium bicolor. The sequence goes on along the minus strand of CM041777.1, from coordinate 190,779,225 downwards.
TTTGAGGAGCCACGAGTTAGAATCTTAAATGGGGAGAAATACCATCTAAATCAATTAATGCCAGTGCTAAACTCATAGCACAAGTGGGGCCGATTTTATCATCAAAATGTACTATAAAATCAGCATTTTACCTTAAACTTTCATCTTTTACCTTGGTATAAATGTACCAATTAAATGTTGTGACTTATAACGTGTTACAATATGGTCTTAGTACAATATAGTGTGACAGGAACCAAGTTAAAAATCAGTTCCACTTAGCCTCCAAAGTGGCCAATTTTTAGAGTGTTTTTGGACTAATTTTAGCTTAAAAATTATGTCTTATGGATGGTGACTCAGCTTATCATGTACATGTGATAATGTGTCATTAATTCCAGTCAAATGAAGCCCCATTACCGTAATCCCTGCAGGAAACAAGGAAGGTTAGCTTTTGAAAAGTAAGGAAATTAAATACATGAAAGTAGATCTAGACTTGTATAATATAAAGGTTGTGACTAAACAAATGAAGCAGCCCATCCCTGGCCTTTTGGCTGCCGATTTTGTATGAGGAAAGGCTATTTTAATTGCTGATTATCTAGTCAAAAGAAGACACCACCTAACTAGCATGTTCTATTGTCAATATAAACAAAAATCAAAGACCTATGTACAACACCATTGCCGATTTTATGTGAGGAAAAGGTAGATTGATTGCCTTATTAATTATTCAAATAGAACATGTACCTAACTAAGCATGTGCCTATGTGTTAATTGTCAAAAATCAATTGCCTACCTACAACCCTTGATTGCTGAAAATTGCATGAAAAATGAGACAAGTTAGTATAGATAGTTAGCTTAGAAAAATCAAAGAGAACATATACCACCTTAGTTCTTGTCTTCTTGTTTCAATTATCAAACAAGCCATTCCTTCTTCCTTATCAATCAGCCGAAAGTTAGCTTCAATTAAGGGATTTATGGAGCCAATAACCAAATGATAAACTAATGAAAGATTAGTCAATTTTGACATTAATTTATCAAAGAGAAATCCTATCAATTCTATTCTCTTAAGCCTACGTGAGTAACCATTCTCATTTGCCTCATCCAACCGATTTTGGTAAGCTCCCTTTTCTTTCTTCATTTGCTAGTTCATTCCTTAGAGCTTCAAAGCTCCATTAATGGTGTATCAAGTTCTAACACCATTTCTATGTAATTTCCTAGTTAAATCTACTAAGTCTTGAAGCAAGAATCATCCTAGCAACTATCTAAGATTTCGCCAAGCTTAAGTGTTCCAAGGAGTCACCTTGATTCAACAACAACACAAGGAACAACAAGATCAAGTTAAGGTATATTTTCATGTTGAAAATCCTAGTAACGTACCTTAAGGCATTTCCGAAAATTTAGAACTTCTAAACCTATGTTCTATTCATCATCATGAAGGAAATCTAGATCTACAATCATCTCAAGGTCTACCGAAAATTCCTTGAAAAATTCCTAAGGTAAACTCTTGTAAAACTACTCCAAATCTTACTTATAAATCCTTGTTAGAAGTCTAACACATGGATCTCCTAATATATACAAGGAGGCCGAAAGTTCTTCATCAAGAAACCATTGGAGGAGCTTGGAAATCAAGTACAAGAATATATCTTGACTAAGGAGTAAGTTTCTATAATTAAGGTTTATTAAGTTTAAGTTTGATTTAAGCTTCAAACTTTGGTATAAAAATTATGTATAAGCCTTAGTAATATTAAGGCCGAAATACTATAGGTTATAATGTCAAGAAAATAATTTATAACATATAAGGTAAGATTATTACCTTAAGGTATAAATTTGTGTCACAAGATTTAATTATGATACATATATAATTAAACCGAATTCTCTAGGGATTAAATGTTCTATTTTGAGTTTATAATCATTCTAATCATTAGCATAATTTTAGAAGTGTTATATGGCTTATATACATTTATATATACATATTGTAAAGTTTAAATCAAGTTTTAAAACCATATGATAAATACATGTTAAAGCCGAGAATGAAATGGATTATTTGGTGATTTTTGAAGTATATAAGTATATTAGCTTATATTATAAATTTTGGGAGCATTAAAAATAGCTACAAGTATTAAATGGCTAGTTTATAAAGTTATGTGGCTAAAATGTAAATTTTGAAAAGTATAGGGTACAAATTATAATTGTGAGAGTTTAAGGAGTTATTTGGTATAGTTATGATATAATATAAGGTAGGAATTAATATTATGAATTTTGGTGAATTTAAACAAGTGTTTAAGTGTTAAAATAACATTTATAAAGTTTTGGGGCTATATTGTAATTTATGGAAGTTTGGGATAAAACCGAATTACTAATGATTTTCTGGGTATATTAAAGTATTAATTTGAAATTAAGTCTTGGTCAAAGTGTTGACCAAAAACTTTGGGTTAAAATGATTTATGATAAATAATAAGTTCATGAAAGTTTTGGGGTGAATATGTAAATTATAAAAGTTTAAATGGAAAACCAAAATTAATTGGGGCGAATATGTAAATTGTAGAATATAAGTGTTCATTTCGGTATTTATGAAATTATATATTAAAAAGATAGTTTATAAGTTAATATGTAACTTATAGAAAGTTTTGGGGTTAAAATGTGAATATAGAAAATATATGTTGAAAACCGTAAGTTTAAGGGATTAATTTGTAATTTATAAAAGTTAGTATATTAAATTTGTAAGGACCGAAAATATTGGTCATTTGGTAATTTACAAAGGTTAATGTGTATACTATGTAATTACTGAAAATATAAGGTTGGTTTTAATTTAATAAAGAAAGGAATTAAAACTAAGTATATAATGTATTATGGTATAATATGGAGTATAATGTAAGTTTATAAATAAAGGTGGTTATAATAAAAAACCAAATTGTATATATTAAGATTGAGTGGAAACAATTATGGATATATAATTAAAGGAATAGAAATATACTATAAGGTAGAAATTATTTTCACATGTGGTTACTACATAAAATAATGAACTGTTAAGCTACCTCGAGCCACTGTAAAATAACAGGGAGAAAATAAAGAACATACGGGGTTAGTATACTGCGAGTAATAGTTCTAGTGACAGTACTGTAATACTTAGTGAATAGTTATATTAATGTTACCCGGTATTGCATGTATATATAACAGCGTACGGGAAGGAATTACTGAACGTGAATTTGTCAAGCTAGCAGTTACACGGTGAACGGTATGTTAATTGTGTGGTCTGAATGTCCTAAGGATTTTCCTGAGGTCCATACGTTTGTGTTTAATTATTGAAGAGCGATATCTGTGATTTATGTATATGATGTTGTATACTGTATTGCTCGACACCATTGCGTTTTATTTTACGTGAACGTCTTATGACTGGGAGTTTTATACATCTAAACTCAAACAAGACTAACGACCTTTAGGTATTATAAGAACCTAACTGATGGTCAACTGTTAGTCTTAACTCAAGGATTGGTTATTGTATCACTGACAAAAGGGCTAACTTATAAAGAGAGGAATCCAGACTGTATCGACTTTCTGGTTGCGCATCGTGATCACTACAATGGACTAAAAAGGAGAGTCACTCAAGGGAATCCATCAGTCACATTCGATGATGGCGGAGGCACTACCGTTGGTGCACAGGCTTCGGCCAAATCAGACGCCTTTAAGGCAAACAATTATCCAGGGCCATAAGGTCAGCTGGTAACAGGCTCCTTTGGAACCCAGGGACTACTGTTCATTGGTAAGTTATTAAGGGTTGTCTTAACATGACGCCTGAGGTGGAAGTTAATTGGAAAAGTTTAAGTGGTTGGTTTAAAAGGATAAGGGTCATGTGACCTACTAACAAGTACAGTTAATTAATACGCGTATCTTGTTTGGTTATTGTTATGGATTTTGGTGTTTGATTATCTGGTTGTTGTTTACTATTATGCACTGTTGTTTGCAGGTGAAGTATTATGTGATTGTTTAACTTTACAGTCATTACTGTTATTATTGTAAACTGGTATATCATGTAAAGAATCTAATATCAAGATGGCTAAACGACTTAAGGAATCTAGATGACTTAGGACTACATTTAGCATACCAGCATTTCGATTGCTGAGCCCTTCAATGGCAAAACATTTCAGGTTACTGATTGAAGATACAAGCCGGAGTGCGGGATACAGGGTAGCTGATGTGTTTTCATTAAAACTTTTACTTTTATCATGTATTGTTAAAGGAGTTAGTTGTATTCGGTTAGTTGCTCATTTGGTTTGGATTTGGTTTGTAAGTTTAAGTATGCTAAGTATCTTTGTCATCACAGCCTGAGGAGTTGAAGTTGTTGGAAGGAGTAAGGATGCCTTGTTACTCACAAGGGTGAGTAACGGCGTGTAACACCAAGGATAGATAGTTTTATTTTCCGCTGCGAACGTTATTTGTTATGCTACGACTTGCGAAGTTATTACAAGGTTAAGATTAGGGGTGTTACAGGATAAGCCACACCCACTCCGAATAGACCATTCTCATGTTTGATTTATAGACGAGTCCATAGAGGCCATACTCATGTTATGAGTTTTTTTCTTTTTTTACCATCACTCATGGACATAAAAAAAACTGATTTTAAAATGATTTTTTCTTAAGGTAATAGCGTGGGAGAGATAGGGTGTCGGGGTATATATCTTTGTTTTTTTATTACAACTGCGAACTCTGGAATAGTGACTGTATGTTGATGACTGCGAAATTTAATAATTTGATGGTATTTTTTTTAAATGACTGTGGAAACCAAAAAGCTGACTGCAAAACAGGCGAGTTTTTTTAAGTGTTGAGAAGGCAGTTTACGTTTTTTCTAAAAAGGTCATGTGCTAATAACTATAATATAGAATGTGTATTTTTGTATATGACGACAAAGTGTATTTTTTTTGTTCGAAATAAACCATCGTATTAATTATTGAGCAACTTATTAACCATCTACCACACCCTACATCAAACTAGACGATAAAGATTGTATTTGTAGTTGGATTACCAACTATCCTTGTCTAATAAAAATCTAGTGAAATTGATGCTACAATTTTTTGGCTATGAAATCCCTAGGCAACAATGCCGACGTATCCCATAAGCTAGATTATCATAAAACAAAAAGACAAATTATACTACATGGTCTCTCTTGGACAGTTAGCTTAAAAGTGGTTATTGATACGGTGTAATCAATTTCACCTTAACCATGTAAACAAGAAAACTAATCATGTCTTCTTTTCTACAATTACATGAACGTGGATGGAGACATAACAACCCATATGTAAGATACCCGTCCTGATCAACAAGCCGGTCGGAGTCAACCCAAAAGAGAAGGCAATACCCTAGCCGAGATCACCGAGTTGCACCATCTGAAGCCCAACCAAGGTCCTCTCACCAAATGAGCACTCATATGATTCAGCATGCGCCATTCCCGACACCCGTCCCATCAGTCTTGTTGGTGACCCGTCATTACCAACTCAGACGTTCGTGTTTACTAACTTGTACACCTCTTTGACATAATTAATACCCCAAGATGGTGTGTGTCCTGTCATAGTTAGGGGGCAACTTAAGTAAGGCGAGGAAGCTTCCTCCCTGACAAGATGCAAGCCGGGGAGACAAGTTGGCAAACCCATCTACTTCTCTATATGGGGAAATCAATGCTCATTTATGACAAACAACACAGAAAATACACACAACTTAGAGAAACACAAGATATCTACCCTCCCATCTCATACACACTAAAGATTCTAAAAACCTTTATCAATCTCTCGACTAGATCATTCAACATTGAACCACTTAAAACTTTCGTGTCTCATTTGTTACCGTGGATCATCATACTTAAGAAGTTAATCACACACCTCAAGAAGTTAATACACACCAATCTGGGGATTAATTACACCCTGACCCATAACCACCTCTAGCAGTGGTTTGTGCATATTCCAACTTCCCTCTACTTCCAATGTAGCATGGGCAATGACTTCCAGCTTCTAACTTCTTCCTTGTGTTGTTCTCCACATTTTTGCTTATGGTTTTGTGGTGTTTTGATGTTTTGAAATTTGATTGGAGAAACAAAATTGGGTTTGTGATGATTTTGTTGTGGTTTTGGTATAGTTTCGGTATGGTGTAGGGAAACATGGAAGGAAGGTTGGAAAAACTTGTTTCTAACCTTGGAAGGGTTATGATGTGTCCCACGTGGTTTTGAAAGGCCTTGCTATATAGAAAAGGTTTGGCCAATTGATAAAACAATTTTTTACTGATCGACAGGTCAAATTAAATCATGAAACTTTAACTATATGTGAAGGACGATTTTTAGGAATTTTGAGAGTTGGAATCATGTTATTTTGATAAATAACAGATTTTACAAAAAATTACAATTTGGCACCTCTCATAGTTCATAAATAATTTCCAAAATTTCAAAGGTTATTCTATAAATATCATCCCTTATCATGTGTTAAAATTTCATGACATTTGACCCCATTTATGTATTTTTCCAAAGGAGAGAGAAAATTTCAAGAATGTTTGAATTTCTCTTTAAAAATTTGAGTTTAGGCTCCATAAATTTGTCAGATTATGACTATGGTAGCCATGTTAATCATGTGACAATTTCACTTTAATGTGAGGAGGCCTTTCTATCAGTTGTAGGCAATTCTATGCATTAATTATTAAGGAAAATAGCTTATAGTACGAATTAAAAGCTACTTCTCTAGAATAAAAATTCTTTGAAAATTATAAGAATGCCTTTTATAATGACATGATGTTGAGCATATTTCTGATGATGAACAAGTCATATGAAAACAGAAAGTCTTGAGATTATCCTTGGAAAATCTTGACTTTACGCATTTTGATCATTTCACCCTTGCTTTCGCCTTTGTGCACTAAGGCCTTTCCCGAGGGTTAAATTTTGGTTATAACAGCGGGGATGAATTTCTTTTATTGGCAGTGATCCATATGGGGAAGCGACACAAACCGCTCCAGGGAGCCATCCTTGCGTAAACGATCAAACTGTCTCTTCTTCTTCTTTGCCAGAAATGAGACTCCTCAGTTTTCATTGGAGCCAGATTAGCCCCGCGCTAAGGGTCTTGGAGAGAGTATTTGAGTCCTTTGATGACATATGGAGATAGTACTGGGAGTAGGATGAACATGATTGATATTGTCTGTGAATGATTCGTCTCATCTTGGTTAGAAGATCGCATCCCAGCCAACCCATAGCTAATCTTCCAAGCCTCACTGTCCCGTCACTTGAGGATCTTTGACTGTGACGTCATCTAGAAGCACACATCTAGCGGCCATAGGGTGTACTTCTCTTTATTACATAGTGTGTTCGAGCAATCCTTTGCGGCATGCCAAAATAATCCACAGATAAAGCATATTGGTGGCATCTTTTCATATTTGATATGCAAAATTGACAGGTTTCCTTTAGTCGAGACCGTAACACACTCAACACCAGCTTGGAGATATTAAGTAGGACACGGATCCTCATAAATTTCCCTCAAATGTGATCATCATCTTCCCCATATTCCACGAAGAGGTGAGCGATTACTGAGATGAATAGCAAAATCCTTTGTTGAAATAAGAAGGGAACATCATGGACTCTGATCCAAATCGGGATGTTACTAAAATTGTGGTCCTTGGCGCGTTGTATTGTCAATAAGTTGCAGAGTCAAGAGAGAGCCATCAAAAGTCCATGGACCTTGATTTATCAATGCATGCACGAAGTCAAGCTGTCAAGCTAAAAAAAAAAAAACAGATTTCTCCCAATGACCGAAGCTTTAGTCTTGTCATGCATCTACCATATCTTGTCCATTGTTCCATCAAGTCTTCAGACGTCAACTATAAGAGTCGAGCAGAGCTTGCCAAGAAGGCATCTCTCAAAAGCCAGCATCAGAGCCTCACTGCCACATTGTGATGTCTGTAGTGTCACCTTCATAATTGGTGTGAGAGAGATCAGTGCATCAAGAGTTTAATTCCTCCATAAAAGGTGGAAGGAGGATTCTGCCATCCAATTTTGGATACAAAGTAGGCAGAAAAACAATTAAAACAGAGAAGTCACAATAGTGCTAGAAGTAAGAGAAGTGGGAATCGAAAGTGCTATCCCCATTCCCGCATGCAAAACCATAAATTATTAGCTCCATACCCAAGGCAAGTAATCTCGGGGGTGATGCAAGGCTTGTTGTAGAAAAAAGTTGAAGTGGAACTGGAAGGCGTGAGGTTTTACTAAGGGAACGAGAGAGTTGTTATCCCCTTGCCAACAGTATTATTTTGTCATTACTGAATCTTATGACAGTCGACAATGAGAGTGGTAACAGGGTTCCAAAATAGCACTAGTTACAGATGATCAAGGTATATCATGTTTCTTGTGTTTGTAACTTTATTTGATACATCACCAGTAAGTAAAGTCTCTCCTAGTACTTTTGGAAAACCCACCACCAATTGTAATTAAGCTAAAATATAAGTGAAATACCCCATAACTTATGGTGATTAAAGATCAAATGATGATATATTAAGGCTAAAACATGCCTTAAGAATATTGAGGAATAATTTGAGAACGCTTTAAAGCAAAAATGTGCTTTAAGAACACTTTAGGCAAAAATGTGCCTTAAGATCATTAAGGATTAGTTATTGGATAATTAAGGTCAAAAGCACCTTAATGTCATTTATAAGGCTAAATTATGCCTTAATAATATTAAGAATTAATTAAGAACATTTAAACTAAAAATGTGCTTTAAGACACTTAAAGCAAAATGTGCTTTAAGGGCACTAAGAGATTATGGAACCTCAAATAAGTTCCA